>OZ022224.1:6191655-6749155 GCA_963978815.1 Aleochara curtula
TCTCCTGAGTGTGGCTTGCCTGTTTCACCGGAATGTGGCTTGGATGTCTCTCCAGAGTGATGTCCCTCCTTCGTAGTGCCTTCTCCTGAGTGTGGCTTGCCTGTTTCACCGGAATGTGGCTTCGATGTCTCTCCAGAGTGATGTCCCTCCTTCGTAGTGCCTTCTCCTGAGTGTGGCTTGCCTGTTTCACCGGAATGTGGCTTCGATGTCTCTCCAGAGTGATGTCCCTCCTTCGTAGTGCCTTCTCCTGAGTGTGGCTTGCCTGTTTCACCGGAATGTGGCTTCGATGTCTCTCCAGAGTGATGTCCCTCCTTCGTAGTGCCTTCTCCTGAGTGTGGCTTGCCTGTTTCTCCGGAATGTGGCTTCGATGTCTCGCCAGAGTGATGTCCTTTCCTTGTAGTGCCTTCTCCTGAGTGTGGCTTGCCTGTTTCACCGGAATGTGGCTTGGATGTCTCTCCAGAGTGATGTCCCTCCTTCGTAGTGCCTTCTCCTGAGTGTGGCTTGCCTGTTTCACCGGAATGTGGCTTGGATGTCTCTCCAGAGTGATGTCCCTCCTTCGTAGTGCCTTCTCCTGAGTGTGGCTTGCCTGTTTCTCCGGAATGTGGCTTCGATGTCTCGCCAGAGTGATGTCCTTTCCTTGTAGTGCCTTCTCCTGAGTGTGGCTTGCCTGTTTCTCCGGAATGTGGCTTCGATGTCTCTCCAGAGTGATGTCCCTCCTTCGTAGTGCCTTCTCCTGAGTGTGGCTTGCCTGTTTCACCGGAATGTGGCTTGGATGTCTCTCCAGAGTGATGTCCCTCCTTCGTAGTGCCTTCTCCTGAGTGTGGCTTGCCTGTTTCACCGGAATGTGGCTTGGATGTCTCTCCAGAGTGATGTCCTTTCCTTGTAGTGCCTTCTCCTGAGTGTGGCTTGCCTGTTTCACCGGAATGTGACTTGGATGTCTCTCCAGAGTGATGTCCCTCCTTCGTAGTGCCTTCTCCTAAGTGTGGCTTGCCTGTTTCACCGGAATGTGGCTTGGATGTCTCTCCAGAGTGATGTCCTTTCCTTGTAGTGCCTTCTCCTGAGTCTGGCTTGCCTGTTTCACCGGAATGTGGCTTGGATGTCTCTCCAGAGTGATGTCCCTCCTTCGTAGTGCCTTCTCCTGAGTGTGGCTTGCCTGTTTCTCCGGAATGTGGCTTCGATGTCTCGCCAGAGTGATGTCCTTTCCTTGTAGTGCCTTCTCCTGAGTGTGGCTTGCCTGTTTCTCCGGAATGTGGCTTGGATGTCTCTCCAGAGTGATGTCCCTCCTTCGTAGTGCCTTCTCCTGAGTGTGGCTTGCCTGTTTCTCCGGAATGTGGCTTCGATGTCTCGCCAGAGTGATGTCCTTTCCTTGTAGTGCCTTCTCCTGAGTGTGGCTTGCCTGTTTCTCCGGAATGTGGCTTGGATGTCTCTCCAGAGTGATGTCCCTCCTTCGTAGTGCCTTCTCCTGAGTGTGGCTTGCCTGTTTCACCGGAATGTGGCTTGGTTGTCTCTCCAGAGTGATGTCCCTCCTTCGTAGTGCCTTCTCCTGAGTGTGGCTTGCCTGTTTCACCGGAATGTGGCTTGGATGTCTCTCCAGAGTGATGTCCCTCCTTCGTAGTGCCTTCTCCTGAGTGTGGCTTGCCTGTTTCACCGGAATGTGGCTTGGATGTCTCTCCAGAGTGATGTCCCTCCTTCGTAGTGCCTTCTCCTGAGTGTGGCTTGCCTGTTTCTCCGGAATGTGGCTTGGATGTCTCTCCAGAGTGATGTCCCTCCTTCGTAGTGCCTTCTCCTGAGTGTGGCTTGCCTGTTTCACCGGAATGTGGCTTGGATGTCTCTCCAGAGTGATGTCCCTCCTTCGTAGTGCCTTCTCCTGAGTGTGGCTTGCCTGTTTCTCCGGAATGTGGCTTGGATGTCTCTCCAGAGTGATGTCCCTCCTTCGTAGTGCCTTCTCCTGAGTGTGGCTTGCCTGTTTCACCGGAATGTGGCTTGGTTGTCTCTCCAGAGTGATGTCCCTCCTTCGTAGTGCCTTCTCCTGAGTGTGGCTTGCCTGTTTCTCCGGAATGTGGCTTGGATGTCTCTCCAGAGTGATGTCCCTCCTTCGTAGTGCCTTCTCCTGAGTGTGGCTTGCCTGTTTCACCGGAATGTGGCTTGGATGTCTCTCCAGAGTGATGTCCCTCCTTCGTAGTGCCTTCTCCTGAGTGTGGCTTGCCTGTTTCACCGGAATGTGGCTTGGATGTCTCTCCAGAGTGATGTCCTTTCCTTGTAGTGCCTTCTCCTGAGTGTGGCTTGCCTGTTTCACCGGAATGTGGCTTGGATGTCTCTCCAGAGTGATGTCCCTCCTTCGTAGTGCCTTCTCCTGAGTGTGGCTTGCCTGTTTCTCCGGAATGTGGCTTCGATGTCTCGCCAGAGTGATGTCCTTTCCTTGTAGTGCCTTCTCCTGAGTGTGGCTTGCCTGTTTCACCGGAATGTGGCTTGGATGTCTCTCCAGAGTGATGTCCCTCCTTCGTAGTGCCTTCTCCTGAGTGTGGCTTGCCTGTTTCACCGGAATGTGGCTTGGATGTCTCTCCAGAGTGATGTCCCTCCTTCGTAGTGCCTTCTCCTGAGTGTGGCTTGCCTGTTTCACCGGAATGTGGCTTGGATGTCTCTCCAGAGTGATGTCCCTCCTTCGTAGTGCCTTCTCCTGAGTGTGGCTTGCCTGTTTCACCGGAATGTGGCTTGGATGTCTCTCCAGAGTGATGTCCCTCCTTCGTAGTGCCTTCTCCTGAGTGTGGCTTGCCTGTTTCACCGGAATGTGGCTTTGATGTCTCTCCAGAGTGATGTCCCTCCTTCGTAGTGCCTTCTCCTGAGTGTGGCTTGCCTGTTTCACCGGAATGTGGCTTGGATGTCTCTCCAGAGTGATGTCCCTCCTTCGTAGTGCCTTCTCCTGAGTGTGGCTTGCCTGTTTCTCCGGAATGTGGCTTGGATGTCTCTCCAGAGTGATGTCCCTCCTTCGTAGTGCCTTCTCCTGAGTGTGGCTTGCCTGTTTCACCGGAATGTGGCTTGGATGTCTCTCCAGAGTGATGTCCTTCCTTCGTAGTGCCTTCTCCTGAGTGTGGCTTGCCTGTTTCACCGGAATGTGGCTTGGATGTCTCTCCAGAGTGATGTCCCTCCTTCGTAGTGCCTTCTCCTGAGTGTGGCTTGCCTGTTTCTCCGGAATGTGGCTTCGATGTCTCGCCAGAGTGATGTCCTTTCCTTGTAGTGCCTTCTCCTGAGTGTGGCTTGCCTGTTTCACCGGAATGTGGCTTGGATGTCTCTCCAGAGTGATGTCCCTCCTTCGTAGTGCCTTCTCCTGAGTGTGGCTTGCCTGTTTCACCGGAATGTGGCTTGGATGTCTCTCCAGAGTGATGTCCCTCCTTCGTAGTGCCTTCTCCTGAGTGTGGCTTGCCTGTTTCACCGGAATGTGGCTTGGATGTCTCTCCAGAGTGATGTCCTTTCCTTGTAGTGCCTTCTCCTGAGTGTGGCTTGCCTGTTTCACCGGAATGTGGCTTGGATGTCTCTCCAGAGTGATGTCCCTCCTTCGTAGTGCCTTCTCCTGAGTGTGGCTTGCCTGTTTCTCCGGAATGTGGCTTCGATGTCTCGCCAGAGTGATGTCCTTTCCTTGTAGTGCCTTCTCCTGAGTGTGGCTTGCCTGTTTCACCGGAATGTGGCTTGGATGTCTCTCCAGAGTGATGTCCCTCCTTCGTAGTGCCTTCTCCTGAGTGTGGCTTGCCTGTTTCACCGGAATGTGGCTTGGATGTCTCGCCAGAGTGATGTCCTTTCCTTGTAGTGCCTTCTCCTGAGTGTGGCTTGCCTGTTTCACCGGAATGTGGCTTGGATGTCTCTCCAGAGTGATGTCCCTCCTTCGTAGTGCCTTCTCCTGAGTGTGGCTTGCCTGTTTCTCCGGAATGTGGCTTCGATGTCTCTCCAGAGTGATGTCCCTCCTTCGTAGTGCCTTCTCCTGAGTGTGGCTTGCCTGTTTCTCCGGAATGTGACTTCGATGTCTCTCCAGAGTGATGTCCTTTCCTTGTAGTGCCTTCTCCTGAGTGTGGCTTGCCTGTTTCTCCGGAATGTGGCCTGGAAGTCTCGCCAGAGTGATGTCCTTTCCTTGTAGTGCCTTCTCCTGAGTGTGGCTTGCCTGTTTCTCCGGAATGTGGCTTCGATGTCTCTCCAGAGTGATGTCCTTTCCTTGTAGTGCCTTCTCCTGAGTGTGGCTTGCCTGTTTCTCCGGAATGTGGCTTCGATGTCTCGCCAGAGTGATGTCCTTTCCTTGTAGTGCCTTCTCCTGAGTGTGGCTTGCCTGTTTCTCCGGAATGTGGCTTCGATGTCTCTCCAGAGTGATGTCCTTTCCTTGTAGTGCCTTCTCCTGAGTGTGGCTTGCCTGTTTCTCCGGAATGTGGCTTCGATGTCTCGCCAGAGTGATGTCTTTTCCTTGTAGTGCCTTCTCCTGAGTGTGGCTTGCCTGTTTCACCGGAATGTGACTTGGATGTCTCTCCAGAGTGATGTCCTTTCCTTGTAGTGCCTTCTCCTGAGTGTGGCTTGCCTGTTTCTCCGGAATGTGGCTTCGATGTCTCGCCAGAGTGATGTCTTTTCCTTGTAGTGCCTTCTCCTGAGTGTGGCTTGCCTGTTTCACCGGAATGTGGCTTGGATGTCTCTCCAGAGTGATGTCCTTTCTTTGTAGTGCCTTCTCCTGAGTGTGGCTTGCCTGTTTCACCGGAATGTGGCTTGGATGTCTCTCCAGAGTGATGTCCCTCATTCGTAGTGCCTTCTCCTGAGTGTGGCTTGCCTGTTTCTCCGGAATGTGGCTTCGATGTCTCGCCAGAGTGATGTCCTTTCCTTGTAGTGCCTTCTCCTGAGTGTGGCTTGCCTGTTTCACCGGAATGTGGCTTGGATGTCTCTCCAGAGTGATGTCCTTTCTTTGTAGTGCCTTCTCCTGAGTGTGGCTTGCCTGTTTCACCGGAATGTGGCTTGGATGTCTCTCCAGAGTGATGTCCCTCCTTCGTAGTGCCTTCTCCTGAGTGTGGCTTGCCTGTTTCTCCGGAATGTGGCTTCGATGTCTCGCCAGAGTGATGTCCTTTCCTAGTAGTGCCTTCTCCTGAGTGTGGCTTGCCTGTTTCTCCGGAATGTGGCTTCGATGTCTCTCCAGAGTGATGTCCCTCCTTCGTAGTGCCTTCTCCTGAGTGTGGCTTGCCTGTTTCTCCGGAATGTGGCCTGGAAGTCTCGCCAGAGTGATGTCCTTTCCTTGTAGTGCCTTCTCCTGAGTGTGGCTTGCCTGTTTCTCCGGAATGTGGCCTGGAAGTCTCGCCAGAGTGATGTCCTTTCCTTGTAGTGCCTTCTCCTGAGTGTGGCTTGCCTGTTTCTCCGGAATGTGGGTTTGATGTCTCGCCAGAGTGATGTCCTTTCCTTGTAGTGCCTTCTCCTGAGTGTGGCTTGCCTGTTTCTCCGGAATGTGGCCTGGAAGTCTCGCCAGAGTGATGTCCTTTCCTTGTAGTGCCTTCTCCTGAGTGTGGCTTGCCTGTTTCTCCGGAATGTGGCTTTGATGTCTCGCCAGAGTGATGTCCTTTCCTTGTAGTGCCTTCTCCTGAGTGTGGCTTGCCTGTTTCTCCGGAATGTGGCCTGGAAGTCTCGCCAGAGTGATGTCCTTTCCTTGTAGTGCCTTCTCCTGAGTGTGGCTTGCCTGTTTCTCCGGAATGTGGCCTGGAAGTCTCGCCAGAGTGATGTCCTTTCCTTGTAGTGCCTTCTCCTGAGTGTGGCTTGCCTGTTTCTCCGGAATGTGGGTTTGATGTCTCGCCAGAGTGATGTCCTTTCCTTGTAGTGCCTTCTCCTGAGTGTGGCTTGCCTGTTTCACCGAAATGTGGCTTGGATGTCTCTCCAGAGTGATGTCCCTCCTTCGTAGTGCCTTCTCCTGAGTGTGGCTTGCCTGTTTCTCCGGAATGTGGCTTCGATGTCTCTCCAGAGTGATGTCCCTCCTTCGTAGTGCCTTCTCCTGAGTGTGGCTTGCCTGTTTCTCCGGAATGTGACTTCGATGTCTCTCCAGAGTGATGTCCTTTCCTTGTAGTGCCTTCTCCTGAGTGTGGCTTGCCTGTTTCTCCGGAATGTGGCCTGGAAGTCTCGCCAGAGTGATGTCCTTTCCTTGTAGTGCCTTCTCCTGAGTGTGGCTTGCCTGTTTCTCCGGAATGTGGCTTCGATGTCTCTCCAGAGTGATGTCCTTTCCTTGTAGTGCCTTCTCCTGAGTGTGGCTTGCCTGTTTCTCCGGAATGTGGCTTCGATGTCTCGCCAGAGTGATGTCCTTTCCTTGTAGTGCCTTCTCCTGAGTGTGGCTTGCCTGTTTCTCCGGAATGTGGCTTCGATGTCTCTCCAGAGTGATGTCCTTTCCTTGTAGTGCCTTCTCCTGAGTGTGGCTTGCCTGTTTCTCCGGAATGTGGCTTCGATGTCTCGCCAGAGTGATGTCTTTTCCTTGTAGTGCCTTCTCCTGAGTGTGGCTTGCCTGTTTCACCGGAATGTGACTTGGATGTCTCTCCAGAGTGATGTCCTTTCCTTGTAGTGCCTTCTCCTGAGTGTGGCTTGCCTGTTTCTCCGGAATGTGGCTTCGATGTCTCGCCAGAGTGATGTCTTTTCCTTGTAGTGCCTTCTCCTGAGTGTGGCTTGCCTGTTTCACCGGAATGTGGCTTGGATGTCTCTCCAGAGTGATGTCCTTTCTTTGTAGTGCCTTCTCCTGAGTGTGGCTTGCCTGTTTCACCGGAATGTGGCTTGGATGTCTCTCCAGAGTGATGTCCCTCATTCGTAGTGCCTTCTCCTGAGTGTGGCTTGCCTGTTTCTCCGGAATGTGGCTTCGATGTCTCGCCAGAGTGATGTCCTTTCCTTGTAGTGCCTTCTCCTGAGTGTGGCTTGCCTGTTTCACCGGAATGTGGCTTGGATGTCTCTCCAGAGTGATGTCCTTTCTTTGTAGTGCCTTCTCCTGAGTGTGGCTTGCCTGTTTCACCGGAATGTGGCTTGGATGTCTCTCCAGAGTGATGTCCCTCCTTCGTAGTGCCTTCTCCTGAGTGTGGCTTGCCTGTTTCTCCGGAATGTGGCTTCGATGTCTCGCCAGAGTGATGTCCTTTCCTAGTAGTGCCTTCTCCTGAGTGTGGCTTGCCTGTTTCTCCGGAATGTGGCTTCGATGTCTCTCCAGAGTGATGTCCCTCCTTCGTAGTGCCTTCTCCTGAGTGTGGCTTGCCTGTTTCTCCGGAATGTGGCCTGGAAGTCTCGCCAGAGTGATGTCCTTTCCTTGTAGTGCCTTCTCCTGAGTGTGGCTTGCCTGTTTCTCCGGAATGTGGCCTGGAAGTCTCGCCAGAGTGATGTCCTTTCCTTGTAGTGCCTTCTCCTGAGTGTGGCTTGCCTGTTTCTCCGGAATGTGGGTTTGATGTCTCGCCAGAGTGATGTCCTTTCCTTGTAGTGCCTTCTCCTGAGTGTGGCTTGCCTGTTTCTCCGGAATGTGGCTTTGATGTCTCGCCAGAGTGATGTCCTTTCCTTGTAGTGCCTTCTCCTGAGTGTGGCTTGCCTGTTTCTCCGGAATGTGGCCTGGAAGTCTCGCCAGAGTGATGTCCTTTCCTTGTAGTGCCTTCTCCTGAGTGTGGCTTGCCTGTTTCTCCGGAATGTGGCTTTGATGTCTCGCCAGAGTGATGTCCTTTCCTTGTAGTGCCTTCTCCTGAGTGTGGCTTGCCTGTTTCTCCGGAATGTGGCCTGGAAGTCTCGCCAGAGTGATGTCCTTTCCTTGTAGTGCCTTCTCCTGAGTGTGGCTTGCCTGTTTCTCCGGAATGTGGCCTGGAAGTCTCGCCAGAGTGATGTCCTTTCCTTGTAGTGCCTTCTCCTGAGTGTGGCTTGCCTGTTTCTCCGGAATGTGGGTTTGATGTCTCGCCAGAGTGATGTCCTTTCCTTGTAGTGCCTTCTCCTGAGTGTGGCTTGCCTGTTTCTCCGGAATGTGGCCTGGAAGTCTCGCCAGAGTGATGTCCTTTCCTTGTAGTGCCTTCTCCTGAGTGTGGCTTGCCTGTTTCTCCGGAATGTGGCCTGGAAGTCTCGCCAGAGTGATGTCCTTTCCTTGTAGTGCCTTCTCCTGAGTGTGGCTTGCCTGTTTCTCCGGAATGTGGGTTTGATGTCTCGCCAGAGTGATGTCCTTTCCTTGTAGTGCCTTCTCCTGAGTGTGGCTTGCCTGTTTCTCCGGAATGTGGCTTTGATGTCTCGCCAGAGTGATGTCCTTTCCTTGTAGTGCCTTCTCCTGAGTGTGGCTTGCCTGTTTCTCCGGAATGTGGCCTGGAAGTCTCGCCAGAGTGATGTCCTTTCCTTGTAGTGCCTTCTCCTGAGTGTGGCTTGCCTGTTTCTCCGGAATGTGGCCTGGAAGTCTCGCCAGAGTGATGTCCTTTCCTTGTAGTGCCTTCTCCTGAGTGTGGCTTGCCTGTTTCTCCGGAATGTGGCTTTGATGTCTCGCCAGAGTGATGTCCTTTCCTTGTAGTGCCTTCTCCTGAGTGTGGCTTGCCTGTTTCTCCGGAATGTGGCCTGGAAGTCTCGCCAGAGTGATGTCCTTTCCTTGTAGTGCCTTCTCCTGAGTGTGGCTTGCCTGTTTCTCCGGAATGTGGCCTGGAAGTCTCGCCAGAGTGATGTCCTTTCCTTGTAGTGCCTTCTCCTGAGTGTGGCTTGCCTGTTTCTCCGGAATGTGGCCTGGAAGTCTCGCCAGAGTGATGTCCTTTCCTTGTAGTGCCTTCTCCTGAGTGTGGCTTGCCTGTTTCTCCGGAATGTGGCCTGGAAGTCTCGCCAGAGTGATGTCCTTTCCTTGTAGTGCCTTCTCCTGAGTGTGGCTTGCCTGTTTCTCCGGAATGTGGCCTGGAAGTCTCGCCAGAGTGATGTCCTTTCCTTGTAGTGCCTTCTCCTAAGTGTGGCTTGCCTGTTTCTCCGGAATGTGGCCTGGAAGTCTCGCCAGAGTGATGTCCTTTCCTTGTAGTGCCTTCTCCTGAGTGTGGCTTGCCTGTTTCTCCGGAATGTGGCTTTGATGTCTCGCCAGAGTGATGTCCTTTCCTTGTAGTGCCTTCTCCTGAGTGTGGCTTGCCTGTTTCTCCGGAATGTGGCCTGGAAGTCTCGCCAGAGTGATGTCCTTTCCTTGTAGTGCCTTCTCCTGAGTGTGGCTTGCCTGTTTCTCCGGAATGTGGCCTGGAAGTCTCGCCAGAGTGATGTCCTTTCCTTGTAGTGCCTTCTCCTGAGTGTGGCTTGCCTGTTTCTCCGGAATGTGGCTTTGATGTCTCGCCAGAGTGATGTCCTTTCCTTGTAGTGCCTTCTCCTGAGTGTGGCTTGCCTGTTTCTCCGGAATGTGGCCTGGAAGTCTCGCCAGAGTGATGTCCTTTCCTTGTAGTGCCTTCTCCTGAGTGTGGCTTGCCTGTTTCTCCGGAATGTGGCCTGGAAGTCTCGCCAGAGTGATGTCCTTTCCTTGTAGTGCCTTCTCCTGAGTGTGGCTTGCCTGTTTCTCCGGAATGTGGCTTTGATGTCTCGCCAGAGTGATGTCCTTTCCTTGTAGTGCCTTCTCCTGAGTGTGGCTTGCCTGTTTCTCCGGAATGTGGCCTGGAAGTCTCGCCAGAGTGATGTCCTTTCCTTGTAGTGCCTTCTCCTGAGTGTGGCTTGCCTGTTTCTCCGGAATGTGGCCTGGAAGTCTCGCCAGAGTGATGTCCTTTCCTTGTAGTGCCTTCTCCTGAGTGTGGCTTGCCTGTTTCTCCGGAATGTGGCTTTGATGTCTCGCCAGAGTGATGTCCTTTCCTTGTAGTGCCTTCTCCTGAGTGTGGCTTGCCTGTTTCTCCGGAATGTGGCCTGGAAGTCTCGCCAGAGTGATGTCCTTTCCTTGTAGTGCCTTCTCCTGAGTGTGGCTTGCCTGTTTCTCCGGAATGTGGCCTGGAAGTCTCGCCAGAGTGATGTCCTTTCCTTGTAGTGCCTTCTCCTGAGTGTGGCTTGCCTGTTTCTCCGGAATGTGGCTTTGATGTCTCGCCAGAGTGATGTCCTTTCCTTGTAGTGCCTTCTCCTGAGTGTGGCTTGCCTGTTTCTCCGGAATGTGGCCTGGAAGTCTCGCCAGAGTGATGTCCTTTCCTTGTAGTGCCTTCTCCTGAGTGTGGCTTGCCTGTTTCTCCGGAATGTGGCCTGGAAGTCTCGCCAGAGTGATGTCCTTTCCTTGTAGTGCCTTCTCCTGAGTGTGGCTTGCCTGTTTCTCCGGAATGTGGCCTGGAAGTCTCGCCAGAGTGATGTCCTTTCCTTGTAGTGCCTTCTCCTGAGTGTGGCTTGCCTGTTTCTCCGGAATGTGGCCTGGAAGTCTCGCCAGAGTGATGTCCTTTCCTTGTAGTGCCTTCTCCTGAGTGTGGCTTGCCTGTTTCTCCGGAATGTGGCCTGGAAGTCTCGCCAGAGTGATGTCCTTTCCTTGTAGTGCCTTCTCCTGAGTGTGGCTTGCCTGTTTCTCCGGAATGTGGGTTTGATGTCTCGCCAGAGTGATGTCCTTTCCTTGTAGTGCCTTCTCCTGAGTGTGGCTTGCCTGTTTCTCCGGAATGTGGCTTTGATGTCTCGCCAGAGTGATGTCCTTTCCTTGTAGTGCCTTCTCCTGAGTGTGGCTTGCCTGTTTCTCCGGAATGTGGCCTGGAAGTCTCGCCAGAGTGATGTCCTTTCCTTGTAGTGCCTTCTCCTGAGTGTGGCTTGCCTGTTTCTCCGGAATGTGGCCTGGAAGTCTCGCCAGAGTGATGTCCTTTCCTTGTAGTGCCTTCTCCTGAGTGTGGCTTGCCTGTTTCTCCGGAATGTGGCTTTGATGTCTCGCCAGAGTGATGTCCTTTCCTTGTAGTGCCTTCTCCTGAGTGTGGCTTGCCTGTTTCTCCGGAATGTGGCCTGGAAGTCTCGCCAGAGTGATGTCCTTTCCTTGTAGTGCCTTCTCCTGAGTGTGGCTTGCCTGTTTCTCCGGAATGTGGCCTGGAAGTCTCGCCAGAGTGATGTCCTTTCCTTGTAGTGCCTTCTCCTGAGTGTGGCTTGCCTGTTTCTCCGGAATGTGGCCTGGAAGTCTCGCCAGAGTGATGTCCTTTCCTTGTAGTGCCTTCTCCTGAGTGTGGCTTGCCTGTTTCTCCGGAATGTGGCCTGGAAGTCTCGCCAGAGTGATGTCCTTTCCTTGTAGTGCCTTCTCCTGAGTGTGGCTTGCCTGTTTCTCCGGAATGTGGCCTGGAAGTCTCGCCAGAGTGATGTCCTTTCCTTGTAGTGCCTTCTCCTGAGTGTGGCTTGCCTGTTTCTCCGGAATGTGGCCTGGAAGTCTCGCCAGAGTGATGTCCTTTCCTTGTAGTGCCTTCTCCTGAGTGTGGCTTGCCTGTTTCTCCGGAATGTGGCTTTGATGTCTCGCCAGAGTGATGTCCTTTCCTTGTAGTGCCTTCTCCTGAGTGTGGCTTGCCTGTTTCTCCGGAATGTGGCCTGGAAGTCTCGCCAGAGTGATGTCCTTTCCTTGTAGTGCCTTCTCCTGAGTGTGGCTTGCCTGTTTCTCCGGAATGTGGCCTGGAAGTCTCGCCAGAGTGATGTCCTTTCCTTGTAGTGCCTTCTCCTGAGTGTGGCTTGCCTGTTTCTCCGGAATGTGGCTTTGATGTCTCGCCAGAGTGATGTCCTTTCCTTGTAGTGCCTTCTCCTGAGTGTGGCTTGCCTGTTTCTCCGGAATGTGGCCTGGAAGTCTCGCCAGAGTGATGTCCTTTCCTTGTAGTGCCTTCTCCTGAGTGTGGCTTGCCTGTTTCTCCGGAATGTGGCCTGGAAGTCTCGCCAGAGTGATGTCCTTTCCTTGTAGTGCCTTCTCCTGAGTGTGGCTTGCCTGTTTCTCCGGAATGTGGCCTGGAAGTCTCGCCAGAGTGATGTCCTTTCCTTGTAGTGCCTTCTCCTGAGTGTGGCTTGCCTGTTTCTCCGGAATGTGGCCTGGAAGTCTCGCCAGAGTGATGTCCTTTCCTTGTAGTGCCTTCTCCTGAGTGTGGCTTGCCTGTTTCTGCGGAATGTGGCTTCGATGTCTCGTCAGAGTGATGTCCTTTCCTTGTAGTGCCTTCTCCTGAGTGTGGCTTGCCTGTTTCTGCGGAATGTGGCTTCGATGTCTCGTCAGAGTGATGTCCTTTCCTTGTAGTGCCTTCTCCTGAGTGTGGCTTGCCTGTTTCTCCGGAATGTGGCCTGGAAGTCTCGCCAGAGTGATGTCCTTTCCTTGTAGTGACTTCTCCTGAGTGTGGCTTGCCTGTTTCTCCGGAATGTGGCCTGGAAGTCTCGCCAGAGTGATGTCCTTTCCTTGTAGTGCCTTCTCCTGACTGTGGCTTGCCTGTTTCTCCGGAATGTGGCTTCGATGTCTCGTCAGAGTGATGTCCTTTCCTTGTAGTGCCTTCTCCTGAGTGTGGCTTGCCTGTTTCTCCGGAATGTGGCTTCGATGTCTCGTCAGAGTGATGTCCTTTCCTTGTAGTGACTTCTCCTGAGTGTGGCTTGCCTGTTTCTCCGGAATGTGGCCTGGAAGTCTCGCCAGAGTGATGTCCTTTCCTTGTAGTGCCTTCTCCTGAGTGTGGCTTGCCTGTTTCTCCGGAATGTGGCTTCGATGTCTCGTCAGAGTGATGTCCTTTCCTTGTAGTGACTTCTCCTGAGTGTGGCTTGCCTGTTTCTCCGGAATGTGGCCTGGAAGTCTCGCCAGAGTGATGTCCTTTCCTTGTAGTGCCTTCTCCTGAGTGTGGCTTGCCTGTTTCTCCGGAATGTGGCCTGGAAGTCTCGCCAGAGTGATGTCCTTTCCTTGTAGTGCCTTCTCCTGAGTGTGGCTTGTCTGTTTCTCCGGAATGTGGCCTGGACGTCTCGCCAGAGTGATGTCCTTTCCTTGTAGTGCCTTCTCCTGAGTGTGGCTTGCCTGTTTCTCCGGAATGTGGCTTCGATGTCTCGCCAGAGTGATGTCCTTTCCTTGTAGTGCCTTCTCCTGAGTGTGGCTTGCCTGTTTCTCCGGAATGTGGCTTCGATGTCTCGCCAGAGTGATGTCCTTTCCTTGTAGTGCCTTCTCCTGAGTGTGGCTTGCCTGTTTCTCCGGAATGTGGCCTGGAAGTCTCGCCAGAGTGATGTCCTTTCCTTGTAGTGCCTTCTCCTGAGTGTGGCTTGCCTGTTTCTCCGGAATGTGGCTTCGATGTCTCGCCAGAGTGATGTCCTTTCCTTGTAGTGCCTTCTCCTGAGTGTGGCTTGCCTGTTTCTCCGGAATGTGGCTTTGATGTCTCGCCAGAGTGATGTCCTTTCCTTGTAGTGCCTTCTCCTGAGTGTGGCTTGCCTGTTTCTCCGGAATGTGGCCTGGAAGTCTCGCCAGAGTGATGTCCTTTCCTTGTAGTGCCTTCTCCTGAGTGTGGCTTGCCTGTTTCTCCGGAATGTGGCCTGGAAGTCTCGCCAGAGTGATGTCCTTTCCTTGTAGTGACTTCTCCTGAGTGTGGCTTGCCTGTTTCTCCGGAATGTGGCCTGGAAGTCTCGCCAGAGTGATGTCCTTTCCTTGTAGTGCCTTCTCCTGAGTGTGGCTTGCCTGTTTCTCCGGAATGTGGCCTGGAAGTCTCGCCAGAGTGATGTCCTTTCCTTGTAGTGCCTTCTCCTGAGTGTGGCTTGCCTGTTTCTCCGGAATGTGGCTTTGATGTCTCGCCAGAGTGATGTCCTTTCCTTGTAGTGCCTTCTCCTGAGTGTGGCTTGCCTGTTTCTCCGGAATGTGGCTTCGATGTCTCGTCAGAGTGATGTCCTTTCCTTGTAGTGCCTTCTCCTGAGTGTGGCTTGCCTGTTTCTCCGGAATGTGGCCTGGAAGTCTCGCCAGAGTGATGTCCTTTCCTTGTAGTGCCTTCTCCTGAGTGTGGCTTGCCTGTTTCTCCGGAATGTGGCCTGGAAGTCTCGCCAGAGTGATGTCCTTTCCTTGTAGTGCCTTCTCCTGAGTGTGGCTTGCCTGTTTCTCCGGAATGTGGCTTTGATGTCTCGCCAGAGTGATGTCCTTTCCTTGTAGTGCCTTCTCCTGAGTGTGGCTTGCCTGTTTCTCCGGAATGTGGCTTCGATGTCTCGTCAGAGTGATGTCCTTTCCTTGTAGTGCCTTCTCCTGAGTGTGGCTTGCCTGTTTCTCCGGAATGTGGCCTGGAAGTCTCGCCAGAGTGATGTCCTTTCCTTGTAGTGACTTCTCCTGAGTGTGGCTTGCCTGTTTCTCCGGAATGTGGCCTGGAAGTCTCGCCAGAGTGATGTCCTTTCCTTGTAGTGCCTTCTCCTGAGTGTGGCTTGCCTGTTTCTCCGGAATGTGGCCTGGAAGTCTCGCCAGAGTGATGTCCTTTCCTTGTAGTGCCTTCTCCTGAGTGTGGCTTGCCTGTTTCTCCGGAATGTGGCCTGGAAGTCTCGCCAGAGTGATGTCCTTTCCTTGTAGTGCCTTCTCCTGAGTGTGGCTTGCCTGTTTCTCCGGAATGTGGCCTGGAAGTCTCGCCAGAGTGATGTCCTTTCCTTGTAGTGCCTTCTCCTGAGTGTGGCTTGCCTGTTTCTCCGGAATGTGGCTTTGATGTCTCGCCAGAGTGATGTCCTTTCCTTGTAGTGCCTTCTCCTGAGTGTGGCTTGCCTGTTTCTCCGGAATGTGGCTTCGATGTCTCGTCAGAGTGATGTCCTTTCCTTGTAGTGCCTTCTCCTGAGTGTGGCTTGCCTGTTTCTCCGGAATGTGGCCTGGAAGTCTCGCCAGAGTGATGTCCTTTCCTTGTAGTGACTTCTCCTGAGTGTGGCTTGCCTGTTTCTCCGGAATGTGGCCTGGAAGTCTCGCCAGAGTGATGTCCTTTCCTTGTAGTGCCTTCTCCTGAGTGTGGCTTGCCTGTTTCTCCGGAATGTGGCCTGGAAGTCTCGCCAGAGTGATGTCCTTTCCTTGTAGTGACTTCTCCTGAGTGTGGCTTGCCTGTTTCTCCGGAATGTGGCCTGGAAGTCTCGCCAGAGTGATGTCCTTTCCTTGTAGTGCCTTCTCCTGAGTGTGGCTTGCCTGTTTCTCCGGAATGTGGCCTGGAAGTCTCGCCAGAGTGATGTCCTTTCCTTGTAGTGCCTTCTCCTGAGTGTGGCTTGCCTGTTTCTCCGGAATGTGGCTTCGATGTCTCGCCAGAGTGATGTCCTTTCCTTGTAGTGCCTTCTCCTGAGTGTGGCTTGCCTGTTTCTCCGGAATGTGGCTTTGATGTCTCGCCAGAGTGATGTCCTTTCCTTGTAGTGCCTTCTCCTGAGTGTGGCTTGCCTGTTTCTCCGGAATGTGGCCTGGAAGTCTCGCCAGAGTGATGTCCTTTCCTTGTAGTGCCTTCTCCTGAGTGTGGCTTGCCTGTTTCTCCGGAATGTGGCCTGGACGTCTCGCCAGAGTGATGTCCTTTCCTTGTAGTGCCTTCTCCTGAGTGTGGCTTGCCTGTTTCTCCGGAATGTGGCTTCGATGTCTCGCCAGAGTGATGTCCTTTCCTTGTAGTGCCTTCTCCTGAGTGTGGCTTGCCTGTTTCTCCGGAATGTGGCCTGGAAGTCTCGCCAGAGTGATGTCCTTTCCTTGTAGTGCCTTCTCCTGAGTGTGGCTTGCCTGTTTCTCCGGAATGTGGCCTGGAAGTCTCGCCAGAGTGATGTCCTTTCCTTGTAGTGCCTTCTCCTGAGTGTGGCTTGCCTGTTTCTCCGGAATGTGGCTTCGATGTCTCGCCAGAGTGATGTCCTTTCCTTGTAGTGCCTTCTCCTGAGTGTGGCTTGCCTGTTTCTCCGGAATGTGGCCTGGAAGTCTCGCCAGAGTGATGTCCTTTCCTTGTAGTGCCTTCTCCTGAGTGTGGCTTGCCTGTTTCTCCGGAATGTGGCCTGGAAGTCTCGCCAGAGTGATGTCCTTTCCTTGTAGTGCCTTCTCCTGAGTGTGGCTTGCCTGTTTCTCCGGAATGTGGCTTCGATGTCTCGTCAGAGTGATGTCCTTTCCTTGTAGTGCCTTCTCCTGAGTGTGGCTTGCCTGTTTCTCCGGAATGTGGCCTGGAAGTCTCGCCAGAGTGATGTCCTTTCCTTGTAGTGCCTTCTCCTGAGTGTGGCTTGCCTGTTTCTCCGGAATGTGGCCTGGAAGTCTCGCCAGAGTGATGTCCTTTCCTTGTAGTGCCTTCTCCTGAGTGTGGCTTGCCTGTTTCTCCGGAATGTGGCCTGGAAGTCTCGCCAGAGTGATGTCCTTTCCTTGTAGTGCCTTCTCCTGAGTGTGGCTTGCCTGTTTCTCCGGAATGTGGCCTGGACGTCTCGCCAGAGTGATGTCCTTTCCTTGTAGTGCCTTCTCCTGAGTGTGGCTTGCCTGTTTCTCCGGAATGTGGCTTCGATGTCTCGCCAGAGTGATGTCCTTTCCTTGTAGTGCCTTCTCCTGAGTGTGGCTTGCCTGTTTCTCCGGAATGTGGCTTCGATGTCTCTCCAGAGTGATGTCCTTTCCTTGTAGTGCCTTCTCCTGAGTGTGGCTTGCCTGTTTCTCCGGAATGTGGCCTGGAAGTCTCGCCAGAGTGATGTCCTTTCCTTGTAGTGCCTTCTCCTGAGTGTGGCTTGCCTGTTTCTCCGGAATGTGGCTTCGATGTCTCGCCAGAGTGATGTCCTTTCCTTGTAGTGCCTTCTCCTGAGTGTGGCTTGCCTGTTTCTCCGGAATGTGGCTTCGATGTCTCGCCAGAGTGATGTCCTTTCCTTGTAGTGCCTTCTCCTGAGTGTGGCTTGCCTGTTTCTCCGGAATGTGGCTTCGATGTCTCGCCAGAGTGATGTCCTTTCTTTGTAGTGCCTTCTCCTGAGTGTGGCTTGCCTGTTTCTCCGGAATGTGGCTTCGATGTCTCGCCAGAGTGATGTCCTTTCCTTGTAGTGCCTTCTCCTGAGTGTGGCTTGCCTGTTTCTCCGGAATGTGGCTTCGATGTCTCGCCAGAGTGATGTCCTTTCCTTGTAGTGCCTTCTCCTGAGTGTGGCTTGCCTGTTTCTCCGGAATGTGGCTTCGATGTCTCGCTAGAGTGATGTCCTTTCCTTGTAGTGCCTTCTCCTGAGTGTGGCTTGCCTGTTTCTCCGGAATGTGGCTTCGATGTCTCGCCAGAGTGATGTCCTTTCCTTGTAGTGCCTTCTCCTGAGTGTGGCTTGCCTGTTTCTCCGGAATGTGGCTTCGATGTCTCGCCAGAGTGATGTCCTTTCCTTGTAGTGCCTTCTCCTGAGTGTGGCTTGCCTGTTTCTCCGGAATGTGGCCTGGAAGTCTCGCCAGAGTGATGTCCTTTCCTTGTAGTGCTTTCTCCTGAGTGTGGCTTGCCTGTTTCTCCGGAATGTGGCCTGGAAGTCTCGCCAGAGTGATGTCCTTTCCTTGTAGTGCCTTCTCCTGAGTGTGGCTTGCCTGTTTCTCCGGAATGTGGCCTGGAAGTCTCGCCAGAGTGATGTCCTTTCCTTGTAGTGCCTTCTCCTGAGTGTGGCTTGCCTGTTTCTCCGGAATGTGGCCTGGAAGTCTCGCCAGAGTGATGTCCTTTCCTTGTAGTGCCTTCTCCTGAGTGTGGCTTGCCTGTTTCTCCGGAATGTGGCCTGGAAGTCTCGCCAGAGTGATGTCCTTTCCTTGTAGTGCCTTCTCCTGAGTGTGGCTTGCCTGTTTCTCCGGAATGTGGCCTGGAAGTCTCGCCAGAGTGATGTCCTTTCCTTGTAGTGCCTTCTCCTGAGTGTGGCTTGCCTGTTTCTCCGAAATGTGGCCTGGAAGTCTCGCCAGAGTGATGTCCTTTCCTTGTAGTGCCTTCTCCTGAGTGTGGCTTGCCTGTTTCTCCGGAATGTGGCCTGGAAGTCTCGCCAGAGTGATGTCCTTTCCTTGTAGTGCCTTCTCCTGAGTGTGGCTTGCCTGTTTCTCCGGAATGTGGCCTGGAAGTCTCGCCAGAGTGATGTCCTTTCCTTGTAGTGCCTTCTCCTGAGTGTGGCTTGCCTGTTTCTCCGAAATGTGGCCTGGAAGTCTCGCCAGAGTGATGTCCTTTCCTTGTAGTGCCTTCTCCTGAGTGTGGCTTGCCTGTTTCTCCGGAATGTGGCCTGGAAGTCTCGCCAGAGTGATGTCCTTTCCTTGTAGTGCCTTCTCCTGAGTGTGGCTTGCCTGTTTCTCCGGAATGTGGCCTGGAAGTCTCGCCAGAGTGATGTCCTTTCCTTGTAGTGCCTTCTCCTGAGTGTGGCTTGCCTGTTTCTCCGGAATGTGGCCTGGAAGTCTCGCCAGAGTGATGTCCTTTCCTTGTAGTGCCTTCTCCTGAGTGTGGCTTGCCTGTTTCTCCGGAATGTGGCCTGGAAGTCTCGCCAGAGTGATGTCCTTTCCTTGTAGTGCCTTCTCCTGAGTGTGGCTTGCCTGTTTCTCCGGAATGTGGCCTGGAAGTCTCGCCAGAGTGATGTCCTTTCCTTGTAGTGCCTTCTCCTGAGTGTGGCTTGCCTGTTTCTCCGGAATGTGGCCTGGAAGTCTCGCCAGAGGGATGTCCTTTCCTTGTAGTGCCTTCTCCTGAATTCGATTTGGATCCTTCGCCGGAATGATGGCCGTGTTTCGTAGTTTTATCTCTAGATTCTGACTCTGAACTCTCGCCACTATGATGGCCATGTTTGATGGTTGTTTTTTCTGTATATGGCCTTGTTGTCTCTTCAGTAATTTCTCCATGGTTTGTTGTCTTCTCGCAACCATTATCTCTATTCCTGCATCTCTTCCTAACCTCGCATTTTATCGACAATTCAAATACGTTCCCTTTGCGCACGCAGAAATATGCACATGTCGTGTGCTTTAGGTTTTTATCATAATCATTCATTCCGTTCTCGGAACAATTTATTGCCTTAATTTGTCCCCACGACTCGTCGTGCACTAACACTGTCTCAATGTTTTCCACCATACATAATTCCTTCTCTTTAACATATCTCGCTCCCGGATTAATACATTTGAATACGTACACAACGCCCTTACTACACTTGATATACTTATCAATTTGCGTCGTGTTTGGATGCGGTGAATACCCAGCTTCCTTATCTTTGCATTCAAAGTTGCGTATAATGCAAATCAATTTACCGCCTCCCGGAATTCGATCACATTTCTCCGTATCGTCGCTGAACATGCGTCCAAATTTGCAGCAGCGCAAATACGGTCGCACCGGTCCGCTGCCATCTCGCTGCGACCGTTTGCAAATCGTATACGTGACCAAATCCCTTCCGGGAATAACTTGTCCCGCATACTCGCATTTGGGAATCACACAATTGCCACACTTGCGGAATGAACAATTTGTTAGCACACCGTATCACGTATCACCTAAATGATACAGTGGAACCTCGCATAACGAACGATTTATATGTGACCTTTATGTGAGGTTCCACTGTACGTCCAATTACCTTTATTTGTTGATGCGATTCAAGTTGTTCGATTCCATGACCTTCCTGTTGATTCTGTCTGGATGTATAATACACTTCCACTTCTCCTCCTCCACCTGCACTGGGATCAATTCCAAGTGCTAAAACAACTGCCAGCAAAGCAGCAGTTATTCCAGCCATCTTGAAAGAAAAATCTCAAACGTTTAAAGTGTGTTCTTGTGCTGCAACAAGCTTTTTATACAAATGCGATTTGGATAAATTCGTGCTCTGGATCTATTTACAAATATTTTATTTGCATATGCGATTTGATAAGAACTAGGCTAAGAGACGAAAAAAACACGTGCAATATCGGTAAATGTAACATACACACGTAAAAAAAAAGCAGCGCGACACTTAATAATTATCTTAATTAGTTAATGCAATTAATACAAAGTTGTACGTGCGGCCATTGTCACGTACACGTACGATTCGAGCCCACGCTATCGATCAATCACATTCACATTCACTTTTTTTTTCTCTTCTCTATTCTCTTCCTCGACTGAGCGCACTACATGTAATTGAACTCTAATCAGGCAGTGAGGGTCTTACTTACTTACTGAAATAATACTTAATTATTGATAAAGACTAGAACTAGAGATGTTTTTTTTTTGGTTTTTGATTTTCTTGGTGCTCAATAAATAAGGGCTAAAAAAATTAAAGTTAGGGTTGTGCTCCGGGTGAATGTCGTCGCTTTTGCGAGACGGCAATGCTGCGCAGACTGCGCGAACGCTCGAAGAGGGAGGGATCCGTGTAGATGGGTTCGCTGGGATCGTCGAATAGGCCGTTGGGCGCCGGGGGGATGATGCTCGTGTGGTCCGCGGTGCCGTCGATGTCTTTCTCGTTCAATCCGGAAAAGGGACGGGCACGACCGAAGGTGCCCATGAAGGGTTTCTGAAATCCACTGCCGGCGAAGATGGAGAGACCACTGCTGCGCGTGGTGGTCGGGTATGAAGTGGTTGACGGTGTGGTGGATCGATGATGGTTATGCTGGTGGTGGTGGTGGTTATCGCTGTTGAAGAAGAGATTCTTGCGTACGATGGTGCCATAGCGGCGGTAGGCTATGCCGGCGAGCAGACCGAATGTTAGGAGGACGGCGGCAAGTGCTAGAAGGGCACTGATTAGGCCATGGTACTCGCCACTGGTCATACACACCGATTCGGCGAGGGGCAGTGCGCGACGCGCTTCCTGCTGCAACTCCTCGCGCGATTCGAACACTTCGATCATTTCGCGTACAAATTCTGGATCCTCGCTGTTCTTTGTCTCCTGCCCCTCGCCGCCCTCGCCATCGTTTTCGTTCTCGTTCTCGCCCGATTGCGGAAAGGACACGGTGGTATCATTGGTGGTATCTTCGATGATTGTGTTATTGATCACAATGGTGGTGTCATTGAGGGATCTTCTACGTCTGCCGAATGAGGGTTCCGATCTACCGCTCGTCGAGGGACAGTAGGCGGGTTGGCAGCCATCGCGGCACGTGCGGACGGTGGCCTCGAACACGAGGAAGTTGGATTCGGGGATCTTGAACGCATTGAAGCGCGCCTCCAAACTATCTCCACTTCGTCCACGATCCAATTCCGGAAATACGTAGCTGTCCACCGGACATCTAGAATATTTGCATCAATTAATGAAGGGACTCAACCAGATTGGGATCATTGAACACAAACCCAAAGCGATCAATCAATTGCACGGAGCGTCCCGAGTAGGGATCACGAGCTACCACGTTTGTGGCAAAAATGTCCTGGACGTAATTGTACCCATCCTGCGCCTCCAGCCGGAATGTCAAGGGATCCCCAACAGCTATGGTCGTCGTGGGTCGGCCTTGGTAGAGGATCATTAAGCGCACCTTGGAGCTGAGCGTGTTCTCGGCGGGCAGATACTCGATAGGAATGGGGCTTCCCGAACTACTAGAACTGCGCTCATGAGCATAGCAAGTGTTGTGTTTTCTGTATCCCTAACGTAACTCACCCAGCGCCAATGAATCCGGACGATACGACCGCCTCACCGGGACCACGGAAGAGACAGGTCAAATTGAATCGTTTATCCTTGCTCGTCTGGACGTGATCGCTAAACTGGACCACGACAATGTTGGTCATTGTATCACCGTACCGTTGCGTTCCACACTCGGGGTATCCATTGCCGCCGCTAATTCGAAGCACGTTCAGCGTACCACCATTTCCGCGAAAGAAGCAGCGATCGTAGAAGCCATAGGTGTAAATCCGGCCGTAGTACGGTTCCGGGGTGCGAAGTGTAAATTCCATGCCATCGTCATTGCATACTTGGGTCACTGGAATTGGGTAATCTATGAATATACGTGGAAGGGAGGAGGTTCTAGATCAATTTACCATCGAGGCAATCAGGATCGCCACCTTGTCGACTATTGGATCGTTCGTAGTAATCGAAATTTCCGGTGTTTTCAAAGTACTGAGGATTACTGATGTCAATGTCCCGCGAGTCACGATCGCTCAATTCGCAGTTTTCTCGCTCCCCGTCGTACTGCCCGGGTCCTTCACGATAGTTGAAGCTGCGACAGATAAAGTCGCGGGTATCAGCGCACTCGCGCTCGCATTGACCCAGGGTGCTGGTGACGATAAAGCGACGTACGTAGTCCTTGCGGATGCGCTGACGGACGGCGGCCTGCTTGAAGTTGTCACTCTCGTCGCAGCGTGAGATGTACGGGGGACGACCCCCGCCTCCACCCAAGCTCTGTGGTGGGCCTGCACCGGGTAGATAGTTTGGACCATCGTAGATTGGACCATCGGGACCAGGAGATATGGGACGGCGATGGCCATGCGGGTGAGGCTCATACGGAGGTGGTGCATCAAATGGCCGGCCGCCCGGACGACGATCACGATCTGGACGGAAGAACCAACGATTGCCGCCGTCACGATCATCGCCGTAGTAGCTGTGCTGCGGACGTGGAAAGCCAGTGAATCTACTGCCACCGTAACGATCGCCACCAGGTCCACCATGACCAGGCGGACCACCTGCACCTGGGTATTTATCATTGTAGCGATCACCATAACGAGGATCGTCGTACGACGGCCGATGGCTGGGATAGCCAGGATGACGACGTGTTCCACGATCATCTAACGGTAGATATTTTCCACCACCACCACCAGCACTTCCGCCATAACGATCATAATCGGAACCGTATTGATCTCGTGATCCACCACCATAATGGTCTCTTCCACTATAGCGATCCTCACCATAAAAGTAGTGATGCCTCGAGCCATATCTATTGCCACCATAGCGATCTCTTTCACCGCCTCCGTATCTGTCACGATCACGATCACGATCGCCACCATAGCGATCCCTATCTCGATCTCTGTCACCGCCTCCGTATCTGTCACGATCACGATCACGATCGCCACCATAGCGATCCCTGTCGCCTCCATATCTATCATAACCACCTGGATAGCTGGGTCTTCTGTCTGGGTATCTATCTCCACCGCCTGGTGGATATCTATGAGGATACCTGTCACCTGGTGGGGGATACCTGTCACCTGGCGGGTAGCGATCAGGTCCAACTGGATAGCGATCGTCATCTGGTGGATATCTATCACCCGGCCTACCTGGCGGATATCTACCCGGTGGTGGATACCTGTCATCGGGATAGCGATCGTCTGGAATTCTATTGTCATACCCCGGATAGCGATCCCGATCGCCACCTGGTGGGTATCGCGACGGCGGATATCTATCTCCAGGCCGATAACCTGGTCTTGGATGATGTGGATCCGGTCTATCAGGCTTCTGGCCATTGCCATCACCCTCGGTCCCAACTAAATCCAAACAAAATTTCAATAGAGATTTGAGGAATTGCTCGCAATCAAGAACTTACGCATCAAATTTTCGTAGTAATCGTAATCTGCATCGTAGATAATTCGCATGCCGTCCTTTTGATTGTACCTGCTGAGGCGGCACGTGCGAAATCGTTCGCTGTACACCGCCGAACGACATTGGAAGCTCGGCTGGCGAAGGCACTCATCCAGACACTCGCTCAGCGACCTCCCGGAGATCTCCGAATGGTGTTCGCCACCCAGCCGACTATTACGATAGCGTTGGAATGCCGTATCGGGTCGTTTCCCCGTGAAGAGGTGCGAAGTCACCGAATTGTCCGGATATTCGGAACCACGCGCTGAAACCACGTAATTATCTAATCAGAGATTCAAACTTGTTGTGAGCGGCGGGGGACTATGGGTCTTACGGCTGTCCAAACAGGCAAAGTCGTAGAAATGATGCGTGGGACTACTGCTCACGCCGATATCGTCCTTTTGCGAGATGGAATCCTCCTCGGAGATGGTGCACTGCTTGGTCATTTCGTCGTATTCGATTGATCGGCAAAAATACTTTTCGGCGCGTACGCACATTGCTTGGCAATCTTCCAGGGTAATGTTGGAGAACAAATCCACCTCGAATGGACCACCCAGCCGTTTATTTTCCTCCTTGATAAAGACCCCGAGTCCATCGCACCGACGTTCGGCTGAAAACGAGGAGAGTTTTAGAATTTTGAGAGATGGGTCAAGGAGGGGGGGGGGATATGTACCATTGAGGCAAGTGTTTTCTAAATAATCCGAACTGGGATCGTCCTCGAGCAATTCCGGATGTGTGCGCCGCGTGAATCGACTCAGTGTGCACATCCGCATTGCCGAATCGAATGATGCGGAACGACACACAAAGCTGAACTCGTTTAGGCACTTGTCCTCGCACTCGCTCCGGTTGGACGCTTGCATCTCCTTGATATCCGCCGCCGGGAGCTTGAGTTTCTTGCGCGGATGGCGTTCGAAGATGTATCTCCGATTCGGACACTCTCGATCCGGACGATTGGCTGCGTAAATGTTTGATGAATTACTCAAAATTCTGAACAAGGACCTAAGAAATACTCACAGGTGATGCACACCTCACTAAAGTGCACGCTATTTGGGACCAGCATCAAGTTACCCATTCCTTCGGGGGCGGCTTGTTCGCGAGTCAAATAGCATGTGGACTCCTCATACTCGGGACCACCGTTGAAGGTGGCTATCCGACTTCCGGGTTGAAAATCAAACGAGGTGCACGTACGCACAATATTGTTGGACGCTCGATCTCGCAGGCAGAGATCCTGGCATTTCTCCAGCACCATGAAGGGTGGCGCCGTGTCGCGGACAATGTCGTCATCGAATCCCTGGAGTTGCGTGTTTGGCAGTCGTTCGTACATGACTTTGCCATTCATTGAACCAGTGCCGCAGGAAGTTTGGGCTGTCGGCCAAAAGAAGTGTTAGAATTTGAAGGGGACACAGGGTCGAAGGGGTTCTTACCCTTGGTCATCATTTTCAAGACGGTCAGTACAGTGATTGCTTGCACCATGCTGGGAACGTAGGGGTAACTTTTCATTTTGATACATAAATCCGGGATAGCTCCACGCACTATCCGATCATACTTTCAGTTGGCTGAATGGCTGAAATGACGTGTGAAAAAGAGTTTAACGACTTTCTCATCATTATCTATCCATTCTATTGAATAGTTTTCAATAATTATCGAATAACAAGCATTGCGTTTGGTTGGCGTGCGTTGGACAATGGATGCGAACCGGAAGTGCGCATCCTGATGGCGGGCGGGTTACTCGAGTGTGACGCGCGTCCAATGACACATTCTGCAAAATGGTGTGGACGATGACGCAATTGATTTGCCAAAAAATTTGACTTTTGTCCGCCGTCCGGGAAGGATTCCAAGGATGAATTCTGAATAAAACAATGTGTGCTTTTGTTTCAGAGTTTTCTACGCACGGCTGGGTCGTTTTTGTTCCGGAAAGTGGTCGGCGCCGTTCGCCCGGAGACGCGTGGTCTGCACCATGTCGTTGTGTTGCATTCCACCCCCGACGAGTTGGAGAAAAGGTTGTGTAGGGATGCAGAGGGGGGGTGTTCGGAGACTAAGTGATTTCTGAGATAGGTTTCTGGACTTTTTCAATCGCGGGGATCTGGACGGCTGGGATATTCGCCAGGGGATGAATGACATGCTGGGTTTGGATTTCGTCCCCGAGCCGGAGATGATCAACGCGGTGCTGCACGCCTGCCGCCAGGTGAACGACTATGCGATTGCCATACGCTTTTTGGAGGCGGTGAAGAACAAGTGCGGATCGCGCGCGCTGGAGATTTATCCGTGGCTGATTCAGGAGATCACCCCGACGCTGTGCGAGTTGGGCATTGAGACGCCGGAGGAGCTGGGTTACGATACGCCCGAGATGTGTTTGGCGAGCGTGTTTGATATTCACTAATCTATGCAAATGTGGCACGAGGACAATGTGATTTAAATTTTAAGTAGACTTAGGAACTGATTGTTGACTTTAGTGAACCTTGCTTTTCTTTAAGTTGTCCCTTTGTGCACGAAAATAAAACACACAAATGTTGTAATGCGATTGCATCATGGATGGCGAGGATTATAAATATGTGGTATGCGTGCTACGGCCGTTTTGACGCCAGTTGAGACGTGTTCGGTGTGTTGTTAAGTCGTGTTTCGCACCTCGTTTGAGTACAATGTAAGTATGGCTTAAGTTAAGTTACTCACTGCGCTAGGTGGAGAGAAGAATTCCGGAATTGTTGCACTTTTGGTCCGGAGCACTTTTAAGCGGCGACTGATGAGCACTCTGCGCTTTCTGTCGATGATGACCAATGATTCTTCTTCCACCTCGCGCGCGCAGATCGATGATGATGATGATGATGATGATGCGGGGGCCTTGCGTTTTGAAAAGCGTGCTTGCGGATGTGCTTTTGTCCACTACTTCCGGGAAAGTAGTGGAGCGTTCGGGTCACTGGATGGCCATTACGCTGTTTGTTGGAGTTGTTGAAGACGAGCGCAGAGCACGGAATGCAACACGATGCGAAAAAAGCGTATTAATTGAAATTTCACGGTGACCGTCAATTTATTCAGTGTTTGGCGCGTAGAGCCAGCACTGGACAATCCATGACACCAATTTATTGAAATTTGATTCATTAGCGTGGTGTATTAATTCGGTTTTGTTCCGTTTTAATAGGGGATTCACCTTGGATGTGCCATTAGGTTTAATTAGTTTAGGATGCTGCGGAGTTTTTAGTGTTTCACGTTTTCGTGGATAATTACGCAATGAGTGGGAGGAATTTGGAATTTTAAAGGGTGTTTCATGAGGGCTTAAATGATTTACTGATTTTGAGAATTTCGATGATTTTCATTGAGAATTAGAAAAGTTATGGGCAGTTGAAGTTGACTAAAGTTGTGCGCAACTGGGTGCGCAAAAATTGAATTTTACATTTCTTCTTGTAATTTAAAAACCACTAGAGCAATTTTGGAATTTGAAAAAGTTGATGATAAGGTTTTAATTGGTTTACGTTTCTTGCAAATTTCCAAGATTTTCTTTGAAAATTAGAAAAGTTATGGGTAGTTGAAGTTGATTAAAGTTGTTACGCATAAAATTAATTTTTATAATTTTAAAACGGGTATAATTTAAGAACCGGTAGAGGCATTTTGAAAATTTAAAAAGTATATGATAAGGGATTAAATAATGTATGACGTCCTAGAAGTTCAGCTTTATTTTTCAAAAATTGAATGAGTTATCAATGTTTGAATCTGATATTGGTTTTACGCAATCTCCGAGATTATAGGTGTAAGAGTGCGCTTCTTATATTTTCAGCAATAACTCTATAACAACTTGGATAATTTGAAAAATTGAAATAAATACTTATTAGGCATTAAATTGTTTATACATGCTCCAAATTTGAAAGCGGAATATCAAAATTTGTAAAAGTTATAGCCGTTCAAAGTTGCTAAAGAAAAGATTTCTTCTTGAAAATGAGCAAAGTCACAGGCAGTTGAAGGTGAGTAGAGTTCGTAAGTAGTCGTGCAAAAAAATGTATTTTACGTTTTTAGTTATAACTTGAAAACCACTGAAGTGATTTTGAAAATTTAAAAAGTGTCAGATAGGATATTAAATAACCTATTAATTTCCAAAATATCAGATTTGTTTTCCGAAAATTCAATGAGTTCTGGATGTTTGAATTTGATATTGATTTTGCGTAGTTTCCAAGAAAATTGACTTTAAGTGTGCTTATCATATTTTTAGTGATTATTTCATAACCACTTGGACAATTTCAAAAATTGAAAGAGTATCTTATTAAGCATTAAACCTATTATATGTTTCCATAGTTTCAAGGTGAAAAAAAAAAGAAAACAGCAAAGTTATACCTATTTAAAGTTACTTTTTAAAATGAGTTTTACGCAAGAAGAAGCGCAAAAAATTGTATTTTACATTTTAGGTTATAATTTGAAAACTGCTAAAGTGATTTTGAAAATTTAAACAGTTCATGATAGGGCATTAAACAACCAATTTATTTCCAGAAAAACAGATTTGCTTGCCAAAAATTGAATAAGTTATAGATGTTTGAATTTGATATTGATTTAGCGCAATCTCCAAGAAAATTGGCTTCAAGTGCGCTCCTCACATTTTTAGTGAAAACTTCATAACGACTTGGGCAATTTCAAAAATTCAAAAATTATCTCACTAAGCATTAAATGTGTTATACATTCCTCAAATTCTAAGGTAAACTACCAAAAATTAGAAAAGTTACAGCCCTTCAAAGTTTACTAAATTTGATCATTACGTTTTTATTAATAACTCAACAACAACCAAAGCAATTAGAAAAATTTAAAAACCAATTCGCATTAATTGTCCTTAATACGAATTTCACCGTTAGGCCGAATTGATTGCCACTTAATTTCATAATTACACGCTTATCATTCTTATCATTATTACCTCGGTCTTGTTATAAACCGAACAATAAATAAATGAATTACACGATGAATAGCAATGGAAAAAAATAGTATATTTTACTATTATTACTATTATTATTACCGTTATAATCATCATCTATTCTACTCTTCGAGTTAATTACAGTCGAACCTCGCATAACGTGCGATTCACTTAACGAACGACGTTTCGTTATGTGAGGTATCACTGTATTACCAATTGTCCAGCGCGCGCATGCGCATTTCATCCAATTAATTTCAGTTGACGTTGATGCATTATTAAATTAATCAACAAACTGTTCACCTCTGCTATCTTATCAGCAGCTACTGTTTGCTGGTGGCAAATATACTTTATAAATTAACAGTGCACTGCATTATCGACTTGTGCTCTCGCTTTATCACCAGCACTTATTGCGAGATAATAAAGCACAACGCATGCGCAGAAAGAGGTTAAATAACCGAAATTTATTGCTGAATTTATTACCGAATTAACTTAAACAATTAATCTGACATTGACGTATTTGTTGTTATCAGCCGACGCTGCATGAAAACAACAATTCATATTATTATTATTATTATTATGAGTTATTTCTGATAAGAATAATCGTGATTATCACATGTTTGAAGCGTGATTTCATCCGTTTAAAAATAGTTTACTTTCTTTGCTGTTTTTTGTCAAAATATTTATCTTGTTCTGACGTGGATTTGCATAATAATTTAGAAGAATTTAGAGCAATTTATCACAATATTTACGTAGTTTGCGTACGTGCGATAATTGTGATAATCATCTAATCTTCACACTTGTAAATTCGAGTTATTTATAGCTCGTATCTTGAGTGTGTACATTTAAAGCGCTGTAAAACAATAAATAATTGACCTAATTAGATGAAATTTTCAACATATATTTAGAATTTAATTGTGTTTTAGATTGCGTTGTAATTATTTATTTATCTGTTGTCGTTTCTGAGATATTTAATGTTTTGTGTAAAGTAACATTTTAACAGTATGCAAAGTTTAAAGTGCTGTAGAATAATTAATAATTGATAAACTTTTATTAAAGTTTTAGTGTAAATTAAGAATTTAATGTAGTTTTAGAACGTGTTTGAATTATTTAATTATCTTATTTAGTTTTTGAGATATTTCAAGATTTGTGGAAAGTGGCATTTTGTGCGGTACCGCGATTGAGTGCTGAATCAATATCGACTACTTAAGAGGCTGCAGTGTTGAAAATAATTGATCAAATTTAATGAAATTTTTAATACTTATTTAGAATTTAATCGTGTTTCATAATACGTTAAAATTATACAATTATCTATTGTCGTTTCCGAGTTATTTAAACTTTTGTGTGAAGTAAAATTATTAGCAGTATGCAAAATTCAAAGTGCTGTAAAATAATTAATAATTGATAAACTTTTATAAAAGTTTTAGTGGATATTACCAATTTAATGTAGTTTTAGAAAGTGTTTGAAATATTTAATTATCTTATGTAGTTTTTGAGATATTTCAAGATTTGTGGAAAGTGGCATTTTGCGCGCTACCGCGATTGAGTGCTGAATCAATAGCAAGTACTTAAGAGGCTGTAGCGTTGCGAATAATTGATCTAATTTAATGAAATTTTCAGAACGCATTTAGCATTTAATCCTCTTTAACATTGCTTTAAAAATATTTATTTATCTATTGTCGTTTCAGAGTTATTTAAACTTTTGTGTGAAGTAAAATTTTTAACAGTATGCAAAATTCAAAGTTCTGTAAAATAGTTAATAATAGATAAACTTTTATAAAAGTTTTAGTCAATATTAACAATTTAATGTAGTTTTCGAAAGTTTTTGAATGATTTAATTATCTCTTGTAGTTTTAGAGATATTTCAAAAATTATGAAAATTAGCATTTTTGCGCGGTACCTTACTGCATGCTCGATCTGCACGGAGAACTCAAAAGGGCTGTAGCATTGCGAATAATAGATATAACTTTATGAAATTTACAGAATACATTCAGTGTTTATTCTACTTTCACGTCCTTTTCGAATTTTGCAATTACCTCATTGCGTTCCAAAGATATTTCAAGTTTTCTGAAAAGTGATAGATTTTCCTTGCGCCAAGTTCAAAGCACCGTAGTTGATTCAAAACTCGCTCAATTGTAATGAAATCTTCAAGATACATTAAGAATTTATTCCAGTTTCATATTACGTGAAAATTGCATAATAATCTATTCTACTCTCCACGTTATTTGATCGTTTATGCAAAACGCGATTAGTCACAACAGCAAACCTAATGAAATCGGCGAAACTTGTTTACCATGTTGATGAATTAATAAATATTGAATATTTGGCTAAAAATATGTGCTATATTCAGTCATGCCACATGCAAATGAATGAACTTTCCGGTTGAATAACATGCTACCGGCGCATGCACCGCATCGCTGCTCATTATTATTCACATTCAACCAACTTAGGGGAACACCTGGTGCGCGTCGAGCGCATACGTACAATAGCATATTGAGTAAACAAATTCTATTTTTTCCACGCGCGCATCGCACGATTCTATTGTTTGTTCTTCAGTGAGCGCAAATAGCGCAATCTTTCGGCGTCGGGTCACAAACTGCTTTGATGCTGCCATGGCAACCGTTTCGTTTCGTTGTTATTCAAATAATAATCGATGACACAATGATTCACACTGTCAGCGCGCATCATTCGCGCAGTGTTCTAATTGCTAATCAAACATTAGCATTCAATCAATATTCAAACACGCGATACGTGCATGATCAATACTGATCGCCATTTTGCAAACAAAACGTGATAACGGATTGAGTACCAGCATCATCAAAAAAGTGACGCGATCCGAAAGAAAGAAAATTCTACAATACGATTGTGTGTTTCACTTGACTTGACTTGATCAAATTGCGTACGTGACTCCCCCACTTCACGACAAATTTCTTCACCACGTTTACGTATAAAGCGCGTTGGCCGTGCGATTGCCATAGTCACATTCGGGCGTTCTCGTGGCTTGGCTGTCAGCTGATTAAGGACAATTGTAAACAAACACGAAGCGTTCGATTGCTTGATAGAAATTGATAAGAGATCAAAGAAGAGTGAAGCACATCGCTGATTGGTGATTAGTGAAGCAAAGTGTGAATATTTATAAACAAATCATGTTTGTGCGGCGCGTAGGCAGCGTTGCCGTGCGACGCATCAGCACGACGTCAAGTGCGCCGAATAGCGACGTAATTCAGACGAAAATTGAGAATTTGGTGCGATTCAAGAGTGACCTGAATTGCACACGATGGGCAAAGATACGAGAGCATAATAACAATAGGTAGGTAGAAGGATTACGTACGTAGGTGCGCATGAAGGAATTTGCTGTCATTGTTGTTGCCGGCATGGTGCGGCGCGGCGGTAAAATTGTGTCGGTCAACGACATCGAACAGAAAAAGAAAACCGGCTGGTGATGGCCTACGTGACGATGAGCATACATGCCATGTCTTTGATGATGACTTAAGTCATGTACCATGAGAGTAAACACGAGTGAACACACTCAAGTACTTGAAATCTATTACGTATTGCGTCAACAAACGATAGATTTTTAGAGAAAACTTGTTTGTTGATTTTGCGATTTATTTGTGATAACACTAGGATAGGTGTATATCTAGGAGTTGTATCTATTTATAGATTGGTTAATCTAGTTTATTATGCCTTTTAAATTATTTTGATAGCTATCCTAGTTTTTGAAATGTCTCAGAAATTGTAAACATTGCCTTTTTGATCATAGCTGAAAGTTTATACATTTTTTTAATATGTAATTAGTGGAGGTAACTTCATGAATTTTGGAGCATTTATCAGGGATTTAATATACTTTTAGGTATTTTTGAAAATTCGCAAGTATCTTGTATAGTTTCTGAGATATTAGCAATTCTTTAGAGAAATCTATAAAGTTGCGCGTTTTTGGATAATAATTATGTTTGAGCACTAATTGCAACTAAACCAAAGATGATATTTAATTGAAATTTTTAGGTTTTTGTAAAGAATTTAACCTTCTCTATTATGCTTTTTGAATGGTTAAAATATCTCAAGTATTATTCGAGATATAAACAAAATACTAGAATTTGACTAGAATCTTTGAAATTGCAAAGTTCAGTAAAACGTTTTCAAAGTTTATGATTTATTTACAGTGAATTGAATGATGGGAATTTTATTAAACTTGTTAAATTTATTAAGAATTTATCCCTTTTTAATATGCAATTTAAATGGTTTAAATATTTCAAGTATTACTAAAGTTATAAACAAAATACCAGAATCTTAATTAATTTCATTAAGAATTTCGCGCTTGCTTAGGTACTTTGTGAGTTTAAAAGGTTGTTTCCAATCAATCTAACAATGGGTATGTAATCAAATTTGGGACACTTGTTAAGAATTTAACCCTTTTTAATATGGTTTTTGAATGGTTCAAATATCTCAAGTTTTATTTGAGATATTAACAAAATACCAGCATTTATACTTTGGATCTCCGGAAGCTTCAAAGTCGCGTAAAACGTTTTTAAACTTTAATATTTATTGACAGCGAATTGAATAATAAGATTTTTATAAAACATGGCAACTTTATTAGGAATTTATCCCTTTTTAATATGCAATTTAAATGGTTAAAATATTCCATGTATTTCTAAAGTTATAAACAAATTACCACAACCTTAACGCACTTTCTCCAAAAGTTGCGTAAAAACGTCTTGAACTTTAACAAATAATTCCAGCCAATCCAGTGATGGGAATTTATTCAAATTTGGCAAACTTGTTAAGAATTTCACCCTTTTTATTACGCAATTTAAAAGATTAAAATATTCCGTATATTACTAAAGTTGTAAACAAATTACCACAACCTTAACGCACTTCCTCAAAAAGTTGCGTAAGAATTCTGGAACTTTAGCAATTAATTCCAGCCAATTCAATGATGGGAATTTATTCAAATTTGGCATATTCATAAATAATTTAACCCTTTATAACATGCTTTTTGAATTTTTAAAATATTCGCAATAGTACGCGTGTTATCCGCAAAAAATGATTATCATGATTTTCTCCGGTTTCGGGCTCTTTCAACGCTGCAAACCAAGGCAAAGCCGCAAAATGGTCAATTGTTCAACTCGAAAAGTTGCGAAAAACTCCTTGAACTTTAACAATTATTTCCGGCCAATCTAGTGATGGGAATTTATTCAAATTTGGTCGACTTGTTCAGAATTTCACCCTTTTTAATACGCAATTTAAAAGATCAAAATATTCCATGTATCACTCAAGTTATAAACAAATTACCACAACCTTAACGCACTTCCTCAAAAAGTTGCGTAAGAATTCTGGAACTTTAGCAATTAATTCCAGCCAATCCAATGATGGGAATTTATTCAAATTTGGCATATTCATAAATAATTTAACCCTTTATAACATGCTTTTTGAAATTTTAAAATATTCGCAATAGTACGCGTGTTATCCGCAAAAAATGATTATCATGATTTTCTCCGGTTTAGGGCTCTTTCCACGCTGCAAACCAAGGCAAAGCCGCAAAATGGTCAACTGTTCAACTCGAAGGACGAGAGCCGTGACTTTATGGCCACCTTTCCGGACATTGTGCGCCATCTCACCGACACCAACAACAATCCCGATCTGCAAGAAGTCGCCAAGCATTACGCCAAAGTGCTGCAGTACAACGTGCCAAACGGCAAGAAGAATCGCGGCCTGGCCGTGGTGAACGCGTACAAAATGCTCGAGGATCCTGATAAACTAACAGCGGAGAATATCCAGTTGGCCAACGTCCTTGGATGGTGCGTCGAAATGGTGAGTGATTTGTTTACAACAAATTTGCTATTTATAGATTGTTTCTCCGACTCGCAATCTCAATCGCAATTTACATTTCAAGTGTTTATTTATTTGCGCACTATTCTAATTCATTATTTTTTTTTTTTTGCCATTATCCTTGCGCATTTACTCAGCAATAATTACGTAACCTATCTTTGCTAAACATTCGCTATCTACTGTTTTTTTGATTAGATTTTTTAATCGATTAGTTAAAATAGTTTACTCGGGTTCATTCAATCGCAAACGTGCGAAATCCTCAAAGACAATGTTGTCATCGTCGTCATTCGCATAGCAGCTGTTTTCGTACTTGGCGCGTTCGACGCTCTTCATCTTCTTCAATTGGTGACTGCGCTCCTTGTCGAACGCACCCGGCGTGGGATGGAGCAGCTTGAGGGGCACATCCGTGCACAGTTCACCGCCCAAGGTGCCGCAGTTGAGCTTGACGCGCACCGAGTAGGAGATGACGATACCCAACGCTTCGGCGGGGCACTTACCCTCGGGGACCAGCGTTGAGCTGGCCAGGTTGACGTCATCGTCCTTGAGATGGCCATCGAGGGCGATTCCACGACGATCCTTGTTGCTCGCCGCCAGCGGGACGAGGTATATGGCCTTGGTGAAGGATGCACCCGGTGTGATGGGACACCCTTCGCGGGTTTCCACCGAGGCAACATATTTGGAGAACTGCGCATTGACCATGGTGATTTCACAGTGCTGGACCACGTAGATTTTCATATTCTTGACGGACTTCTTGGAATTGTTGCTGATGATGACATTCGCCGCGATCTTCTCCCCGTGGTAGTAGATCTCCTTGTCGAGGGTCACCTCCAAGTTGATTTTGCCATTGGAGAACGTAAATCCCTTGGAGACCAATGAGCTGGGAAGTCTGCAATGAGGTTGGAAATTGTTTGAACGGTTCGGAACCTCTGTGTGGGAACTCACCTGCTGCCACGCGATAAGGGAGCGTATTGCAATTTTTTAATTGCCAATGCCACAGTGCTGCGTTTATGTCCACGATCATCATCACTCTCGCCCACATAGATTTTGACGCAGTACTCCACCCCCAGTGGTTTGCCGTTATCGTCGTCCCCGGTCTGCAGGGTGACCGAGGACGGTGCCATGTCGGGGAATTTGAAGGTGAAGGGGTACGCGTTTGGCGCCATCTTCTTGATCAACTTGTCCTGGATGGGTGTCAATTCTCGCTTCTCGCCCTTGGAGCCGGGGACGATTTCCGCGGAGGCGATTACCATCTGCTTGCTGAACTTGACCCCCATGACCTCGTCCTCCTCGCGGCCATAGCGGTACGTCGTGACCACTTGGCCAAAGACGCGCCGTCCCCGCAAATAGTCATTTTCGACCACCACCACCCCATCGATGGGGTCCACATGGTCCAGGTGGTCGATAAAGTCTCGTTTGCCTAGGTACACCGTAAGCTTACCATTTGGGGTGGATTTCTTGAAGACTTTGACAGCAACGACCATTTGATTTGTTCGCGATGGCGTACGTGTGTCACCTACTAGTTGAACAATCTATTGTGGGGAGCATTTCCTTTTTATGCAGTTGTTTTGAAGTCACTTTTCCGACTTCTTGTAATTCAATTAGACTAATTCAATTTGCTGCACGCGCAATGAAGATTATTCGATTATTTTCGTTTCGTTCTTAGTTGCAGGCATTCCTCCTTGTCTCGGACGATATCATGGACAACGCTGACCTTCGAAGGGGGGCACCCTGCTGGTATAAAATGCCCGGAGTGGGACTTGCCGCTGTTAATGATGCCTCCATGCTGGAGAACGGGGTCTTTCACATTCTCAAAATGTATTTCCGGGAGCATCCGTGCTACGTGCCCGTGATGGAGATCTTCCACGATGTCAGCTTCAAAACGATCATGGGTCAAACCCTGGACAATCTGTCCCACGTGGATGGTAAACCCAATCTGGACGAATACACCATGAAGCGATACAATGCTATCGTCAAGTACAAGACTGCCTATTACTCGTTCCAATTACCGGTCGCATTGGCTATGTATCTCGCGGGGAAATTTGATCCGGAAATGCATCGTCAAGCCAAAACAATCCTCCTTGAAATGGGACATTTCTTCCAGGTTCAGGTAAGAACCAAGTCTTGCTTAATGGCGTGCGCTGGTACCAATGTTGTGTGGTTCTAGGATGATTTCCTGGATTGCTTCGGCAATAAGGAATTGACTGGCAAGGGTACGACCGGTGGGGATATCCGCGAAGGCAAATGCACATGGCTGGTTGTCGTTGCTCTTCAACGCGCCACCCCCGCGCAAAAGCAAATCCTCGTTGAGCATTACGGCCGCCCGGAGGAGGAAAGCATTCAGGCGGTGAAAACCCTCTACGAGGAGCTTAGTCTTCCCACGACCTATGCGATCTACGAGGAGGAATCCTTCAATTTGATTCGCACGCATATCCAACAGATATCCAAGGGATTACCGCATAATATCTTTTTCAAATTCATGGAGAAGATCTACAAGCGCGAATGTTAAGCGTTGATGCCTCCTCCTCCTCCTCCCAGAGTGTCGTTCTCTTAATGTCAGCAATCATCGACAATAATATCATATTATCAATTAAGTGAACAGCTGATTAAATTGGGAGAAACGACATGTTAGAGTCACCTGGTGAGCGAATGCGTGTACCACACGTCTGCGTCCTCTCGCGGCGAAAGGTGGTGGTACGATTGAGGAAAACTGTTATAAATTCTTTTCATAATTTTACACGGTAATTATGGAATTAACTAATTATTAATTGGTGTTCATTGTAACGAACGACGAATGTGTGATATTAATTACTTTTTCTCTTCCTATGCGGCATTTGTATTAACAGTGGTGTGAATGTTATGTTGATAGAGCTTAGGAATGCAAATTATTATTATCATCAAGTATTACTACACGTTCTATTGTAGTGCATATTTGTAATTTTCATAGTGTTGTTTGTAAGGCTGAATAAAAAATATCGCATTTATATTTTACTTATATTTCTTCAGCATAGCCGTAATGTAATTCTACTTGAAACGCGATAAATGCAAAAAAAAAAAAGCGCTGCTGCGCCTATTACTTTGGCACATATGATAGAATAATAGCCGATTTTGGAGAAATTGGGAAATCCTTGGAGCTCTTCTTGAGCCTGAAATGATAACAAGATGAATTAATTACTCCGCAAGAATGTCACGAGTTCAAAACGTACTTTAATCCCACTCCAGTTTCATTATAGCCGCTGCTGTAGAACTGAACTGTCACCTCATCGGGAACAACGGGGATATCATTCGGGAAATCCACGTTGACGTGCTCCTCGGTTGGATTGAATGCAACCAGGTATCCTGGATTTCCGGGATAGCTCCTAAAGAAACATACTTTCATCAATATTCATCTATAGCGCGTGCCCTTCCCTTACCCTTGTCTTCCAATACCAAGCAATGTGTTAAGAATGGTTAATAAGCATGAAAAGTTAATGAGTTAATGATTAATTGAGTTAATCAATAATTTACGAACCTGATATAAGCGAAAATTGTGTCATTGGCAGCGGTGTAAAGCCTCTGAGAACCAAAAAGTATCGATGGCGATTTCCGCGCTTCTTTAAGCTCCTCAGGGACGTGGAACACTTCGTTAATGATTGGCACTCCTTGTAGGAGATAAGTTACTATTTCTAACGTTCCCAGGGGAAATGATTTACTATCAATTTGCCACGCTGGCCAATGATCCTCCAGGATAATTCTGGACGCTTCGACATCGTTCACCAGCTTCTTGGCATCGTAATTATCCTGACTGAAGATATCTCTGTGCCTGGGAAGATCAATTAATAGAGTGCCATTGAATTTGTATCTCTCCAAATTGCTTAATTCATCAGCAAGCATCATAACTGCATCCCCATTCGTGCTCTTAATCAGATCCCTCCATTCCCGGACGACCGGTTGCAATTCCTCCAGGTTCTCCGTCTTGAAATGCGTGTAAAAGTCGTAGGAATTCAACCCGCTAGAACCAGCTGTGCTTTTGACACTTTCATCCGCAAATTCAGGATCTACAATCAATCCAGGCACGTTCTTCAACCGGAAGCCGTCCACTCCTGCTTTGAGGAATCGCTCCAGGACTGTGGTGAATTCCTGGCGGACTTTGGCATTCCGGAAATTCAAATGCGGAGCGCCGTCTGGTGCGAAGTAGAATTGTTTGCGCTGTGGCGAATACGACCACGCGGATTGTTTCCTATCGTCGGTGGAATTCTTCGCCAGCCAATTGTTCGGCGGCGTTTTATTATCCACCCCCTCAGCGCCAGCCCAGAGATAATAATCGCTAAACTCTCCCTTGCTCTCCGCATTCGCAAACCACGCCCTGGACGCGGATGGATCAATCTCCAGGATGATTTTCTTATCTTTATTGTGGCTCAAGAATGACTCATAGTCAAATGACGTGTTGTATGTGTCCAATGGATAATGCATGATAACTGCTTGATCCTGATCTTCCCTGATAAGAACGTCGTCTGCGGTGGTAACCAGTGGTCCTTCTTCCCACCAGGTCTTGGGTGTTGGTGGTGTGCATTTTGGGGCGGCTACAATGATCAAGATGGCGCCAACAAGCATTCCAGCCCAAAGTAGCCAGAATGAGATGAAGAGGAACCAGCGTAAACGCACCCAAAACGGATCATTGGCACATTTCATCAACTCTTCCTTGGTCAGGCCCACAAACTCTTTCTTTACCTCACCTAAAATCATCACAACAACGTTTAGACAATGCCCCATTAAATGGTTAAGAGAATAACAACTTTTTGCACCCAACTCAACTTCATCCATGATGTTGAACAATGAATTGAGTTCTTGCAACAACCAGCATTTAAACCATAGCATACCAGTACTCTTATTACATTCCAATAATGCAATCTGAGTGTTTAGCAAACAATTCCTGGACTTATATAAGCAGTCATTGCATTGCATTTCTGTGCTGCTTGTGTAATGGTTTTTTGCAGCTCATTTGTGCAATGAACATGAGCAGTGATTGTGGCAAGTGTTTTAGCAATAGATATCAAAGAACACACTCACCAATATCCAGTTTAGCATCGCCATTCTTCTCACTGCTGATAAACTTGATGTTTGTGAGCATAATGTCAGAATCGGGGCCAACATTTGTGTCCTCCTTGGTGAGCATCTTCTCATCAGCTCCATCAGGCTCATTGGTGCTGTTCTCCTCCTTGGTGAGGCTTCTTGGGCGGGGTGTTTTCTCTACATTAGCAGCAATTAAGAGGCTTAATTAAATCTTTGCAAGCTGATGCAATGAGCACTTACCTTCCATGTCGTCTTCGGGAATCTGCTTGTACGTGGCGGCCGCGGATGGCGTCAATGGCTCTTTCTCCTTGCTGGCAATATCGAGCTTTTGCCCTTCCATCTTTCACTGCGCCTTAACAATAATCGACCCTTGATCTCTGCTTAATTAAACAATTTATTCTTAGCGTCTTGCTTCACAATGCAACAATGGGAGCGCCGGATATCGAATGCCGGAAAGAGCCGAATGCCAAAATGGTCAAAAATTGCCAAACACGACCACCAGAGGAAGGCGGTAAATTTTGAAAAAGCGCAACTTGAGCGCACTTTTGCGATTAATTTTTTTTGCGCTAAATTCGCACATAATTCGCCAAAATCTCGTTGGCAATTTGCAGAAGAAGTGTGCAATTATGCGGAGAAACCGTTAAATTGCGCTGGGCAATCGTGAGAACTGCGAAATTCCGAATACGAAGGGTCGCAAACTGGTTGGAGCGCAAAAATAGCGCGCACTTAGGGTCCGCGATTCCCCCGAATTGCACGTGCAAACCGCGTAACGTGAGAAAATCGCATCATCCCTCGGGAATGCCTGCCAAAAACCGGTCTCGTGCTTGCATCAACTTGTTTCTTGTTCCTCCCCTTCTCGTCCAAAGATTCCACTTCCCAGCGCGCGTCAAGTGTCTTGTTTTTCTTAGCGATCGCGCGACAGGTTCAAATTTGAATAACAAATCGTCTCATTATCATAATCATGGCAGTGTAAACCTGTTTATCTCCGCGTTATCTCGCCTCCAAGTTAACTTATTTGCGCCGTCGTCGCTGGAATGTTACTTGGCGTCCAACGGTAACGGCGACAACATCTTCACGTTCATCCTTCAGGAACTCTCCGATCGATCGCACGACGTAAGCGTGCGCGTCTCAAGGAATCGCAACACACAGACGTCTTAGACATGTCCGTCATTGGCAAGGTAAGTGCACGATTCCCGAATTTCAAATGCCACTAGTCCCCTGCATTCTTCCCTCAAAAGTAACGCGATAACCATGCAAAATCCTGAAGGAATTGCTGCTTGAACAAGTGTATGATTCATGTGCTGAATTCAAATTAATCGTGAGCGTTCTAACCTCAAACAGCCCGTTCTGTATTCGTACTGGAGAAGTTCCTGTTCCTGGAGAGTACGCATCGGTGAGTACAATGCTTATCCTGGTTATCCCGGGATTAATTAAGGCGGTTGTTGCTAGCGTTAAACCTCAAGGAGATTCCGTATGACATCAAGCCGGTGTCCCTGATAAAAGCGGGAGGAGAACAGCATTGCAATGAGTACAGGGAAATCAATCCAATGGAACAAGTGCCTGCGTTGCACATTGACGGGAATACGCTGGTGGAATCCCTGAATATCCTGCATTATCTGGAGGAAACACGTCCACAGCGTAGCCTAATGCCTCATGATGTAGTCAAACGCGCCAAAGTAAGTGTTGTCCTGCGGTTATTCCCCGATTTCATGTGGTTTCTGCCCTGCAGGTGCGCGAAATGTGCGAGGTAATTGCGTCTGGAATTCAGCCGTTGCAAAACCTCATTGTCCTGATCCACGTGGGGGAGGAGAAGAAGAACGAGTGGGCGCAACACTGGATCACAAGGGGATTCCGGGCCGTGGAGAAATTACTGTCATCCAGCGCTGGCAAATATTGCGTTGGGGATGATATCACTCTGGCGGATTGTTGTCTCATCCCGCAGGTGTTCAACGCACGCAGATTCCACGTGGATTTAAGGCCATTCCCGATTATTCTGCGTATTGATCGGGAGCTGGAGAATCATCCCGCTTTTCGTGCAGCGCATCCCAGCAATCAACCCGATTGCCCACCGGAAGCGCCCAAATAGTGGTTTTGAATTCGCCCCCACATTCCAGGAGATCTAATTTTCTATAAATAGTACAAACTATGCATCTCTTTATGGCTTTTCTTTTTGTTTATTATGATTATTATTATTGTTTGCGCGAATATTTTGTGAAAATGCTTTTTCTGCTTTTCGTTGTTTTTCTTTTGCTTATAAATTTTATGAATGTCTAGAGGATACGTGAAACTCTGAGTTTTGACAATAATGCAATTCTTTATTTGATTATTTTCGTTTATTAATAAATACGTGTGTAATTATCTTATGATTTCCTTCTGTTTTTCTTTTGTTGTTGAAAATGGTTTAGGCATATGTAAATATAGGATGGGTAAACATAACCTGCATTCACATTGTTATGATTGCTTTATTTGCGATAATTATTAAACGAAAATGCGAAAATACCAACAATTGTTGCTCATTATCGTATCGGTGTTTAGTTTAAGCTTATTACTTGTTTACAGGCATGAGTACAACAGATTGCACTATGTGCTCGAGGTGTTCAACTTTTTTGGCCAGCCATGCAATTTCTCTGAGCTAATTGACAATGGCAATTTGTTAAATACGCATGACTGGGGCCCTGAACCCGGATGGATCAAGGAGGATAACATCCTGATGTACTCCACACATCAAATTAGTGAGGACTCAATTGTTTCTCTAGCTGTCAAAGCGAATAAGGTGGATCATCCAAGGAATTGCTATTTGTGGTTTGAGGATAATGAATGGCAGCCCCAAATTGGCAAATTGAATGTATCCCTGATCAAGGCTGATAACACACATGGAAGCTACAAGTATCAATGTTCCTGGAGCAAGGGATCAAACAAATTAGTGCCTTATGCTGTGTCATACAGTAAAACCCATCAGAACAATGCAATCCAATTGATTGTTCCACTACATCAGCAAGCAAATCAACAATTTAATATTACATTATGTATATTGCCATCTAAATTTGTTACTAGGAGATTCCTGGCTGAATTCCTTAGTTTTCATCTCCTGGTTGGAGTGGATTCATTCATCCTGTATGGCAATTCATTGCCACATAAATCAATCAAACTGATAACAAATCTATCAGGGAAACTACGCTTTAATATGACTGTGTATCCCTACAACTATCCAGACAGGATATTTGAGGATGTAATCAATGAAGACTGCAAATTAAGGACTCAAGGACAATCTGTGTTTTCCATTACTCTGGACGTCAATGAATTGATTGTACCTGAAATCAATTTAGTCAATGCTCTCTTATCAAAGCAGCATCCAGGATTTAAGCTTCCCGTACAGGAGTTTTGCATTAATGAGCAGCTGGAACAACAACCAATTGCCATCCAGAATTTAGAAGCAACCAGGAATGATGAGCAGACAACAAGGGTGGTTAATATAGGAAAACCACGTAACGCAATGAACAATAAGACTGAATTAATGGAGGGAGTGATAAGTATTCATAAATATGTTTATTGTTTAAAAACAAATCCGAAATCATTTAGGGATGGAACCATAGTAAAGTACAGTGATGATTTTATCAAATCAACTTTGTACCAATTATATTTAAAGCACTTGTTGTAACGAACTATTAGACGTTAGAAATTTGTTATTCGAAGGCAATAAGATTGCTGTTTGTGTACGACAATATTAATGAGCAAATCCTTTTAAATATTTAAATTAATTTGAATTTTAAATGCTTGTGATTGGCTGGCCTGTTTGCGTGGCAACATTGGCCACCAGAGGCGTGGGTGCGCGTTGGAGTTGTCATAGTTGGCGCCAATTCTTTCCCAAGCTAACTTTTCTGGTGCATGTAGTGCTCACTTGTTAATTGTTCTATTGTTTGTTATAATTGGATACAAAGTGCCAGGATAACAATTTAGTGCTCGTACATGATGGATGGATGCTTATGAGTGATGAATCCAGCCTGTGCCAGTGAGTAACCACATCTTTTTCCTGACGGTCTTTCAAGCCCTGGATGCAACAAGGTTAGTCGCCCAATCTGGCTGTATAATCGGAACAATCGTAAGCGTGGACGATTGTAAACGATTTTAATTTGATGCTGAATGCCGCTACGTGCTGTATAACAATTATTTATTGTTTGGCATCGATTGCGCTTGAATCCGTTGAGACAAATTTTACATGGCGCATTCTAATTGGCGATTCTGGTCTGAACCAATCTGAACGATGTGATTTACCGCGTTTCAAGATTCATTAGTCATTAGTTATTTATTTAACTTTTAAATAAATAAATAACAAGACGCGGGAAACAATGTTTGACATTTGACAGCGACACGACGTGTACCGAGCATTGCCGAGCCGTCAAGAGAGAGAAAGACAATCTTGTCAAAACTTAGTGTCTCTGTCATACACATTGCGCATTTGCGGCCACACATGTTTACAGTGTTGTGAGGTTACATGTGCGAAATTATTGTTTTTCAAGTAATTAGTGAGTGATACTGAGTGAAACATGGAAGAAGACAAGCCCCTTGTGTGTTTACCCGGCCAGCGATTGTGTTTAAGTGATAAGTCGCATCTGGCAGGTCAGGGCACTTATGAAAAACAAGGTTACATTTACTCCCAATTGGCAGGCTTTGTGAAAATAGTCAGAAAGGATGAAGAGAAAACCGAAATCATTGAAGTACGTAGCGTTAATGACCAGGGCTTAGTGCCCCAGCAGGATGACATTGTCACTGCACAAGTTCTAATCCTGACACAGCAGTATGCAAGGTGTGCAATCAAATGTATTGGGGATGTAGTCCTCTCAAGATCCTACAGAGCTATCCTTCGTACAGAGGATATTAGAGCTCAAGAGAAAGACAAGGTGGATATCTATAAAAGTGTACGGCCAGGAGATGTTATTCTAGCAAGAGTGGTATGTATTTCCCCATCTCATAAACTTCTTGGGTTAACGTCTTGGGTACACTTTTCAGCTGCCCATAACTGAAGCACAAACCTATCAATTATCCACAGCTGAGAATGAATTGGGTGTGGTGATTGCGTACAGTGAAGAAGGTTATCCAATGGTTCCCATCAGTTGGACAGAAATGCAATGCACCAAAACGTTTGTGAAGCAGCCTCGGAAAGTTGCCAAAGTTGTGCCAGAGACGTTTAAACAGCAGCCGGCTTGAATTGTATTTTCAGAGTATATTATGCATAAAATATGATAAAAACTAAATCATAATACTAGATAGTTAAGCGTAACGCATGTTAATCCTGCTCTCCTGCATCTGATTCAGGACGTACTGCGTATCGTACTCTTCACCTCCCGATTCCTCGTTGTAGGGCTGCTGCTGCTGGTAAGTGATCGGTCCTGGAATGCATTTGAGATCGGTCTTATTCGTATTTTTAGGGCACATAACGGACGGGCATTCGGTTAACATTATCGTGTGTTCCTTGCGGTAGATGGCGTCGGTCATATCGTCATTATCAAACGTTTGCGCGAAGCAACAAGTCGTTAGAAACGTGATAAGCATGACCAGTGGATACGTGAGGAAGAAGATTATGTTCAGGCAGAATTCACTTCTCCTGCAAAGTGGATTAACTTTGAATGAAGGCTAACACCTCCCGGGGGAATGAGACTTACAAGGATAATGCTCGTACCGTACGCCTTTTTGTCTGGGGATGCACCGGCCATCCAATCATGTCGTATTGCACGGGGAAATTAGCGAGTTCGTCCTCTTGGTAGCGCTCCAAGGGTCGTGGGAGGTCAATAAGCGCGCCCAGGCCGCACATCCCCACGGGGGGCCACCACATCACGCCCAGGATGCCCTTAATGCAGCCCAATAAGAGTAGGAGCAGGATAATGCAGATAAGAATGACGAATACGCCGACCACGGGGTTGTTGAACAGCACGACGGTGTCGTCCATCGCGCAGCAACTGCGTACGCTGCGCGCCTCCGATGCATTTTCGACGAGCTGATTCACCTTCCATTCGAACGCATCGCCGCCCCCATCGCTATTTGGCATTCAGTCGCTGGAATGCTAATTAGTTTGACAATTATCCAACGTGAGTTCAAATTTTGAATGGCCCCAAGCGCCGCCACCAGCGAACTAGCACGGTTGCGGGCAGCGACGCCTTGCGGCCGTGTGTCGCGCGACTGTCAGTCCGGCATTTTTAAATAGCAAGTGCCTTGAGCGCGTCAAATTGCGCGAAAAATATTGGTGCAGTGGTGAAAAGTCGGTGAATTCGGTGCTGGTGAACGGGCTTTCCGCGATGAAAGCGATGGCGAACCAATACGTGGTCACCGCGCACAAAGCCACCGCCGTGAACGCTTGCGTTACAGGTAAATTGCGCTGGTAAACAGCATCGTACACTTACTAACCTCAAATCACCCTTCAAGGTAACTTCACCTCTCCGAACGAGCTTAATCTCATTGTCGCGAAGACTTCTCGCTTCGAAATCTACCTTGTCACCCCCGAGGGCTTGCGGCCTGTCAAGGATGTCGGCATCTATGGCAAAATTTCCATCATGAAACTGTTCCGACCTCAGGTATGACTATGGCTGTGTTTGGTTTGTTGACAGATGCTGATAAATCTTGTTTTTGCAGCATGAGAAGAAAGATTTGCTGTTTATTGTGACATCCAGATACAATGCTATGATACTGGAGTGTGTGCATGAGGGAAACGACTTGGAAATCATCACTAAGGCACATGGCAATGTTGGTGATAAAATCGGAAAGCCAGCTGATACTGGATTGTTGGCTGTGATTGATCCCAAAGCCAGAGTGATTGCTCTACGGCTCTATGATGGCTTGCTAAAGATTATCCCATTGGATCGAGACAATTACGAGTTGAAAGCAACAAATATCAGGTGGGTTTCCAGACGATTCATTAGTTGGTTATGTGTTGAACGAAAGTGTTGATGTTTTACAGAATTGATGAGTTGCAAGTGTATGATGTGGAGTTCCTGCATGGATGTGTAAATCCCACTATTGTCCTCATTCATCAAGACACCAATGGGCGTCATGTCAAGACCCATGAGATTTCACTGAGGGATAAGAACTTTGTAAAAATCCCCTGGAGGCAGGACAATGTTGAGACTCAGGCGGCAATGGTGATTCCTGTGCCTTCACCCCTGTGTGGTGCTATCATTGTGGGCCAGGAGAGCATTTTGTATCATGATGGTATCACTTCAGTGGCAGTCGCACCGCCCATTATCAAAGTAAGTCTGTTGTGAAGTGTCTTAGGGGATGAAGTTTCATGTTTTTTGGGGTATTTCAGCAAAGCACGATAACTTGTTACGCGAAAGTGGATCCAGCCGGATATCGTTATCTCTTGGGCGATTTGGCTGGTCATTTATTCTTGCTGTTTCTGGGGGTTGAGAGTGGTCCGAATGAGACGGATGTCGTGCGTGATTTACGCGTCGAGTTGCTGGGCGAAATAACCATTCCGGAATGCATCACTTATCTGGACAATGGCGTCTTGTTCATTGGATCGCGATTGGGCGATTCGCAATTGGTCAAGTTGATCACCAAACCGGATGAGAGCGGCTCCTACGTGACTCCGATGGAGTCGTTTACGAATCTCGCCCCAATTTTGGACATGTGCGTGGTGGATTTAGAGCGGCAGGGCCAAGGACAGCTGGTCACCTGTTCGGGGGCGTTCAAAGAGGGCTCGCTGCGAATTATCCGGAATGGCATTGGTATTCAGGAGCACGCGTCGATTGACCTGCCTGGCATTAAAGGTATGTGGGCTCTCAACATTGCGTCCGGGACGAAATTCGACAATACGCTGGTGCTGTCCTTCGTGGGGCACACGATCATTCTGAGCTTGAATGGCGAAGAGGTTGAGGTGGTTGACATGGCGGGCTTTGCATCCGATACGCAAACGTTTTACTGCGCGAACGTGCACCACGACCAAATCGTGCAAATCACGCCGGCGAGCGTACGTCTCATCTCGGCGCAAACGAAGAATCTGCTCGCTGAGTGGCAGCCGAAGAATGACAAAAATATCAGCGTGGTGGCTTGCAACACCGAGCAAATCGTCGTGTCGACCGGCAGCGAATTATTCTACGTGGAAATCCAGCCGTCCGAGTTGATTTCGAAAGCGCACACAACGCTCGACGTGGAGATTGCTTGCTTGGACATTAGCCCACTGGGCGATGGCGAAACCCGTTCGAATTTAGTCGCCGTCGGGCTGTGGACGGATATCTCAGCCAGGGTGCTGCACCTGCCTGATCTCAGCGAAGCGGTGAAGGAGTCGCTTGGCGGTGAAATTATTCCGCGCTCGATTCTAATGACCACGTTCGAAGGCTCGCATTACTTATTGTGCGCGCTGGGCGATGGATCCATGTTTTACTTTCTGCTCAACAAAGAGTCGGGCGTGCTGAGCGATAAGAAGAAAGTCACGCTGGGCACGCAGCCAACAGTCCTCAAAGCGTTTCGCTCGCTGAGCACGACCAATGTCTTCGCCTGTTCGGACCGACCAACGGTGATTTACTCGTCCAATCATAAACTTGTCTTTTCGAATGTAAACATGAAAGTTGTGAATCACATGTGCAGCTTGAACACGGAAGCGTATCCGGACAGTTTGGCGCTGGCGACGTATAGCTCAATAACGATTGGCACCATTGATGAAATTCAGAAATTGCATATTCGCACAGTGCCATTGCACGAATCGCCCAGGAGGATTGCTTATCAGGAGCAGTCTCAGGTATGTTGGAGGATCGCGTAGCAAATGAACGTTGCGATTGATTATGATCTTGTTTCACAGACTTTTGGGGTGCTTTCGGTAAGAATTGATGTGCTCGATGCACATGGACAAACTCCACCGAGACCCAGCGCTAGCACAATGGCGCAGTCGGTAACGGTGTCGAGCAGCACTGCCTTTTTGTCGATGGGCAAATGTAATTCGGGCGGCTGTGGATCAGCCGCCGACCATGGCAAAGAGGTGGACGTGCATAGTTTCCTCATCATCGACCAGCATACGTTCGAAGTGCTGCACGCGCATCAATTGATGCCGCAGGAGTACGCATTATCCTTGATCTCCTGCCAGCTGGGGGATGACCCTAACACTTATTACCTGCTGGGCACGGCTATAGTGATTCCGGACGAGCCGGAGCCGAAGCAGGGACGACTGCTGATCTTCCAGTGGAACGATAACAAACTGACCACTGTTTCGGAGAAGGAGACGAAGGGCGCGTGCTATTCGCTCGCCGAGTTCAACGGCAAACTGCTGGCGAGCATTAACAGCACGGTGAGGCTGTACGAATGGACGGCGGAGAAGGAGCTGCGCTTGGAGTGCTCGCACTTTAATCACATTATCGCGCTGTACTTGAAAACGAAGGGCGAATTCATTCTCGTTGGCGACTTGATGCGCAGCATCACCCTGCTGCAGTACAAAACGATGGAGGGCACGTTCGAGGAGATTGCGCGCGATTACAGTCCGAATTGGATGACCGCCGTCGAGATGCTCGACGATGATGTGTTCCTCGGCGCGGAGAACTCGCGCAATCTGTTTGTCTGTCAGAAGGACAGCACGGCGACCACGGACGAGGAACGATTGCAGATGCAACTCGTTGGTCAGTTCTATGTTGGAGATATGGCGAACGTGATGCGCCATGGGTCATTGGTGATGCAGAATTTAGGCGAGACTTCCACACCCACCTCCGGATGCGTGCTGTTTGGCACGGTGAGCGGCGCAATTGGGCTGGTCACGCAAATACCCACCGATTTCTACGATTTCCTCATTGAGCTGCAACGCAAGCTGGCCAGCGTTATCAAGAGCGTGGGTAAAATTGACCATGCGTTCTGGCGATCGTTCCATACGGATATTAAGACGGAACCCTGCGAGGGCTTTATCGATGGCGATTTGATTGAGAGCTTTTTGGATTTGTCGCCCGATAAGATGAAGGAGGTCGCTTCCGGTTTACAGGTAAGATTTGCATGGTTGAACGGACTTGGTGATAATTCTTTTTGGGGTTTATTTCAGATGATGGGTGAAGGAAACATGAAACAAGAATGTACTGTCGACGATTTAGTCAAGCTCGTTGAAGACTTGACGCGTATTCATTAAGGACTTCTTGCTTGTTTAATATTATTGCGTTCTTTCATAGATATTATTATTATTATTAACTATCCTCCAAGTTATTATTGCATCCAGAATTGATCTATTCATTATCCTGGCTGAAGAGAGAAAGTGGGAGAGGAGCATAGCACACGTATTTATAAAAATAACGTGTCTCTCTGTGTTGTTGTTGTAACCTTGGACCTTGAACACTTGAACATGCGTGAATTAACCACCTACTTGTCGCGCGCGCCTGTTCTCAAAACAAACAAACAACACGAGGATATTGCGTACGCACAAAGCGCGAGCTCAGTTTGCTTGACGGCGTCTAATCAGCGAGTGTACTAAGCGGTAACGCAAATCACGCAAAAGAAGCCAAACCATGGGCACCAACGCTGAAAAGGTGGATATCATCAAGAAGCACATCCGCAGCTATCAGGATGTGCCCAAAAAGGGTGTTATATTCAGGTAATCATCAGCTTATCAGCGTCTGTAATCAAGCACACATGTGATTATCACATACATCACCTGATGATGTTGATGATAATAGCCGATATATAATGTTAGGTCCATGCAGCTATTGTTTAGTCTGGTTGTAACAATAACAAGCATGACGTCCACCAGTATTTCAACGAAATACCTTGTTGTCTTAAACTGCTTATCAGTGCTGGCATTCGGCTATTATCTATACGTGTTTTACCGCACGGTGAAACGCAGCGAGGGGTTGGCTGACTGGGCGTAACGTTGCAGGGACATCTTCTCCGTCCTGCAGCATCCGCAGGTGTTTTCGCTGCTGCGAGATATCATGTTCGATCACATCAAGACGGTGGAGTTCGATTGTATTGCCGGATTGGATAGCAGGGGCTTTCTTTTCGGTCCGATTCTTGCGCTGCACATGCAAAAACCCTTTGTGCCCATTCGCAAGAAGGGTAAGCTGCCCGGAGCCACAAAGAGTGTGGCTTATACCCTGGAGTATGGAGAGGTATCATTGCTATTGCATTCTGTTTTGGGGGCTCTGAGTGATAATGATTGACCTGTTACAGGATGTATTTGAGATGCAGCAGAGTAGCATTAGTAAGGGCGATAAGGTGCTGCTGATTGACGATTTACTCGCCACCGGAGGCAGTTTGGCCGCCTCCTGTGATTTGGTCGCGTTGCTGGGCGGCGTGGTGGTTGAATGCCTCGTGATTATTGAACTGCTTGACCTTAAGGGTCGCGATAGGATAAAAAGCAATGTGCATTCGTTTATACAATATTAGAGAGTTTTTAAAAAGAGTTAATTCACTCTTTACACGACGACTGGGCCGTAGATTGTAACCATAGTCATTTAGTTTGTAAGATTGAACTATTATCCTTAAGTCCTGTGAAAGAATTCATATCCTGAATTTGGAGGAGGAGAGCAGCGATTGGAAGTTGGCAACATTGTATACCAAGGGCAATGACAGGCAACGTGCAACATAACCCCAGCAATCAGTCATGGCCGTTCTGCTTTTTACCGCGCGATCTTCTGCAGTCTACCAGAGTTTTGCAAAGTGTTTAGTGACGAACAGTGCCCTAAAATGCCCCCGAAGTGTTCACCGCCCCCTACGACAATCAACATGTAAGTGTTAACGACGATTGATGGCTGAACGCAGCTGAGCCAACACAGTTGTAGGACAAGATGTAAGCAACCTAGACTTAGCCACCTTTCAAGAACATTTGCGGTTCCGCAAGCATGAAGCCAGCAGGAGTATCTTAGTTCAAGTGCAATCGGCGCATTCCTATAAGGAGTTGCACACATATTGTAGTACATTTGGCACCGTCAAAAACCTCCTGCACTACTCGACTGGAGTGGAGCCAATGCATTTCATCATTGTTGAGTTTGATAGTGAAGAAGGTGTACATAATGCTTTTGCAAACGGCGCGTATCTAGAGGATGCACACGCAGTGCCTGTGCAGTCACAATTTCTGTGGTTCCGAGCAGCCAGCAGGAAACTGAAGCTTAAACAGAAAGCGAGCAAAGATATCAAGCTTTCAGTTGAGAATGGCAATGGGATCTTTAGAGAGTTGGAGATCCAAGAGGCGTTGCGTTCTGCATCAAGTGTATGTCCCATTCAAGTTTAATATTGGGTTAGTAAAGTCATGTTTTGTATAGATTTCAGAGCAAATGCATAAATTGCATGCTCTCACCAGGTTGAATGATGTGGGTGTACGATTAAGATACCTAGCAGCCAAACAAATTGAGATTGCCATGTCTGGCATGTTCCCATCAGCTGTCGCTTTGCCCTTTGGATCATCAGTGAATGGCTTTGGCAAAATGGGTTGTGACTTGGATCTCGTCATGAAGTTAAATCACAAGTTGCCTGTGAGTATCATAAATCATTAAGTGGTTCAATGGCTTTACTTAAGTTTGATTGGCAGGGGATTAATGAAGAGTCCAGATTGGTTTTCCACAGTAAGGCGACCATGGGCAGTGAACGTTCCACATCCCAAAGACACATGGAGGCAGTGGGTGATATCCTGCAATTGTTCCTTCCTGGATGTTCACAGGTACGTCGTATATTGCAAGCTCGCGTCCCAATTATCAAATTCTATCAGCAATTGGCCGACGTCGAAGTGGATTTATCCATGTACAATACGTAAGTCTTGCGCGTGTTTAAGAATTACAAAGTAATTCATCTCTTAGCTCAGGTGTACACATGTCGGACCTGTTGCATCTGATGGGTGCACTTGACACTCGTGTTCAACCACTGGTCTTCACCATTCGCAAATGGGCAGCGGAGACGGGCCTGACGAGCAATTCGCCCGGCAGGTGGATAACGAATTTCTCATTAACATTGCTCGTCCTTGCGTTTCTACAAAACCCACAAGTTGCCATCCTGCCCTCGATGAACAAACTGGTGCAGCTCGCAGGCAAGGATGATGAGTTGATTGCTGAAGAAGGACTCAATTGTACATTTCTGCGTAACCCGCGCACATTTCTTGCACACCATCCACAACAAAACCATCAGGATTTAGCCATCCTGCTGCGAGAGTTCTTTGAGCACTACTCGTCCTATGACTTTCAAAATAAAGCGATATCCCTGAATGATGGCATCCCCATCACTAAGCCTGATCAGAGTGCACTCTACATTGTCAACCCACTGGAGCGTGGTCTGAATGTTAGCAAAAACGTGAGCCTGGAGGAATTGCAGAAATTCAAGTCTGAATTACGCAATGCTGCCTGGGTCTTGGAATCCCTTGAAGAGCAATCCGATAAGACAAATTGGGGTATTTTGCATTTGTTTGTGAACAAACGAAAAGCAGCAAATGGAATTACACAGCAACTGCAGCAGCCACCTAGGCAAACCAAGCTGATCGAAGTGAGCAAATTATTTGAGAATGATGAATTCAAGAATGATCAGGTTCGTAAGGAGGTGGAGATGATTAAGAAGGAGACGAAAGCGCGTGTACAGAGTGCCGCTGGTGGACTAGATTTGAAGTCGCAAAGATAATATAATAAGAAATAACAAAAGTTTGTCTAGATTTTCATATTTACTTGTAAGTAGCTTAATAGTTTCCCACTTGGCATGTACTCATTGAAATTTTCTGTTCTTTCCATTTCCTAAATGCCTAGACTTGACCTGACTATGCATTGTGAGCATCAAGGTCATTTCTCTGATGGATTGCACCATCATCCATTAGTTTGATGTTGATTTTGATCAGCCGTTCGGTGACCATGTCCACGCCGAAAAATAGAATACGAGAATAGCACGTGTATTCGTGATAGTTCGAGCGGATGTATGTAATAATAGCTTCCAGTCGCTTGGATGTTTCGTATGAATTACACGGAGGCGTGTATAAAATTTGCGACAGACTGGACAGCAGCTGCTGTTGATAAAGGCGATAACGATAGGAATTGTTTGAAAGACGTCGTAAACAAGGGTAGCATTGTGTCGTAAAGTAGCAGTTGAACAAAGGTATGGCTTTTATTTAATTGGCTAGCCAACAACCGGCTGGCTTATCAAACAAAATATTCCAAAAACTAATTAGACAAGTTTTAAACTCGATTGATTAGATAGCGAGCGAACGCGATCGTCGATGTATGTATTGAAATGCGAAAAGTTTTAGTTCAAACTCAACGTCGACTCCAACTAGAGCTATGAGTGTGAAAATATTCATTGGGAATATTATTAATCCCTCAAAAAGCAAGAAGACCATCGATGTAATTGATGGGTTTCTTGTGGTTTTAAACGGCAAGGTAAATTATGGTAATTTGAAGATGGAATGTTGAAAAGTAAGTCGATTTTTGCGATTCAGATTGTTAGAATTGGATCAAGGGCTGAATGGGTGACAGAACGGGCGAAATATGCTGATGGACTTGTACTTAACTTAAGTAAGAGTCAATTTCTCATCCCGGGCTTGATTGATACGCATATTCACGCACCGCAGTATCCTAATGCTGGATTAGGGTATGATGTGCCCTTGTTGGAATGGCTGGATAAGTATACATATAAATTGGAGAGCAAGTACACCGACAATGAGTTCTCATCCAGAGTTTATGATGCTGTTGTGGTAAGTTGAAGAATGCCAGAGGTGTTTGGATGGTTTATTGATTGATTGTGCATTTTAGAGAAAGACTTTAAGTCTAGGAACAACTACAGCATGTTACTTTGCGTCCATGTACAAAGAGAGCAGTGTGATTCTGGCGCAAAGCGCGATTGAGAATGGCCAGCGCGCATTCATTGGGAAAATTAACATGACACGTCTTGCGCCGGAAAATTATATTGAGACGCCGGAGGCAAGCATTAGGGACACGCAGGAATTCATTGAAACTATTCTGAGCATGAAGAGTGCCCTGGTGAAACCGATTATAACACCGAGATTTGCACTCAGCGTTGATATGGATCTAATGAAGAAGTTGGCCGAGTTTGCGATCAAATATGATTTGAATATTCAAACGCATATTTCGGAAAACAGGGATGAAGTTGCCTTGGTTGCAAAGACGTATCCGGGGGAGAAGAACTATGCGAGTGTTTATGGCACAGCTGGATTATTAACAAACAAAGTAGGACCACAATCTATTTCCAGCTTGCCAAACTTAATTTCCAATTGGTTCTTTGTTCATAGACAGTATTAGCACATGGAATCTATCTTTCCAAAGAGGAAATGCAACTTTTAGCTGCACGAGGAACATCGATTTCGCACTGCCCCAATTCCAACGCACAATTGAAGTCTGGCATTTGCAATTTGCGCATGCTGGAGCAAAATGGAGTTAATATTGCTCTTGGCACAGGTAAATTCGCTCTTTCTCTAAAAAATATGTGATTAAACAAATGCTCTGTTGATTTAGATGTTGCTGGAGGTTCTTCTCCTTCGATTATGGACGCAATGAGATGCGCACTTCAATCATCTTTTAATTTCTCCCTGTTTTCAACTGAAAAACAAGAGGGAATTAATGCGTATGAAGCGTTTTATATGGCGACGATTGGTGGAGCTAAAGGTAAATTAATTTATTGATAATGATTATTCAGTTTATTTACGTGTTGTTAATTTTACAGCACTTGCGATTGACAAGCAAGTGGGAAGTTTGGAAGTTGGCAAAGAGTTCGACGCACTTGTTATTGATATGAACGTTGATGGAAGTTCAGCGGATTTATTGGAAGATTATAGCGCGTTGGAATTGTTTCAGAAGTTTGTCTATCTCGGCGATGATAGAAACGTGCAGCGTGTGTACGTTGCTGGAAAATGCCTCAAATAAGTCAGCAGCATTACTAACAATCTCGTCCCGTTAAGGGATGCAAGCAAATATAATAATGATCGAAGGATAATGCATTGATTAGAGCTGATCATCAACCTATCATTATCATTTTTAAAATGTACAAAGAATTTAGTTAAGTTAGAGTTGGTGGTGGTTGATTAGTTGCCTGTTAAGGGACGAAAGCAATTAGGAAAGTGCAATAACAAATTGCATAGATAATCATAACCAGCCGGTCTAGAACGTTGGCTAGAATAATCCAATCTTTTGTGGTTTCCTTGCTGGTCGTTTGAACATTTTCGACGATGTTTTGTCCATCGTCATTGCCAAGACGTGCGGCGACATTTTTCAAGTTGCCCTCGTAGATGAAGAGCAATTGAATCGCTCGATTATCCATCGCGATTTCCACCACTTTCCCGATAAAATTGGGACTTGCTCGTTGGCAAGTCAAAAGCTTGCGCTCAATGATCGTAAGCACCAGCAGCATTGTTGTCAGAATCAGAGAATCCCTGGTGTAGAGTGCTGAAAGATTGAATGGCTGAATCAATTATTGATCGATTGATTGGCTGATTGATGCGTTGTATTACAAATTAATGGCGAAGTTGGTCCAGACACTGGTAACTTCCATCCGATGTACTGCGAGAATAGCATATGTATTATGATATTGATGTAAATCACGAATGTCCTCTCGGCGTGTCCAATGTCCAAGGAGAATGTATGCATTGTCATCAGCAGCATGACTGCCGATTGAAACTGATTAGTGAGTAATCAGTGGACGTGAAAGAGATACAAACCTAGAGCGGGCACAACCACCATGCAGATCTGACCGCCGGAATGGCGCTGAATGAGGAAGTTGAAGTTCAAATACGGAAATGTCGTGTTGGGACAGCATGCGTACACCCCGGAAACGCGACTTACGGATACATTGGTCAAATGCCATTCGCCAGTATCCACATAATCAGAGACGCTCACTGCATGACCGGGGAATAACAGCATGTGGATCTCCTCCCCACGATAAATCCACGATCCGATGCTCATCGTGCAGTTTTGCACATCGAACGGGAAGTATTTGAGATTGGGCTGACAGAGGATCTCATGGTTGTTGGGCGTCACGCAAATGATTTCGCCGGTGTGCCGAAGAAGACAGCTATCCGGCCGCATGATACCTGCGCTCTCGGATTGCTCTAATCGATTGTAGATCGTTAGATCCGGCATCCAAATCCGATGCGCCCCCACGATCCATTCGTCGACTCCGTCATAATCTTCCGGCTTCCACACGAGATGTTCGTCGAACCAAGCAATCGTCATCAGAAAATTGACGCTCAATCCACTCGTGTACGTATCCTACAACAACAAATCATGTTCCATCATCCACACGGCAACATATGCCTATAATACTTACATAATCGATGTTTTTCAGGATAATCTGCAACGTTACATTGGTCGCATTCGCATGGTTTTTCACGGGACGTTCGCTCTCATCGTAGTTGCAGAACAAATAGTCCTTCAATTCCTCCCTCTTGGTGGGTGCACTATCGCAATGCGCGCTAATTACGCGAATGCAATTGAACGCCAGCAGGCACAGCACAATTAATTGCATCTCTTTGCGGAAGTTGCGTGATCGCGCAGCGAATTGTAACTGAAAATGGATGTTATTTTGTGCCAGTTGCCACGCATCATTTATTGTATTCTGCACAACAAAAACATACGCCCAGCGTGTTGAATTACGTAAGTTTATATTTGATTTCATATCGTCCATTCGTATAATAATTTCAGCCTAATTACGAATACAATAAATTACTAAACAACTAGCAGGAAAATATTTACAGATAATGCTGAATGTTTGCGCATTGCTGTTCGTCTTTGGTTTATGTGTTGAATGAGCGTTGAAATGGAGTAATTAATTGATGATTGTTGTTTGTTGCTCTAGATTCTGAAATGCAAGAAGAAGAAGGCTTAAATCTTGATGGATTTGGAGGTGTTGAGACAACTTACACACTTTCCGGAGTATTTCGTCTCGATGACGAAGCGCTTTGCGCAGGAGTCCTTCATCATGCTGCACCAGGACGAATACGTGTTGTTATTCGTACCGCAGAGTGGTCCAAGGAGGTGTTTGCGTTTGCACCGATGATGACAGGACACGCATTGCGGGAAGCCATTGGAATTCTGGAGGCAGGTCTGCCCACTTCGACAGTGGACCTGTCTGCAGGTGGCGTGAGCATTGCATGCGCCCTTATAAGCTATGGGAATAGCCGCCCCTCGCTGGCAGGCCGCCTCACGCAGGTGACACGCGCTGGGGTATGTCACACCATCGATGCCACATACCCGCCGCCGTTTCGGATTCGCCGTCGGACATTTGCGGACGCATTTGACGCAATGCGTGTTCCTGTTTTGGTCCAGAACGCAGCGTTTGCCACCGGGACAAGTAATTCTATCACAGGAATCTGCAACGACAACCAGAGGGATCATCAGAGGGATGATGAGAGTTTGCGGAGGATGATTACTTTGGCAAATTCCATAATAAGCCATGTGTAAATTAGTATTATGCCTTCGACATGCGCGCTTCTTCAAGCGGCAAATGTTACGATAGCTGCGACCATCCGAGCCGCAAACGGCGCCTTTCGGCCGTCGCTTCGCCGCCTCCGTATTGCATTTCGGGGCGCAGATACACTTTGGTTTATTGTTGCGCATAACGCACGCGTGGTCCTTGCCACAATCGACGCCAACGCAGGACTCTGCAAGGCAAACAATCAAAGCAATAGGTGAGTGTTGATTGATTTTCCCGAGATTAGCTTGGCTTGAGTATTAATTGCCTTTGCATGCTGTGCAGCTGACGCCGCCGCCGAGCACACGCCAGAAGAACAACGCCCCCGGATCGTGATCCTCTCCGGACCAGGCAGTGGCGACGCCGAAACGATTACAGCAGTCTTCACGCGTGCTGGACTCGCTTATCAGTTCCGTACATTTCCCATCGCGAACCATCGCCGACCAGCAAGTTCCACCTGCAAGGATATTCGTCATCAATTAAGGTTAGGCTTTTCATATTTTCTTCTTGGCATGAATGGCGGTTTTCTCTCGCGATTTCCTTTGCCTGCTCATACGAATTTAATTGAGTCGACGTCGCTTTGCAATTATCTCGGTTAATAAGTGTACTCGTACTAGTTTTCAAATCAAGTTTCGAATCATTACAATAACGAGTTATTGAGTCATTCAATGTTCAATGTCAATTTACTCTTGCTATTGAAATATTTAATTCATTGATTCGATGAACAATTAGCAGCTGGTATTACAGCGGAATTTGCATAAATTGTGGCCATTCGTATTGGGCACGTGTGTTGCAAATTGTTTATTAGAATTGGCGGTGGATTCTATTCATAATTGGCCTATATTCACAAGATAAATATACATGGCGTAAAACTCTTCGAGTCAATTACCTCGAGTTTCCTTCAAAGCGCGACGTGGCGTAGAAGAAAACGAAGAAGAAGTAAGAGAAAAACGCGCAGCAGGATGCGCAATCAGCGCCGGAAAAGCCACTTAGACGGATGCGTAAGCGCTGATAGTAAAATAGTAAACTTGAATGAGTCGAGAGAAAAAAAACAAAGAAATTAAATTACTACTCGGGAAAATAGACAATGAAGAAGAAGAAGAAGAAGAAGACGAAGAGCAGGTGGAAGAAGAGTTGGAGTTTGACTTGGAACAGTGGTTCATTTCATTCTCTTGCAATACGAATACGAATTACGCGTAAATGTTTGCAAACCATTTTACGTCACTCATTTATTCATTACTCACGAATACGTAACAAAAATTTCATTAAAAAAAATTAAATTTCCGGAAATTAAACGTCGGAAAATAAAACAGCACGTCCATCTTGTCAAGATACCGGCCCTTCTGGCAATCCATTTTTTTAACGTAGGAAAAATTGGAAATTTGTAGGGTTTGTTGGTTCCTAGCATAGGGAGATATATGAAGAATATTCAGGCGAAATTTCGCGAGAATCGGCCGATTAGAACTTGAGATTTGATGGCAAACGTTGCGCAAAAAGAAGTTTCGAGAAAAACGCGTTTAAAGTTTTAAAATGGCTATAACTTTTAAAATAATTCGAATTTCATCAAATCCTTTTAAGGAGATAGTTTTCAATAACTAAACTTTCCAAATATACGGGAAAAAAAAAATTCAATATATTTTTTTATAGATTATCCTCGTCAAATGACAAATTTAATGACACATTAATAATTTAGAGAATGATTAGTTTTACCAGAGTTTTCTTGAATATTTTCTTTATTTAAGACTTAATTGCAATAGATTTTTCATTATAACATTTTCTTCTAGAACTTTTTGAATAGTTTATCGCGTAAAGAGAAAATATAATCAAAAAGTGGCTTTAATTCTCGAATAACTTAGAAAATGAATAGTTTTCCATGAGTTTTCTTGCATATTATCTTTGTTTAAGACTTAATTGCACTAGATTTTCATTATTACGTGCTCTCCAAGAAGTTTTAAAGCAACATTTCAATTATTTGCATTAATACTCTAATGATTTAGAGAATGATTACTTTTACACGGTTTTTTTTTCCTGAATATTTTCTTTATTAATAGATTTTCTTGAACGCAAATTATTTGCCAAGTTACTACTGAATGCTTTACTACTGAATAGTAAAGTTGAATGAGTTACAAGATGATAAAACAAAGAAACAAACAAATTGCAAGTCGAGAAAATGGACAACGAAGACGAAGAAGAAGAAGAAGTCAAGCAAGTGAAGAGAGCACTTGGTGCAAAACTTACATAATGTAAGACTACCAACCATCAGAGGTTATTACCACTACGACCTGGCGAACGACGTTGTCTACCTTCTGTCTGCTTATTACAAGAAGGAAATTCTTCTTCTTCGTCTTCTTCTTCGACTGCCTCTTCTTCTCCGATGTTGTTGTTAACGATTAACGAAAGAGAAAAGAAAGTTTGTTGTTTGTTTGTTTGTTACTTAGTTCAAGGTTTAAGCCACGAGTCGAGTCAGTCGCATTTTTTAATTAATTATTCGTATACGCTGCGCATGGTGCACTTACTTACCGGAAACTGGATTGAAATTATGCAAAAGAAGGCAGCAGAGCAAACGAAAAGCATGCCGGAAGCCGACGCACATTGCGGGGGCGGCAGCAACCACCTTCAATTACGCGCCACGCGCTGCTTACATGATTAGCGTGAAACTTTTCGAATCGCCTGCCAAATCTGCAACAAAAAACAAAAACAAATAACCTCAGAACATGAGACGTCAAGCAGCAGCAGCAGACGAGCAAGATATTAACATTAACTAAATCTTTTCTTTCACTCCGATGCATGCGTTTGGTCGCTTGTTGTTTAATCGTATGTATTTGTTTTAAACGGTTCTTCTTTAACTCAACGGTAATGCGCGCATTCCAATCTTTGCCTCTTTTCAACATTGCAACCAAAAAAAAAACAAAAACACTTCTCATCTCTTCATAATTTCGCTAAATTCACTTGAATTTCAACATTTTTCCCACTTAATCACGAAGTAATCTAAGTTTCTAGTTTTCTCAATCATTTTTCACATTTTCAAATAGTTTTTCGAGAGTTTTTTCTAATTTAAATTTCCTCGATGAATTTTCCGGTTTTTTTACGTTAAACTAATTCAAAAGTTTTTTTTCATCCATACTTTGAAATTTCTCTGATTAATCTTTGTATTTTCTTGGTTTTTTCTTTGGTTTTAAAGCGCGCAATAAGTTTTTTAACAAATTCTTGTGATTTTCTTGGCTTTTAATGAGTTTTTTTCCCCGTCAGTTTCAGAATAATCTTGAGTGGACTTAAGTGTGTTACGTACCATTAAACAGAGAATCGCTTTGTTTTGCAGGAGAATTGCATTGGAAATGTTGATGGATTGAGTGGTTGATTTGATAAGCAGAGGCACGAGATAAGCAGCGCACTTGCTTAAGAGTTTCGGACGGCGACACGTGTAATCCCGATCAGGGTCCTGAATCAACTGAGCAGACTGCTGGCATACTCCTGCCGCACTCCTGCTGCGCAAGCGCTTTCATAACATTTTACTTCTTCTTCATCCTGCTGAAGCGTAAACTTTGCGGCATTTATTTATTCCACTTCTCCTCTTGGCCGTCGTCTTGTGCACGGCGCAAACGTTTCGCTTGACTTTGCCAAAGTGCAAAGGTTTAGCCATTGATGAAATGCATGAGAATCCCTTCAGAATGCGAAGGAGCGCGTCATTTAAATTTTAAAAATATGCTGATATGTTGCATGCATAAGAAATTCGCACTTCGCCGCCATTTCAATGATGCTCGTGAATTTCATTTAAATTCATTACGCACTTAGCGATTTGACATTTGAAATTTGAATTTGAATTCTCAACATGTAAATTTAGATGACAATTTAGCGGTATTTGCCTAGATAAAATTAACGCATTTAGTTCATTTTAAATTGGTAGTACATCGGTATATCAAAGCATTATCGATTTGCGAATGAAATTCAATACGAAATTTGAATCATTTTGATGGTGCAGGATTAGGTCGCAATTTTAGGTTAATTGACGACATTGCTCGTGGTAAATAATAAGTATATTGAGGATACGTAGGAGATATGATGATTAATTTGATATGATTTGCAGGTGTGATACACAATGGAGGAATTCCAATATAAACTGTCACAGAATGATTCCATCCTCACTTTGAATGGGGTCTCTGGCATTGTGGAGAAAGTACGTGTTCTGCACAAGGATAATAATGAGGATTTCAGCAAGTATTACAAATTCCTAAGGCAGCAATGCATCTCGGGAGGGCACTCAGTCTCAAACACAGCCATGTATGGCATGCTCAAACTCACTCAGGACCCATATAATGTACTTACTTATAAAACACTCTTAAGTGATATGCTCGCTTGTGTTTCCCATGTTAAGTAAGTTGTTTAATCAATGCTTGCATAGTTTGTTCATTCATTCATTGACTAATTATGATTTAGGGATGTATCGGGCATTATTGATTTGATCTTTCATGGGATGATTCAACATAATTGGGGTCCTTTTGATATCTGTACAAATACTCATCCATTGATCATGATCCTCAAGAAGAATAAAGCATGTTGGCCTAAGATCATCAGCAAGCTCGAACAGAACTACGACACTTTCTTAATGTAAGTTTTATAGCTTAAAACTGGTATTTTCTCATATCTTATTATTATGTTTTTGCGTTTAGGAGAAATGCTATGTGTACATTGGAACCATTTGTTTTGTATGTCCTCTATGATTATGAAAATCAATTGGAATTGTTACTTCAACTGCAGCTATTGGAAATCTACAAACGCCATTTGGATTCTCTGAATAAAGAGAAGATTATGGTGATTTAGTTATCAATGGCCAAGAAGGTCTTGAATTTTAATTAATTCAAATTTGCAGATTTTGGATGCTTCTCATACTGTGAGAACGGTGAAATATTGCAAGATCCTTCTCGATGAAGGTGCTGAAATTTGTGCATATCTAATAACAGGAATACATATGCTTCTTAGCAATGATGAGGATTCCACTGAAGCTTTGTGGATACTGTATCAATATCTGAGGGATAAGGATCATGAAAATCGGGATTTCTCATTGGAAATTGTGCTTTTGGCTGAGTGTATTCCACTTTGTCCCATCACTCTTCTTTCAACAATGTGCAATTGCTGTAAGTACTCAACTTACTTAAGTCAGGAATTTTGTTCTAATATCGAATTGTTATTTAGTATGGTTGATGCTATGTACGAATACGTATTCGACACTGGTACAGAGCATAATGAGATGCAATTTACTGCCATGGAAAGTGCACTTTATACTCAACCACACGCAAGAAGCGCAGCCGGAATTGGATAAATTGCTGAAGCAGAAAGCGGAAATGTGCACGCGCAAACTGCAAAAGGAGAAAATCACCGAGTTGGACGAGAAGATGTGCATCTATGAATATCTGCTTTGCGACGGGCAGGAATTGACTGTTGAATACATGGATGCAATTTCGAATGCATCGTCGCATATTCAGCAGAAACTGTTCACGTTTCTATTGGGCACGCTCTGCGACGACGATAAGGAGAGTGACATTTTGCTCAAAGCCATCGAGATTTGTCTCAAATGCTGCGAACAGCGTCCACAGCTCACGACACGCCTGCTTCCCGTCCTCATATGGAAATTGAGTCGTGGACGTTGCCAGCCCGAAGTCCACACTGCCCTGCTACATGCCCTACCCAAAATGGGGGTGCTCAAGCAGAATCTGCCACTTGTGGGCAGTGTTATCAAAGCGGTTAGTGAACATTCCCCGGAGATGCACGCATTTGCCATCAAGCTGATGTACGAGCTGGTGATTGTATCCCACATGTGTTTTCCACGTCTCATGGAGTTGCTCATGAAGCGCGCCACACCCGATTCGAAAAACTTTGAATTGGACGTGTCGAAAACGCACACCCTATTGGAATTATGCAAGAGATTGTAAGTATCACGCCACATTTCTGCAATATGCAAAATAATTGCATGCTTTCCGTAGAAATAGTAATAAATTGGAGATGTATCGCGGTGAATTGGCATCGTTAATATCGAAAATGATGGTGCAAGTTAACGACAACCTTTTGGCAATGTCCTTTGCGTTCAAAGCCCTAAAGTATCTCTGCGAGGGAATCGATCCCTGGTCGACTTATAGCAATCTGACGGTGAGATACTCGAAGGATACTCGGGATCGTGTGATAGTTGGGTAAGTCACCCTTGCCTTAATGGCTGTAAAACTTGTTTTAATTGATAACTTTAGAATGTGCGACATTATCGGTGAAATCGCTTCGATTCCCAGCTTGGAGGAGCGCAAAGCGGAGATGGTTATTAAAGAACTCTTTGCGTACGCAGACAAATATTGTTCAACGCGTGTCTTGACAGCGGTTTACAAGACTTTGAGTAAGTTCTCCATCGAGCAGATGATCCCATCGTTTCCGAAGATCTACGCGGCTTATACGGACGACCATTCGGTGGTGGGCGCATTGGCGGGCGTCTGCTGGGTGAATCTGTTGATTTATGGTCCGCGCCTAGGTCTTCGGCCTGCCGCCAACATGCTGATCAAGTTTATACGCGAAACGCTGCCGCGGAATTTGGGCGGCGATGGTGAGGAGCCGATTCACATGCAGGTAACGCGCGACAGCATTCTCGGCGCGGTGGCGCGCTATACAAAATTGAATCACAATCCGCCCTCGGATCCCGACGTGCTCCTGGAGTGTTTGCGCATTTTAAGCGTCAAGTACGCAAGGCCGATGCCCGCAATGAATTGGAACTACCTGCTGCAATTGTCCAGAGATCCAGAGATGCGCGAATATTGCCTGGACATTGTGGCGCATCAGTCCAGCGTTTCGCCAAGCTGCCGCAAACTCCTGGAGTTGTTTCTGGACGAGGAGGAGTACGAGGACATGTTGTATAAAAATCTCGAATTTATGTGCAACACCATACAACCGTACATTATGAAACCGTTTTTCCGACGAACGCTGCAGAAATGCGGGACGACGCCCACCGTGGAGTTTGCGCTGAAGAAAATGCGCGAATTACTCAATAATCCAGCCGCCTCCGAAGCGAATAGATCCACACTCTGTGAGCTGATTATGATCGCAGTTTGGGAGTCGAATGTATCGGAAGCGGCATTTAAACAATTGCTGCCACTTGTTGGTCATGTGGGCGGGAGGTATTTGAACGAATATTCGCCGCTCCTCAAAGGCCCATTGGACAATATGGACATTTTGATGAAATGCATTGCCATACAATCCACCGCCGCTGCGACCACCGCCAAAGCGGAGGACGCTTGGTGTTATCTCGATTTCATTATTGATTCGCCATCGGTCAGAGACAATTTCCAATTGATGTAAGTCGAATGCCACGTGATAATGGAGCGACAAGATAACGATTTGCTTTTTTCTGTCCTGTAGGAATTTTGAGGAGTTTAGCAAATATGTCGCTCCTGTTTTTCATAAACATGGGACCACCGACAAAGCGGCCGAATGGTTCAGTCAACTAGTGTCGAAGATTGAATTCACCCTCGCCGATAAGGGAACGATGAGCAGTGTGCGATTGTACTGCGGTTTTCTGCTGGTTGGAATTGTTGTTGCGTCCCAGTTTGGGGTGATTTTCAACGCTTCCTGCAATGAATTTATTGATATCTTTCCCTATGCGATGGCATATATGCTTAGGACACCCGCATTCAGCACATACGCTCCACAGGTAATTAAAACAAGAAGGACTTTAAGTATTTGTTGATTGACTGCCATTTTGTTGCAGTTCCTCAAGAGTATGGATTGGTTTGCAACGAATTCGCAATACGAGCATGATAAGCACAGTCCATTGTTCGCATTGCAATTTCGCACCACTCTCCTCCTGATGCGAACGCACGATGCGTTTAATGATAAATACTCCTGGCTGCATTACATTGAAGTTTAACAAACTTATTTTGCATAAATCATAATTTCCAATTTGCCGCCCATTGATTCTTCGTGTATCTTCGTTCGACTTCGGATCCTGCTTAACTCCTCCACACGCCGCGGGTGGCGTGACCGAAATCACAATCCAGCTGTCATCTTCATTGTTGTCGGTTCGTGGTTATTAGTGCGATAGTAAATACCGAGTGAGTTTAGTGATAACAAGTGATAACTAACACTAAATTAGTTGATTTATTCTGTGATTCATGCTGAACTCAATCATGGCACGTATTGCATCCGCTGTGTGCAGCTTCTTGCTGCTTTAAACAACTTTTGTGGGTTAGGTGCCTGTGCTATAACTAAATGGTTGGTGTTCAGCGAATGTTGAACGCGAATACGATGACTGAAGAGCTCTCCGGAGTGACGGTCGTGATAATAATCGCTCTGGGTGCGCTCACCTTTGTGCTGCTGTTCATTTTCGCCAAGAGGCAGATCATGAGGTTCGCTCTGCGAAATCGTAGAGGACCACATATTCCCATTGGACACAGTGCTAAAAAGGTATGAACTATCATCGCTTTTGGATGCCTTGATTAATCATGAACCTTGCAGGTGTTTAAACGTGAAATTGAACGACGTATCGAGATCATACCAAAGATACTCAGTGAACCACAGTTGATGGACCAAGATTCACGGTTCATTGTTGCTCCTGGACAGCAAATACCTGTTCATTACCATAGATTCAAAGCTGTGGATATGATTAAACTTTTGGGTAAGCAAAGATCATCAATTCTACCTGAAATCATTAATAATTTTCTGTTTTTGTAGAGAAAGAGATAAAACAGCAGGATCCATGCCTGTCTCGTCATCCAAACGAGAATCTTCGAGCCTATCTCCTTACCACTTTGGCCGCCTCCCTCAATGGAAGCGGCCAGCGGCTTATCCATCAATACTGCGATCTCTACGAGCATGCCAGACACGACCAGAGCTACTTTGGGGAGGAGGAGTATGAGGCCTACTTGCGATTACATCTGAAACTGCTCGATGCGTGAGTACATGTTCTTGTTCTCGTCTTTATTATGCGCCAGTCGTATCAGACACAATCTGATTGTAATTACAGCGCAAAACTGCTGAAATCGACAAATAACAGTCGCAAAACATCGCCGAATCGAACGCCACAGAAACAGCGCTTAAATCCGGAGAAGAATCGTAACTTGCTCGATCCGTCGCGTCTCAAACCGTTGCCGGGCTTGCTGATTGTCAACAATGACGAAATCGTTTGCGTTACCGAACGCAATGAGCGCGCCGCGAACTTAATTCTGCCGCTGGCTGATAACGAAACTTCGGTTTAATTGCATCCAAAATCATTAATTAATAATACGTAGGAGTTAAACATACAAAGATTTTTTTTATTGAAACAATGCGTAGACGACTTAGTAATAAATTATACATTTGAACATTTCTCAATCGGTGTCCGGCTTGCGACAGACGAAAAACACGCTTTCGTACTCGTACTGCAGCATTGACTTGGGGTTTTGACAATAGCGCGTCTTTAATCCGATTTCGTTGCGCTCCATCACGAAGCCGACGCTCTTGGTGACGTTGCAAAGCACCTCGAAGCTCGGCTCGATGCTGCGCTCGTTTCGCATGTCCGAGTAGTGATACAATAAGGGGCCGAGGTTGATCCACACCCCGCCCGGCTTCAGCAGGTTGTAAATCGCCTCGATGAATTGCACCACGTTCGGGGCGCAATCGATGAAGAAGCAGGTCGCGATGCAATTCCAGGAGTCGAACACTGTGTAAACTTCAAGGAAATCGCCGGCGATCATGGTGAATTTGTCACCTTCAAGTTTTGGAAGCACGTCTGGAAATCTAATTGGAAGATTACTAGAGCTGAATGAATCAAATTGCAAAACTTACTTGACGCTGATCGTCTGATGCTCAGCGGAGAGGTGATTGCAATATTCGTGGATCCATGGATAGATCTCAAACTCCTCCACCTTCTTGCAATGGTTGAGTGCATAGAACGAGACGATGAGCATGAACAGGTTGAATTCATTGCCTTCGCATTTGAATTCGCGCGCGGCGATTTCGTAGGCGAGACGGCCAAGTCCGGCGCCCGGCACCAGCACGGATATTTCGCTTCGATCGTGCTGCTCTGCAGGAAACTCTTGCTCGAGTGCTGATAGAATGGGGTCGTAGCATTGAGCTCGCTCCATGGCGCCCATCGTGCTCCAATCGCGCATCAGATGCTTGAACACACTCTGTACTTTGTTCAAGCCCTCGGACAGTGTGCCCACTGAGGTTTCCGAGTGGCTGGTGTCACTGGACATACAGTAAATGTTGCCAAAGATGTTCTTGGCATGCTCGGTGACGATGGGAATCAACTTGGAATTGCACTCCACCGCCTCCTTGAAGCTCTCCAGGTCTTTTTTGTACTTCTCCAGCCATGACTTGTGGTGTGGCGGGAGGGTGGTTAGGCACTCTTCGCGATGCGCAATTCGCAGAAGCGATTGGTGTCTGATGGCACATATTTGTCAACAATGAGCACAGATGTACGAAATGGCACTCACCTATAGCTCTGGAACGTGTGGAGCACCTGCAGAAAGTAGGCGCGCTCCTCGGAAGCGCCGTTGGTCTCGGTCAGCATTGCGTCGCAGCGCGTATTGTCTCTTATCAGTGGCTAATTAGTGTCGAAAATTTGCTTTGTTTTGCATTCGGATCGTCGCCATCTTAGGACGTAACCTCAAACAGCACTTGTATTTACGTAGAGGGCGATCGCGTCGGAGTGCTGTCAACGAGACTGAGTAGTGAGCAAGTGCTAAGTGTTGTTTGGTGATTAAAAGTGTTGTAATTGTTAATTAGTGCAAGCGGCTAGGACGCAGAATGGCGAAGAAGACCAACGGAGTGGATGGTGATCCTGCAATGAGCACAGATTCGGATAGTGAGTCTTCAGACGACGAAAACGAGGTGAGTCCTATAGGTTAAGTTGTTAGAGTTGATAATGTTGTTTCATGTTGTTTGAAGCGGTTGGAAGAACGTGCGCAACAAATCGAGCTGGAATTGAGCAATAACAAGTATTTGTACGATCTACACGCGGAGCTGGTAGAGATTTACGAGAAACTGGGCGATTTGATACCCCTTCGGGAAGCTTATCTTCGATTCTCAAACTGCTTTCCTCTGACTGATAAGCTGTGGTTGAAGTTGATTGAGATAGAGAAGACAGTGGCTGTAAACGAGAAGGACGCTCTAAAGATTTTAGCCTTGTTTAAGAAGGCTACCTCTGATTATCTATGTAAGTTTATTTTGAAAGTTAAGCCTAACAACTCATGCAAATTCCAATTGCATTTTAGCCGTGAAATTATGGTTGGAATATGTCCAATTTGCAATGGGCAAGTGCTCATTGGAAGAGACACATGCCATTCTAGAGCAGGCACTTAGCACGGCAGGATTACATTTCACAGATGGTTCACTTCTGTGGGATACCCTGAGGGAGCTGGAAATGGCCCAGTTGTCACTCATAGCTGATCAAAACAGTGAGGAATATGGCAAGCAATTGGGTAAAGTAGTTGACGCATTTAAACGTCAACTTGGAGTTCCCCTCATTAATGTTGATGACACACACGAGGAATGGTTGGCATTTGTTCAGCAAATTCCCGAGGGCAAAGTGGATCCAAAGTTGGTCGAGCTGAATTACAACAAGAGTGTGCAGGCAGTGGAGCTCTACAAGCCATTTGAAGATCGTCTGTTGCTTGTCAGCACTGATGAGGAGCTTGGGGATATCTATAGAGAGTATATCAAAATCGTTAAAGACCCCTCGCTTGTTTTATGCTTGTTTGAAAGGCATATTGAACGTGCTTGTTTGCTACCGCAAATATGGATTGCATACATAAATTATGCAATGAAATTGGGCGCAGTAACATTACAAATTACTGAGCGAGCCTTGAGAAACGTCACATGGAGTGAAACTCTATGGTGTCTTAGGTTAAGGGTATTGGAGATGCACGATGAGGGCTTGGATAAAGTCCAGGGCTGTTTCGAGCAGGGTTTGAGTATGATGCCAATGAATTTGGAGTTGTGGATGTATTATATCGCATACACTAGACGTAAGTCGTACTTTTCCCATACTTTGCTGAGATGGATTTGGAAAGTAATTCTTGTGTTTTCAGGGAAAAATCCAGATGCGCTGATGAAGCTTCTGGATTACGCAGCGGAGCAACAAATTTACGATCCCAGCTTGCGACTGAAACGATTCCACGCACGAATCTGTGCGGGCAAAGGGAATCTGGAGCGGGCACGTGAGCTATGGGCTGAGATTCTCCTTCAGCCGGATGCCAAGAAGTCGTCGCAATTCTGGCTGGAATTTGCCAACTTTGAATTGCGGTTTGGTAATGTGCAGAGCACGCGAGCGGTGTTTAAACGCGCAATCATTTGTCACACGGACTACCCGCAGTGTATCGCCGAAGCGTACGTCGCCTTCGAGCAAGAGCATGGTACTCTAGAGGATGAGTTGAAATGCAGTGAAAAGGTACAGAAAATTACACCTGCTGCAGTCCAACCTCTTGAAAAAGTCGAAATGAACAACGCAAAACGCAAGTCGGATGATAAATCCATGAACGAGAAGCCGCTCAAGAAACAGAAAGTGTCTGAGAAGCAACGCATCGTTAAAAACCAGGGTGCGCCACCGAATTTGATCCCTGATTGCGCGGTTTTCGTGAGCAACCTCCACCCTCATGTGAGCAGCGCCCAATTAGCTGACCTCTTTCCCGAGGGCAAAGTCACCTTGGCCACGAACGCAAAAGGTGGCTCGAGATGCTTTGCCTACGTGCAATTCAAAACCGCCGAGGAAGTAACCACCACTCTGCTAAGAGACCGTGAGGCGGTGGATGGGCGGCCAATGTTCATCTCCAAATGCGCGGCGGCTCAGGAGCGGCAGGCAGCGTTCAAGTTTCCACAGACGGCCGAAAAGAACAAGCTGTTTGTGCGTGGTCTGCCCGTCCGTTACACCCAGGAGGACGTCGAGCAATTGTTCTCTCCGCACCAATGCACGGCGGTTCGACTAGTGCTGCACAAAAGCGGGCAGAGTAAAGGCCTTGCCTATGTGGAATTCGCCCGTGAAGAGGACGCCCAGGCGGCGATCAAAGCACTCGATCAGAGTGTCATTGACGGACTCACAATCGGCGTGGCGATCAGTGCACCACCTCCAAAGATGCGCAAGGAGGGCGGCGATCAATTCGATCAGCCGCAACGGCATGCACGAAGTCGCCTTCAAGTACCACTCATACCCAGGGCGGCTTTAAAACCTGCTGCTGCTGCAGCTGCACCCCATGGTGGTGAAGGCGGTTCAGGTACGGTTGCCGCCAAGAAAAGTAACGATGACTTTCGCAATATGCTTCTGAAGAAGTAATAAAGCCGATTTACAAGGTAAACATTTATTAAATTTCAACAACTTGAAAGGACTTGATTAATTGAAGAGCGAATAACATCCATTCAAGGCAAAATCAGTAACTATTTTTTGGCAGTTGGCAGCTCTTTTTTGTTTTATCACAATTCGCTTTTCGTTCACAATTCACTTAAATTCTTCAACAATTAACAACGTAATATTAACAGCGGCCGATAAACAACGGGGCGGCCGGTAGTCGGCGGCGAACACAACGAACAATTGTTTATGCTAATCGCAAACAGTAACTTCTTCCCGCTCCTTCTCGCGTTGCCGCACCGCAACCGCCGTCTCCACGAGCAGATACAGACACTTGAACTTGTCCTTGTCGTTGTCGATGAGCGTCTTGTCCTCACCGGGCGGGCCGGAGGCAGCGGCGGCCGGCTCGACTTGGAAGCATGGCGCTGATTTGGGCTCTGCAGTGCCGTTGGCCTCGGCGGTGGCAACTGGATCTAGGGCAGTTATGCCGTGCGCAGGCACCACCTGCACCTTGGCGATGTCCTGATTGCTGTTGGCGTTGCCGTTGCCGTTGGTGCTGCTTATCGCGGTGGCGGCAGTCAATGGATGAGGCAGCTGCGGCAAGTGGGCCAATTGCGGATGCGGTGCTGCGTTCCAAAATGCTGGGGTGCATTTCTCATCACTTGGACTCCTGCAATAAGACGATGGGCTAAATTGAATGGCAAACACGTGGGTGGTGAAATGAATGTTGTACCTGAGCGGAGATAAATGTGGTTTTGCAACAACCCCTCTGTTGTTCGGCAGCCCATACCGGATGACCGTCGACCACGGGTTGAATTTCTCCTCCTCGGAGGGGCTGCTGCTTTCGTATTCGTTGGGAGAGTCGCCCTCGGAGCGATAGAGCAACGTCATGCTCTCGTCGTAGTCGTGCTCCAGCCGAATGCGTTTGCCACCACCATTGGTGCTGCCGTTCGCTGCGCTGGCGGCTGCTGCGGCGGCGGCCGCTGCCGCCTCCACTTCCCACATGCTGGAGCCGTGCTCGGGCCCGTTCATGTTGGCGATCTTCTTGCCACGCCGCGAAATGGTGTAGTGCAGTGGGTCGTGTCCCTCTCGTCGAATCATCTCGGGCAGAATGCGGCGCCGTGCGTTGATAAACCAATTGCACACCTGCAACACGGTGAGATTCGCCTCCTGCGATAACGTTATCTTTTCGGCGTCACTGGGGTACGCGTTGTAGCGATGTTCGTACAGCCATCGCTTGAGGATCTTCACCGAATGCTTGGGGAGATTGCCACGACGTTTGCGCACCTGTGGCGTGCCGTTGTTGACGCCGCCGGCGGCGATGGGAAGGGGTGCCGGGCCGCCGAGCGTCATCGCCGGGTGGCGGTGATGTTGATGGTGTTGGGCGGCGATCTGTTGCAACGTCGCCGTCTCGTGGTCCTCCTGCTCGGAGCCCGACTCGTCCGTGCTGCTGCTGGGCGCTTGGAAGCGGTGTTCGCGTTCCGCGAACATCCTGGCTGAAAGAACGAACGATGTTGTACAGCGCTGCGATAATTATTGCTAGCTAGCACGCGCGGCAAAGCCGACTTTGTTAATCGTGCCCAGTGGCTTGCTGCGTTTATTCCTCGCCGATTGTTTTGCGCGAAACAAAAACTGTTTGCTGCCCGCAAAAGCGGCGGTGGCCGCCGAGAAGACGGCGCGCGCCGCAATCAAAACACACATGACTTTTGCGCATCACTCTTATTGAGAGTTTACAACTTCAAATTGTTGTAACAGAACGTCAGGGAGCTGCTCGTTTGAAAAGTGCGAGTAACCTCAAAGCGACATGTAAACAAAACAAACTCACCGACGTCGCACGCTGGCGGAGGACCAATCGTCGACGGGGCGGCTGGCTGCTGCGGGCGCCTTGGGTTGCCGCCGACCGTTAAGGGCGGCAATTCGAGTCGAGGGCGGTAAACATAGGCATGCGTATGCCTGTCACAACACGGACCATGTGCGATTTGGTGAGCGGGAACACTTGTGGATTCGGCCAGGGCCTAGAAGAAGCGCGGATCCTGCACAGCCTCAACCGGCGAAGAGCAATCGCAGTGTTTTCGCGCGTTGACAATGAATTCGTAGGTGCAGCAAGTTGTTAAAACTTTGTTTAATTGAAATTAACATTGCAGATCCACTCAACTGTCAGATAAGCGAAGATGGCCGCGTACGCCTCATCGGCAAAGCAGATTCTGCTGCTTGTGTCTGCAGTGAGCGCATACCGATGGCGCTGGCTGCGAGCAATGCAAATCAATATTTTCGACAAATACGTAATCACGTACGGAAAACAACTTGTAATACTTGGGCGATAAGATTAGGAAAACATTGGTGAGTGTTTTAGCGTGATTCGAATTAAATTCCTATTAATTGCATTTTACTTCCTGCGTAGGTGTCGCCGCGGTGGAGACGCGTTGAGTTCTGGCGCGATCGCCATTTGCATTTCGTGGTTCGTGGAGTGTGGATCTGTGTCGTGCAGCTGGTGCGAATAAAAGTGTTGTAAATTGTGCCTGCGAGAAAGGCAGTGCTGCTGAAGAGGAGGTCTTCATGTGCGGCATGCGAGCTGAGCGTTCCCCGACGAGTGCAGTGGAGTCCACCGTAACCGCTTGACGTCGACGACCGCAGCGACCACCATCATCGTCATCGTCACCGCTCTTGCATTCGTCCGCAAATTCCAATCGGAGTTCAACTAAACGCACCAAAATTCCGCCGACGACCATCCGCCAGCGGCCCAGAGGGTGGCTTCCAAAGGTGAGTGCTGTCCGCCGCCCCCCGAATTCGCCCGCAATATTGCAACATGTTTCGCATATGTCATGGCCGCCATCGTTCATCCATATTGCATGGTGGAACGCAAGTTTACCGATTTCCCGTACATTTTCAGCGACCGAGTTATCGCGATAACGAGTTATCAAAAACCAGGGGGCCCTCTCTATATACCGCGCGCGCCCGCTTTGTGCTGGGGGTCACAGTCGAAGTTTTCAAAGCGATATGACTGACAACGACAACTATTATCTAATCATTTATTATATTTGTTGTCCGTCCGCGTCTCTTGAAACTAGGGCCGCCGAAAATACAAATTCCAGCGCTCAATTGGGAATTTCAAGACGTAAATTTCCCCACACGCCGTGCAATTTGTTTATTGCCTCGTTAATTACTCTTCTGACGTGCGATGCGCGCCGCCATCATCATTAAAATGACAATTAGCGCAATAACGATGCAAATATTTACGTCGAAAACGCGCTGATAAACCGCACCGTACCTGATTTACCACCGGCCGCCACGTGCCTAATGAGTAATCAGCGATTCGGTTAAAACCGGGTCGGTTTTAACTGCAAATTATTCAAGGTTATGAAAACCGCCGATAACGAGTGATCGAGTACAAAGATTACACACGAATATCAATTACGTGAAGATCATAACAAGATGTCTATGTTGAAACGCATTCAGTCATCATTTCACGTATTATCACGCATTGTTGTGATATGAATGCAAATACGGCGCTTATCGTGTTGAGGTTAACAAAGCACGCGGCGAATGTAAGACAATACTATCAATCGCACACACCACTAGTGTGGATTTGCTTGCTTATCAGCGGCGAGCAGCAGCAGCAGGAGGAGGAGGAGGAGGAACAGCAAAGTTCAAATACATTTGGGTCGACGCGGTTCGAACTGCTTTGAATCGCTCGACCCGCGATTATCACTCGAGCAAGTCGATGAATGAATGACGTACGCGTCGTCGTCGGCGGCGTCGTGTGACTCAACCGCCTACGCGTGCGCCTGATTTTGCTTATAAGCGGCGAGCACCAGACTCGAGCATAATACTCGCTCGTGTTGCGCTCCAGCCAGTTGTTGTTGTTTTTCCTGTTGGTCTTGATCAACACTCGCGATACGCGCCCTGTCACCGCCAACCTTTGTGAATGTCCTCCGTCTGCAGCTGCCCCAGGCGTGTGTCTCTCTGGTCATCCGTGGGGGTGCTAACTACACAGGTTATACATCTGAATTCCCGCCTCCCCCAGCCACGCAACATAGATTTTGTTTTGATGCTGATTGATTGTTTTTTTGCAGGGTTGCATTGGTGAAACTCGATTTGCACGGCGCAGCGCGTGCATCCCGTGCAATTGGAGATTGTACCTGAACGCCGAGCCCCCCTGGTGCTGGTAGCGAGCGTACACGTTTAGCAGCTAGATTCACACCCGCCGCCCCCCAAATCTACACACTGGCCCAATTTGAGCACTCGCTGCCTCGTAAGTTGACTCGGACTTCTGGTTGCTCCTCAGACATGAGTTTGTGATTACATTGCGTTTGTTTTTAGCTTGCTTACTACGATTAACGATCCTTGCTAATTCTACTACTACTACTACTACTATTATTAATTTCCGACGATTGAATTGAATTTGAGAGAGAAAAGATGAAGGTGAGCGCGTACGACGAGAAACTCCACGTGATCGACGAGCATTCTTCGGTGCACGGCGCAATCACGGCGATCATTGACGCCGAACAGCATCAGCAGCAAGACGATGCTTTCTACGTGTGCGACGTGGGCGACATCGTGCGCAAGCATCAGCTATGGCGCGAGGCGATGCCGCGCGTGGAAGCGCACTATGCGGTCAAATGCAACGACCGGCCGATCGTGCTGTCCACGCTGGCCGCGTTGGGCATCGGCTTCGATTGCGCGTCGAAGGGTGAGTTGGTCAAGGTGCTAGCGCTTGGCGTTGCACCCGAACGCATCATATTCGCGAACCCCGCCAAGCCGGCGAGCCACATTCGATTCGCGCACGCGAACAACGTGCCGCTGATGACGTTCGACAGCGAAACTGAGCTGTACAAGGTGAAGAAGTTTTATCCAGCGGCCAAGTGAGTTTTTCTATATTTTTGCTTTGCAAGTTCTAAACTGGGTTTTGCAGGATGGTTGTGCGCATTCGATACGACGCTGCAGTAGCACAATGCGTGCTTGGCGTCAAGTTTGGCTGCGATGCCGTACTGGAGGCACCGCACTTGTTGCAGCTGGCGCATTCGCTGGGCATTGACGTGGTGGGTGTTTCCTTCCACGTGGGCTCCGGTTGCCAGGACCCGCCGGTGTTCTACAAGGCGATTGCGGCCGCCCGCAAGCTGTTTGACTACGCCGAGGAGGAGCTTGGGGTGCGCATGCATTTGCTGGATATTGGAGGCGGTTATCCAGGCGATAAGGGCACTTCCATCGATAAGGTAGGTTTGGAGCGGAGGTTGGGAGTGCTGGCTGGGAGAAATGAGAGAGGGTAACGCGGGCGTTTTGCAGATTGCCTATCACGTGAACCGCGCACTGGAGGATTTCTTCCCGGAGGATGGCGGCGTGCGCATTATCGCCGAGCCCGGACGCTTCTTTGTCGCGTCGGCATACACCCTGGTGTGCAACGTGTATGCGAGTCGCACCACTAAGGCGGGGGATGCACCGCACACGATGTATTTCATCAATGACGGCATCTACGGCAGCTTCAACTGCATGCTGTACGAAGACCGCAAGGTGACGCCGAAGTTGCTGCGACGCAAGAAAACTTCAGGAAATCCGGTAGGTGCATTGCAGTCGAGCAGCATTTGGGGCCCGACGTGCGATGGCATCGATGTGATCGCAAGCGCAATCGATTTACCCGCGCTCGCCATCGGCGATTGGCTGGTGTTTGAGGATATGGGCGCATACACTATCAGCGTAGCGTCCCCGTTCAACGGCTTCCCGGTGCCGAAAGTGCATCTGATTGCGGACGCACCCACTTGGGGATTTCTGCGCGAAGAATTGAGTTTCAGCGCCGGCGAGGAGGATGTGCAACGTGGCGGCGGCGAGTACGTTCGACTGGGCCTGGACGAGGAATGCGGCAGTTGGTCACCAACTCGCTTCCCGCAGGAAATGCTTGACTGCGTCCAGCCGTGACGCCGCTGCTTGCCATTCCGTACTACTACTACGCCGATGACGACGACGACGATCTCTTGAGATTCATTACGACTCGCATTCGCTTCTTGGTTTTTCTCTTTGGTTCTAGATTATCTCACCGTTTCATTTAGGCTATTGTAATCATGATATCATCGCATTTCGAAAGGAAGGGTATTTTGTAACAAGATGGAGGAATTTTCTATTGCATTACTCAATTGTATTCACACTCTCACAACCACATTCAGCTTGGATCCATTTTTCAAGTTACGATAATTGCGCCAGACGACGACCTGCAACAACAAACAGGATGGCAAACAGCTAGCTGGCTGTTGCAGGCGCGCAGCAACTGTGTAATGATCGCGTAAGCAAGGGGGCAGCTTTATTGCAACAATTCAACCCATGTCGGTCCATCACCTACTGCTCCACGTAAATTGAATTCGTTCAACGAAACGGGGCAGTGTCTGATGGACCGCACATGTAAATTAATTTTAAGTTATTCTTATTTCATTTTATAGGTATATAAAGATGATGTAGAAGAAGCAAAGTATATAGATATATTTATCCTTGTAGTAAATTGATAAAGTATGATAATTGCATGAAAGCAATTGAGATTATGATGATGATGATAAGAATCCTATGTGCACAATCCAAATACCCAAGAAGATAGATAGGTAGATAGATATCCCTTGATGATGATGAGGAGTGCAGGGTATCCACTTTAAACAAGAGATTGTAGGATATCTATTTGCGTTCACTGTTGACGCATAGCTGACTGACGGGTAGATATCGGTTGGACACGGTTGTAAACAAATTCATCAACAACCTATGAGCCGTACATAAATTAATAGTGATTGTATAATGCACGCGCTACCCACTTATGAGATAATCAGGCAATTGTGGCTGACGACGTGGGTTATTAACTACTTATTGTTATTGAAACAAGCGTCATTCGATTTCGGTTGTGCAGCTTGTCAAAAATATGGGTGTGCGATTAGGCGATAGAGATTCAACCCGTTTGGGATTTGTAGGGGTTTTGAGCCTTGTGGCGGCGGTGGCGTGCAGTGTGGTAAGCGCGCACGTCTTGGACGAGGTGCCCTTGATCGATGGGCATAACGATCTGCCCAATAATCTATGGATGCTGAATCGTAATCGGCTGACCAACTTCAGCTTCGATAAGAATCTGACCAACGATCCCGTCTGGGGTACGAACGCATGCCCCTCGTGCCACACGGACCTGCCCCGTTTGCGAAAGGGCAAAGTCGGCGCGCAATTCTGGGTGGCGTACGTCGACTGCAATACGCAGTACAGGGACGCGGTGGCACGCACCCTGGAGCAGATTGATGTGATCAAACGGCTGGTGAAGCGATACCCGCAGGATATGGAGCTGGCGACGGACGTTCAAGGTATTTGGAACGCGTTTAATGCGGGTAAAGTGGCCAGTCTGATTGGCGTCGAGGGCGGGCATTCGATGGATGCGCGGGCGGCACTCTTAAGGGTGTTGTACGATTTAGGCGTGCGATATATGTCTTTAACGCACAATTGTCAAACTCCATGGTAAGGTTTCTTTGTTAAAAAGTTGGTCGAAGAAATAGAGGAGTTTAGTCTTGTACTTTTAGGGCTGATAGCTCTTTTGTGGATATCAGTCAACCCATTCATAATTTAACCATGTTTGGCCGGGTAATTGATGCAATTATTGTATGAATTTAGGATTAATGTCATGTTCGTAGTTTATTGTAAGGGAGATGAATCGACTGGGAATGTTGGTGGATCTGTCGCACGTCTCGCATAACGTGATGAATGAGGCGATTGCTGTGAGTAGAGCGCCCATCATTTTCTCGCATGCCGGTGCGTACGCTATCAACCCGCATCATCGCAATGTGCGCGACGATACGCTGCGTCTACTTCCGCAAAACGGCGGCGTTATTATGACGAATTTCGTGCCGGATTTTCTCACCGCCACACCGAAAAACGCAAGCATTTATGATGTCATCAGTTGAGTTGGCTATCAGTTGATTGAATGACTCGTCTCATTTGAATTCTCATTGCGTTTCAGAGCACATTAATCACATTGTGGACGTGGCTGACGTTGATCATGTCGGCATTGGCGCCGACTTTGATGGCATTGAAAATGTTCCCCGGGGATTAGAGGACGTGTCCAAGTTTCCGGACTTGTTTGATCTCCTTGCCAAGATGAATCCTAAACGATGGACGAAAGACAACCTGAAGAAATTGGCCGGACTGAATTTGATTCGCGTTTTGAGCGATGTCGAAAAGGTTATTATTGAACGCTGTAAAACATTGGCAACTTGTTGTTAACTTTTTGAAGGTGCGCGATTTGTTGGAGGCGGAGGAAGAGGAACCGATGCAAGAATGGATATCGATCAAGGATCTCGAGCAAGTTGACGAGCAGGAATTGCTGTTTACATGCAGGACATTCCTGGATCGGCATTGATTGCTCCAACAACAATCAATGCATTAAGGGGAACATAGTTAGGAGTTTATTAGTTTTAAGGTGATGGGGCTTTATCCGTTTGTTGACATCCCGGAAACGCAAAACATGCGCACTTTTTTTTTTGGGTACTGATGAATCGCTTTTCCGTCGTCGTGGCCTTGATTGAATTTGGCGAAAAATGCGCGAATATTTTCGCACAACGAAAATAAAAATCGTATTTTTAGCCGCACAAAACGCAGTACGCTTTGTGCGTTGCGGTTTTGGGTGGTTAAAGGCAGTTTGCGGCGTGCCGCTTCCTCTCACAACGTGATAAGAACCGAACGCGCCCAGTTTGTTCACTAGGAAAACACACAAGTCAGCATTCAAACACATTTGGAGCATCTCGAAGTGCAGTTGACAAACTTTGTTCGACATGGCCAAACTTGTAATCGGACTTGGCGCTGTGCTTTTGATTCTTGCGCTGCAAGCAACTGGTATGTGACGGCCATAATAATAATGTTTGGATTTAATTGTAAATGTATATTTTTAGATGCGACATTGTGCGAGCCGTTATCCCGCTTTAAGATTGATTGCAACACGTGCTATTGCAGCGTTGATGGACGACGATACACATGTACGAAGCGTTTCTGCAATTCGGAAATTGATGTAAGTTTAGCTAGCTAAATGCTGTGCATTTCAAAAATAACGTTTTTCTGTGCATTTCTTAAGTTGAACTTCAATGGCTTCCCCAAGGATGAACCGTATACGTCGCATAGACTTGACGTAGATCCAAATGATGAATGGGATCAACTTTTGAATGACCTCGCGATCAATTACAACGATGCGGACGAGCGTCGCGAGCCAAAGGACGAGGAGGCAGCGCCGATATACAATCAGGACGATTTGAGGGATTTTGGGGACTATCTTAATGATAACATCGAATACATTGGGCATCCGAGGCGTGGCGCAAGATTTTAAACACCCAGCGCAAACCCTAAAATTAGAGTGTAGCATTTTGTACTTTTTATTTTAATTTAATAATTCGCATTTGAAACCATGCAAGTTATGTGATGTGATGTATTAGTGAAGACAATTGATATACCAAAAACTATCCATGCATAAAATGCTTGCTTAGCTGATGGGGGGGCGTTTAGCATCAAAGTCACGCATTTTGCTTCACTAACATATAATTGCAAACATCAAATGTCATCGCAATCGCTCTAATTTTGGGTTAAACCACAATAACAATATAATTGCATAGCGACCGAATCGTAATGGTGATGTTGCGGAATTAAACAATTGCAGACAATCTAGAACAGCAACTGATCTATAATTTGAACATTTATGTAAACAAAGTAGTCGCATATATTAAGCCGAGGCGTGGTTAATCGCATTGCCAGTCGAACAAAACTCTAAGAAAACAAAGGTAACAACAGCACTAACAAATATTAGTCTAACAGTCATTCTAATCTTGCTGTTTTTAGCACACACAAAAGAATCATGGACATTATGAAGGGTTTGAAGTATTTGTTGTTACTCATGGTTTTCCTACTGTTTCTCGGTGCGTACGATTCGGTCGAGGGGCGCAATTGCAATCGGCGGTCGAGAACAAAAGCGCGCATTTGTCTTGATTAATGCCATACGTTTTAACACGGTGCGTGATCATTAGTAGTCGGTCGGTTAATTAGTTGCTTAGAGGCATTAGAGGAACGGGTTATAAAGTTGTAAATCAATGGGAAAAGTGGCCTAGCATTGTACTTAGCAATATTGTAGCAACAAACAACAAAGTTGTCTTCGTTTAAGGTCATTAACAAACAGACGAAATGACGAAATTACTACACCGCATTTCCTTGAACGTTTTCAATAACTTGACAACTTTCGAAACTCGCCAATTGGGGGGCAGGCAATTCGAATGATTAATGGATATTATTAATTATTGCAGCACGCAAGCCATAAATACCAATTAGATTACGATTTATTTTAATCGTGTGGGGATTATGTTTGACGAGCAAACAGCATGATGATTATCTTATCACTTTCCGGACAATGCAACACTTTAATAATATGTTGCGCCTAATTGTTATTAATTCGTTGGGCGAATTGCGTGCGTATTCACGCGGCAAGATGCGTTTGAATAAAAGCGCGCGCGTTGCGTGCCTGACGCTCATTCGAAATTTAAACGTTGCGATCGATAATCAATCATAATTAAACGATGGCTGATCAATTCAAATACGAACTTTTCACCAATGTTCTGGACGCGATCAACGCGCGAAAGGGTAAAGCGCAACTTGTCGAATTTCTGGAGGAGCCTGTCTGTTCGGCGGGCGATAGTTATACGAGTAATATCAAGCGCGTTCTGATCAAGTACTACCTGAACAAGCAGTACGTTGCACGCTATTGTTGTAAGCACTCAACGTTAATTGTTAATGTTTTAGGGATGTGAAGGAGGAGTCGGTGATTTATAAGACGCAGGTGCGTGGCACGCTGGTGGAGGATTGGACGTTGGAGTTGGATTTCTTCAAGACGGAAATTCGAATGTTTACGGAGATCTTTCCGCTGTTGGAGCGCATTATGAAGAAGAGCGTGAGCAGCGCGTGCTATGCGGCCAGAGAGCATCCGGATTTCGCGCTCGTCCTGCAGGATCTACGACCGCTTGGGTATGCGATGCAGGATCGCACGGCGGGCTTTGATATGGAGCATGCGAAAGCTGTTTTAAAGACGTTGGCTGACTATCACGCCGGCTCGATGGTGCTGTACAAGAAGGATGGACGCATCCATGAATTCACAAAGGGTTTGTTTGGCGATACGCTAGTATCCAAGAAGTGGATGACCGATGGGCTGAAGTCGCTGGCGAAGGCTTGCAATCTGGTGCCAAAGTGCGCGCCCATTGGGGAGAAACTCTCGCGGCTTGGAGATGAAGCCATTCGGCGTGGGCTGAAGGCAGCAAAGCGATCTGAAGGAGCCGCCGCCCTTAACGTGCTGAATCACGGTGATATGTGGGCGAATAATATGCTGTTTCTGCACGATAAAGATGGAGTGGTGGTTGATACGAAGTTGATTGATTTCCAATTGGTCAAATTCACGTCGCCAGCGCTCGATTTGCATTACTTCTTCGCGACCAGCCTACGAATGGATAATGTGTGGAGAGCACATGACAAATTGCTGGATTTCTATTACTGCTCCTTGCTCAGCGCCCTGGTGCAGTATGGCTTTGCATTGGGGGATGTCCCCGGGCGCAAGGAATTCCAGCAGGACTTTGAAGCAAGAGCTTTCTATGGTGTTATTGCGCTGGCGACGGTTACACCCCTGGTTAAGGCGCCCGCACGTAGTGACGCGAATTTTGAGAATCTGTGCAAGACAGATAACGATCCGAACTCGTTTAGAGAGTACATTTACTCGTGCAAGAATTATACGGATGCTGTAAAATGTCTGATGCCATATTTTGACTCGCTAGGTGTCTTTAATTAGGTCACTGAGGACTAGATAGTAGTGAAATGTTAGTACTCTCCCTAAGCGTGCATATTTGTTTTGTTTAGTTGGAATAATAATCTTATTACAATACGCTAAAGCCATACTGAGCAAGTTCGAGACTAACATGCAACGAATTAGCAATATCCTCTCATAATAAGGATGTTTAGCATTGTATTAATCAGTTGTACGAATTGTTGTTTAAGATACTTTGACATTCCAACTCTGCTGACGACTTCAATGAAGAGAGAAGTCCAAGTGATCATCTACTGTCTGCTCCATGATACACAAGGTAATTATAGTCCAATTACTTTGTTTGTTTTACGTGGATATTAATTCAGTTGTTTTAATTTTAGGGATGTAAGAAAACAACCACGAATGAAGTAATGGTTTGAAATTGAGACGCTAAAGTGCGCTACGTCCATGAGGAGTTTGCTATCGTCGGAGATTAAGGACTGGATCTTCAAGAGGTGATGAAGGAGTTGACCCAGGCTGCAAGGAGTCCACACAGATCAGGCAATTCAAATGAATAATTACTTTGGTGAGTTTATTTGTTATTGTTGCTTTATTATATGTAGGAAATGAAGTGCACATGTACAAGTTTCAAATTGTTGCACATGTAACAGTTAGTAGCATAGTTGGTATAGTGCCTGGCTGTTACTTGGGTGCTGCGGGTTCAAATCCTGGCACCCAAGTGCTTTTTGTAAATAATTGAATAGAAAGTAACTTGTACAAGTGTATACTTGGCCATAGGCGCAAGTACTTGGAGTGTATACGTCCAAGTACTTCTTAACTTGTAACAATAGCTTAGCCATTGACGCTCGAAGTATATGTTTCAATGTAGAGTAAGAAAAGCCTTATATAGCGCAGTTGGTACGGTGCTTGACTTCGACTTGGGAGTTGCGGGTTCGAATCCCGACGGGCCCGAGAGTTTTTTAAATAATTGAGAAGCTAAATAACACTGGCGTTAATAGGCGGGTCATTCAATTGGCCATAGAGTTGTTCAAAATAATTCTAAGTCCTAGAGGGTGCTTAAGGCAGTACCCCCACTTAAGAATGACGTCAGAAACCGAGGCCTGTTGGTAACGAAAATCGGGAATGGGGAGGCAGTCTACTGCCGGGGAGCGAAGCGGCGGGGTGGGCCGACCTAAGACAATCTTAACGTACGGGCTTTGAAACTTAAAAACGGGGCCCTTGTACGCCCCCAGGGGCCCCATTGGACGTACAGCTAAGTCCATTGGAGCCCCCCGAGCGTACAAGGAAATTAAAACTTTGAAATTAGAGTTGCCATTGTCAGGATTCGAACCTGAGACACACAGATCACATCCATAGCCGTAACCACTAGGCTATGGAGTGTTATTGCTGTGGCTAAATTCGATCTTGCCCTTATAGACTCAAATTTAATTTAATTTGTAAATTTAAAAACTGGGTTACTCAGGAATTGAACCTGAGACTCTCAGACCACTTCCATAGCCTTAACCACTAGGCTATGGAGTGTTATTGCTACAGTTAAATATGATCTTGACCTTATAGTCACATTTGTGCAATGTATCAGGTAAACTCATACTGTTTATAGTATAAGCAGAAGGAGGCATTCCAATCATTCTAATATCTTTTTTATTCTTTCTAGATAGACAGACAAATTAATTGCAAGAGGTGTGCCGTCATCTAATGCCAATTTGGGACTTGGAAGACTTGGAGGCTTGAAGTTAATGACTAGGAGCTATTGAGCTTAGAACTATGAGCTTCAAATGGGCTGTGTGGCTAGGTATACACAAACACTTCTTTATATTTGCATATTATCCTTATTCCAATCCTTATGCTTGCAGAGTTATATGTTTTTTAATTGTCTTTCAGATTATGAACAGATTATGAACGGTTGTAAACAAATTCATCAACAACCTATGAACCGTACATAAATTAATAGTGATTGTATAATGCACGCGCTACCCACTTCTGAGATAATCAGGGAATTGTGGCTGACGAGGTGGTTTATTAACTACTTATTGTTATTGAAACTGAAGCGTCATTCGATTTCGGTTGTGCAGCTTGTCAAAAATATGGGTGTGCGATTAGGCGATAGAGATTCAACCCGTTTGGGATTTGTAGGGGTTTTGAGCCTTGTGGCGGCGGTAGCGTGCAGTGTGGTTAGCGCGCACGTCTTGGACGAGGTGCCTTTGATCGATGGGCAAAACGATCTGCCACATAATCTATGGAGGCTGAATCGTAATCGGCTGACCAACTTCAGCTTCGATAAGAATATGACCAACGATCCCGTCTGGGGTACGAAGGTATGCTCCTCGTGCCACACGGACCTGCCCCGTTTGCGAAAGGGCAAAGTCGGCGCGCAATTCTGGGTGGCGTACGTCGACTGCGATACGCAGTACAGGGACGCGGTGGCACGCACCCTGGAGCAGATTGATGTGATCAAACGGCTGGTGAAGCGATACCCGCAGGATATGGAGCTGGCGACGGACGTTCAAGGTATTTGGAACGCGTTTAATGCGGGTAAACTGGCCAGTCTGATTGGCGTCGAGGGCGGGCATTCGATGGATGCGCGGGCGGGACTCTTAAGGGTGTTGTATGATTTAGGCGTGCGATATATGACTTTAACGCAGGATTGTCAAACTCCATGGTAAGGTTTCTTTGTTAAACAATGGTCGAGGAAATAGAGGAGTTTAGTCTTGTACTTTTAGGGCTGATAGCTCCTTAATGAATATCAGTCAACCCATTCATGATTTAACCATGTTTGGCCGGGTAATTGATGCAATTATTGTATGAATTTAGGATTAATGTCATGTTCGTAGTCTATTGTAAGGGAGATGAATCGACTGGGAATGTTGGTGGATCTGTCGCACGTCTCGCATAACGTGATGAATGAGACGATTGCTGTGAGTAGAGCGCCCATCATTTTCTCACATGCCTGTGCGTACGCTATCAACCCGCATCATCGCAATGTGCGCGACGATACTCTGCGTCTACTTCCGCAAAACGGCGGCGTTGTTATGGTGAATTTCAATCCGAATTTTGTCAGCGCCACACCGAAAAACGCAAGCATTTATGATGTCATCAGTTGAGTTGGCTATCAGTTGATTGAATGACTCGTCTCATTTGAATTCTCATTGCGTTTCAGAGCACATTAATCACATTGTGGACGTGGCTGACGTTGATCATGTCGGCATTGGCGCCGACTTTGATGGCATTAAAAATGGTCCCCGGGGATTGGAGGACGTGTCCAAGTTTCCGGACTTGTTTGATCTCCTTGCCAAGATGAATCCTAAACGATGGACGAAAGACAACCTGAAGAAATTGGCCGGACTGAATTTGATTCGCGTTTTCAGCGATGCCGAAAAGGTTTTTATTGAACGCTGTAAAACATTGGCAACTTGTTGATAACTTTTTGAAGGTGCGCGATTTGTTGGAAACGGAGGAAGAGGAACCGATGCAAGAATGGATATCGATCCAGGATCTCGAGCAAGTTAACGAGCAGGAATTGCTGTTTACATGCAGGACATTCCTGAATCGGCATTGATTGCTCCAACAACAATCAATGCATTAAGGGGAACATAGTTAGGAGTTTATTAGTTTTAAGGTGATGGGGCTTTATCCGTTTGTTGACATCCCGGAAACGCAAAACATGCGCACTTTTTTTGGGTACTGATGAATCGCTTTTCCGTCGTCGTGGCCTTGATTGAATTTGGCGAAAAATGCGCGAATATTTTCGCACAACGAAAATAAAAATCGTATTTTTAGCCGCACAAAACGCAGTACGCTTTGTGCGTTGCGGTTTTGGGTGGTTAAAGGCAGTTTGCGGCGTGCCGCTTCCTCTCACAACGTGATAAGAACCGAACGCGCCCAGTTTGTTCACTAGGAAAACACACAAGTCAGCATTCAAACACATTTGGAGCATCTCGAAGTGCAGTTGACAAACTTTGTTCGACATGGCCAAACTTGTAATCGGACTTGGCGCTGTGCTTTTGATTCTTGCGCTGCAAGCAACTGGTATGTGACGGCCATAATAATAATGTTTGGATTTAATTGTAAATGTATATTTTTAGATGCGACATTGTGCGAGCCGTTATCCCGCTTTAAGATTGATTGCAACACGTGCTATTGCAGCGTTGATGGACGACGATACACATGTACAAAGCGTTTCTGCAATTCGGAAATAGATGTAAGTTTAGCTAGCTAAATGCTGTGCATTTCAAAAATAACGTTTTTCTGCGCATTTCTTAAGTTGAACTTCAATGGCTTCCCCAAGGATGAACCGTAACGTCGCATAGACTTGACGTCGGTCCAAATGACGAATGGGATCAACTTTTGAATGACCTCGCGATCAATTACAACGATGCGGACGAGCGTCGCGAGGCGAAGGACGAGGAGGCAGCGCCGATATACAATCAGGACGACTTGAGGGATTTTGGGGACTATCTTAATGATAACATCGAATACATTGGGCATCCGAGGCGTGGCGCAAGATTTTAAACACCCAGCGCAAACCCTAAAATTAGAGTGTAGCATTTTGTACTTTTTATTTTAATTTAATAATTCGCATTTGAAACCATGCAAGTTATGTGATGTGATGTATTAGTGAAGACAATTGATATACCAAAAACTATCCATGCATAAAATGCTTGCTTAGCTGATGGGGGGGCGTTTAGCATCAAAGTCACGCATTTTGCTTCACTAACATATAATTGCAAACATCAAATGTCATCGCAATCGCTCTAATTTTGGGTTAAACCACAATAACAATATAATTGCATAGCGACCGAATCGTAATGGTGATGTTGCGGAATTAAACAATTGCAGACAATCTAGAACAGCAACTGATCTATAATTTGAACATTTATGTAAACAAAGTAGTCGCATATATTAAGCCGAGGCGTGGTTAATCGCATTGCCAGTCGAACAAAACTCTAAGAAAACAAAGGTAACAACAGCACTAACAAATATTAGTCTAACAGTCATTCTAATCTTGCTGTTTTTAGCACACACAAAAGAATCATGGACATTATGAAGGGTTTGAAGTATTTGTTGTTACTCATGGTTTTCCTACTGTTTCTCGGTGCGTACGATTCGGTCGAGGGGCGCAATTGCAAGTGCACATGTACAAGTTTCAAATTGTTGCACATGTAACAGTTAGTAGCATAGTTGGTATAGTGCCTGACTGTTGCTTGGGTGTCGCGGGTTCAAATCCTGGCACCCAAGTGCTTTTTGTAAATAATTGAATAGAAAGTAACTTGTACAAGTGTATACTTGGCCATAGGCGCAAGTACTTGGAGTGTATACGTCCAAGTACTTCTTAACTTGTAACAATAGCTTAGCTATTGACGCTTGAAGTATATGTTTCAATGTAGAGTAAGAAAAGCCTTATATAGCGCAGTTGGTACGGTGCTTGACTTCGACTTGGGAGTTGCGGGTTCGAATCCCGACGGGCTCGAGAGTTTTTTAAATAATTGAGAAGCTAAATAACACTGGCGTTAATAGGCGGGTCATTCAATTGGCCATAGAGTTGTTCAAAATAATTCTAAGTCCTAGAGGGTGCTTAAGGCAGTACCCCCACTTAAGAATGACGTCAGAAACCGAGGCCTGTTGGTAACGAAAATCGGGAATGGGGAGGCAGTCTACTGCCGGGGAGCGAAGCGGCGGGGTGGGCCGACACAAGACAATCTTAACGTACGGGCTTTGAAACTTAAAAATGGGGCCCTTGTACGTCCCCAGAGGCCCCATTGGACATACAGCTAAGTCCATTGGAGCCCCTCGAGCGTACAAAGAAATTAAAACTTTGAAATTAGAGTTGCCATTGTCAGGATTCGAACCTGAGACACACAGATCACATCCATAGCCGTAACCACTAGGCTATGGAGTGTTATTGCTGTGGCTAAATTCGATCTTGCCCTTATAGACTCAAATTTAATTTAATTTGTAAATTTAAAAACTGGGTTACTCAGGAATTGAACCTGAGACTCTCAGACCACTTCCATAGCCTTAACCACTAGGCTATGGAGTGTTCTTGCTATGGTTAAATTTGATCTTACCCTTATAGACTCAAATTTAATTTAAATTGTAAATTTAAAACTTGGGTTTCTCAGGAATTGAACCTGAGACTCTCAGATCACTTTCATAGCCTTAACCACTAGGCTATGGAGTGTTATTGCTACAGTTAAATATGATCTTGACCTTATAGTCACATTTGTGCAATGTATCAGGTAAACTCATACTGTTTATAGTATAAGCAGAAGGAGGCATTCCAATCATTCTAATATCTTTTTTATTCTTTCTAGATAGACAGACAAATTAATTGCAAGAGGTGTGCCGTCATCTAATGCCAATTTGGGACTTGGAAGACTTGGAGGCTTGAAGTTAATGACTAGGAGCTATTGAGCTTAGAACTATGAGCTTCAAATGGGCTGTGTGGCTAGGTATATACAAACACTTCTTTATATTTGCATATTATCTTTATTCCAATCCTTATGCTTGCAGAGTTATATGTTTTTTAATTGTCTTTCAGATTATGAACAGATTATGAACGGTTATAAACAAATTCATCAACAACCTATGAACCGTACATAAATTAATAGTGATTGTATAATGCACGCGCTACCCACTTCTGAGATAATCAGGGAATTGTGGCTGACGAGGTGGTTTATTAACTACTTATTGTTATTGAAACTGAAGCGTCATTCGATTTCGGTTGTGCAGCTTGTCAAAAATATGGGTGTGCGATTAGGCGATAGAGATTCAACCCGTTTGGGATTTGTAGGGGTTTTGAGCCTTGTGGCGGCGGTAGCGTGCAGTGTGGTAAGCGCGCACGTCTTGGACGAGGTCGATGGGCAAAACGATCTGCACGTCTTGGACGAGGTGCCCTTAATCGATGGGCATAACAATCTGGCATATCACCTATGGAAGCTGAATCGTAATCGGCTGACCAACTTCAGCTTCGATTGGAATCTGATCAACGATCCCGTCTGGGGTACGAAGGCATGCCCCTCGTGCAACACGGACCTGCACCGTTTGCGAAAGGGCAAAGTCGGCGCGCAATTCTGGGTGGCGTTCGTCGAATGCGATACGCAGTACAGGGACGCGGTGGCACGCACCCTGGAGCAGATTGATGTGATCAAACGGCTGGTGAAGCGATACCCGCAGGATATGGAGCTGGTGACGGACGTTCAAGGTATTTGGAACGCGTTTAATGCGGGTAAAGTGGCCAGTCTGATTGGCGTCGAGGGCGGGCATTCGATAGATTCGCGGGCGGCACTCTTAAGGGTGTTGTACGATTTAGGCGTGCGATATATGTCTTTAACGCACAATTGTCAAACTCCATGGTAAGATTTCTTTGTTAAACAATGGTCGAGGAAATAGAGGAGTTTAGTCTTGTACTTTTAGGGCTGATAGCTCCTTTGTGGATATCAAACAACCCATTCATAATTTAACCATGTTTGGCCGGGTAATTGATGCAATTATTGTATGAATTTAGGATTAATGTCATGTTCGTAGTCTATTGTAAGGGAGATGAATCGACTGGGAATGTTGGTGGATCTGTCGCACGTCTCGCATAACGTGATGAATGAAGCGATTGCTGTGAGTAGAGCGCCCATCATTTTCTCGCATTCCGTTGCGTACACTATCAACCCGCATCATCGCAATGTGCGCCACGATACGCTGCGTCTACTTCCGCGAAACGGCGGCGTTATTATGGCGAATTTCGTGCCGGATTACCTCCACGCCTCAGGGAAAAACGCAAGCATTTATGATGTCATCAGTTGAGTTGGCTATCAGTTGATTGAATGACTCGTCTCATTTGAATTCTCATTGCGTTTCAGAGCACATTAATCACATTGTGGACGTGGCTGGCGTTGATCATGTCGGCATTGGCGCCGACTTTGATGGCATTAAAAATGGTCCCCGGGAATTGGAGGACGTGTCCAAGTTTCCGGACTTGTTTGATCTCCTTGCCAAGATGAATCCTAGACGATGGACGAAAGACAACCTGAAGAAATTGGCCGGACTGAATTTGATTCGCGTTTTCAGCGATGTCGAAAAGGTTTTTATTGAACGCTGTAAAACATTGGCAACTTGTTGATAACTTTTTGAAGGTGCGCGATTTGTTGGAGGAGGAGGAAGAGGAACCGATGCAAGAATGGATATCGATCAAGGATCTCGAGCAAGTTGACGAGCAGGAATTGCTGTTTAAATGCAGGACATTCCTGAATCGGCATTGATTGCTCCAACAACAATCAATGCATTAAGGGGAACATAGTTAGGAGTTTATTAGTTTTAAGGTGATGGGGCTTTATCCGTTTGTTGACATCCCGGAAACGCAAAACATGCGCACTTTTTTTTTGGGTACTGATGAATCGCTTTTCCGTCGTCGTGGCCTTGATTGAATTTGGCGAAAAATGCGCGAATATTTTCGCACAACGAAAATAAAAATCGAAGTTAATGACTAGGAGGCTTGAAGTTAATGACTAGGAGCTATTGAGCTTAGAACTATGAGCTTCAAATGGGCTGTGTGGCTAGGTATATACAAACACTTCTTTATATTTGCATATTATCCTTATTCCAATCCTTATGCTTGCAGAGTTATATGTTTTTTAATTGTCTTTGAGATTATGAACTGTTCATAACTCCATATCTCTCGGGAAGACTTGGGATGAGCACTACTTACTCTGTTCAGGCCTTAAACTCTTCCTGACAATGGCTAATGAGATAGAGGTTCTACTTTTATTGTAATTGGTTGGATATGTACATGATTTACTTAATAAATTAATTAAATGTGTCTTTGACGGGTATTGATTAAGTATGCTTTGGCTGTCCTATGTTACCGACAATATAATATGAGTAGCTCTTCCATTATACCATAGATGGCGTATACGCAGGGAAGGTTGCCTATAATTGTTTTTTTTTGTAAATTTATTACAGCTACAAAACAGCGTAGCGCCTAAACTTATCGGCCGATTGGGCTCAAACTCGGTAAACGGATAGAGGAGGTCAAGCTGATGATAACGACCCATCATTCGCCCCTTCAGGACCACTGGTTACTGAGTTATTGGCAGTTGAAAAAATCTGCCCATAGTGATCTAGCTCCTAAACTTACCGGCCAATTGAGCCCAAACTCGGCATGCCGATAGAGTAGGCCACCCTGATTACATCGAGCCATCATTCACTTCTTCAGAGCGACTGGTTGCGGAGTTATTAATGTTTGAAAATTCGGCCCAAAGTGGCGTAACTCCTAAACTTATGGGCGAATTGGGCTCAAACTCGATACGCGGATGTAAGAAGCCAAGCTGATTACAACGAGGTATCACACGTCTCTTCAGCAATGCTGGTTGCCGAGTTATTGGCGTTTTAAACTTTCAAACCCTTCTAGCGCCTAAACTTACGGGCTAATTGGGCTCAAACTCGGCGCGAAGATGGAAGAGGCCAAGCTGATTACAACGAGATATCACACGTCCCTTCAGCAATGCTGGTTGCCGAGTTATTGGCGTTTTAAACATTCAAAGCCAGCCAGCGCCTAAACTTACGAACCGATTGTGCCCAAACTCGGTACTCAAGTAGAAGAGGCCAAGCTAATTCAAACGAGCTATCACCCACTCCTCTAGCTTACCTGGTTGCAGAGATATGAGTCGTTTAAAAAAATGTGTCCGATTGGGTTTAAATTCGGTATACACATAGAGCTTATTGAGCTGATTCGAATGAGCTATCATTCACCCCTCTAGCTAGTCTGGTTACAGAGATATTACGTTTTGAAAAAATGGGCGGGTAATGGGAGTCAGCTTTTAGGCATCTGAAAAGTTCAAAATGTCGTAGCGCTTAAAGTTGACGGAAGGGAAAACTGAAAGTTGGTAGCAGCAGAGAAGAGACTCTGCCCTTTACAAAGAGATATCAGCTGCCCCTTCAGCACCACGGGTTGCCGAGTTATGGGCATTTAAAAACTTCAAGGCGGCATGGCGCCTAAACTTACTGGTGGAATAGGCTGAAATTTGGTAGTAACATAGAAGGGGCTATGCCCTTCGCAACAAGATGTGACTCGTCTCTCCAGCACCGCTGCTTGCCGAGTTATTGGCGTTTTAAATATTTAAAGCCTGCTAGCGCCTAAGCTTACGAGCCGATTGGGCCCAAACTAGGTACACAAATAGAAGAAGCCAAGCTGATTACAACGAGGTATCACTTGCCCCTCTAGCTCGCCTGGTAGCAGAGAAATAATTGTTTATAAAAAAATTGTGTCGTAAAGGGTTGAAACTCGGTATACAGATAGAGCAGACTGAGCTGATTACAACAAGCTATCACTCATCCCTCTAGCTTGTTTGGTTACAGAGATATGAAGGTTTGAAAAATTCGAATCGAAAGAGGGGGGTCTTTCAATTTAATTCCAATAAGATTCTAATAAGAATCCAATAAGATTCCAATAGGAATCCAATAAGATTCTAATAGGAAATCCAATTAAGATTTTAATTAGATTCCAATATGATTCCAATAGGAATCCAATAGGAATCCAATAAGATTCTAATTAGAATCTAATATGATTCCAATAAGATTCCAATTAGATTTTATTCTAATAAGATTCCAATAAGAATCCAATAAAAATCCAGTAAGATTTCTATTAGATTTTATTCCAATAAGATTTTAATTAGATTTTTCCAATAAGAATCCAATAAAAATCCAGTAAGATTCGTATTAGATTTTTTTCCAATAAGAATCGAGTAAGATTCCAATTAGATGTCTCCAATAAGAATTCAATAAGAATCGAATAAGAATCAAATAAAAATCTTATTGAATTCTTATTGGCACATCTAGTTGGAATCTTACTGGAATCTTACTCGATTCTTATTGGAAAAATCTAATTAGAATCTTATTGGAATAAAATCTAATAGAAATCTTACTGGATTTTTATTGGATTCTTATTGGAATCTTATTAGAATAAAATCTAATTGGAATCTTATTGGAATCATATTAGATTCTAATTAGAATCTTATCGGATTCCTATTGGATTCCTATTGGAATCATATTGGAATCTAATTAAAATCTTAATTGGATTTCCTATTAGAATCTTATTGGATTCCTATTGGAATCTTATTGGAATCTTATTAGAATCTTATTGGAATTAAATTGAAAGACCCCCCTCTTTCGATTCGAATTTTTCAAACCTTCATATCTCTGTAACCAAACAAGCTAGAGGGATAAGTGATAGCTTGTTGTAATCAGCTCAGTCTGCTCTATCTGTATACCGAGTTTCAACCCTTTACGACACAATTTTTTTCAAAACAATTATTTCTCTGCAACCAGGCGAGCTAGAGGGGCAAGTGATACCTCGTTGTGATTAGCTTGGCCTCTTCTATTTGTGTACCGAGTTTGGGCCCAATCGGCTCGTAAGCTTAGGCGCTAGCGGGCTTTGAATATTTAAAACGCCAATAACTGGGCAACCAGCAGTGCTGGAGAGGCGAGTAACATCTTGTTGTGAAGGGCAGACGCTCTTCTATCATGCTACCAATTTTCAGTTCTTACGTCCGTCAACTTTAGGCGCTACGCCATTTTGAACATTTCATATGCCCATAAACTGACTCCCATTACCCGCCCATTTTTTTAAAACGTCGTATCTCCGTAACCAGACTATCTAGAGAAGTGAGTGATAGCTCATTCGAATCAGCTCAACAAGCTCTATACGTATACCGAATTTGGACCCAATCGGACACATTTTTTTAAACGACTCATATCTCTGCAACCAAGTAAGCTAGAGGGGTGGGTAATAGCTTGTTTGAATCAACTTGACCTCCTCTATCTGTGTACCGACTCTCAGCTGAATAGACCTGTAAGTTTAGGCGCTAGGCCGTTTTGAAGTTTTTAAATGCCCATAACTCGGCAACCCGTTGTGCTAAGGATGCGAGTGACATCTCGTTGGCAAGGGCATACCCGCATCTAGGTTGCTATCAAATTTCAGTTCATTAGACCGGTAAGTTTAGGCGCTACGCCATTTTGAACTTTTCAAATGCCTATAAACTGACTCCCATTACCCGCTAGTTTTTTTAAAACGTCATATCTCCGTAACCAGATATGCTAGAGAGGTGAATGATAGCTCATTCGAATCAGCTCATCAAGCTCTAAGTGTGTACCGAATTTCAACTCAATCGGACACATTTTTTAAAAACACTTATATCTCTACAACCCGGTAAGCTAGAGGGGTGGGTAATAGCTCATTCGAATCAGTTTGATCTCCTCTATTTGTGTACCGAGTTTGGGCCCAATCGGCTCGTTAGTTTAGGCGCTAGCGGGCTTTGAATGTTTAAAACGCCAATAACTCGGCAAACAGCAGTGCTGGAGAGGCGAGTAACATCTTGTTGCGAAGGGCAGACGCTCTTCTATCATGCTACCAATTTTCAGTTCTTACGTCCGTCAACTTTGGGCGCTACGCCATTTTGAACATTTCATATGCCCATAAACTGACTCCCATTACCCGCCCATTTTTTTAAAACGTCGTATCTCCGTAACCAGATATGCTAGAGAGGTGAATAATAGCTCATTCGAATCAGCTCATCAAGCTCTAAGTGTGTACTGAATTTCAACTCAATCGGACACATTTTTAAAAAACACTTATATCTCTACAACCCGGTAAGCTAGAGGGGTGGGTAATAGCTCATTCGAATCAGTTTGATCTCCTCTATTTGTGTACCGAGTTTGGGCCCAATCGGCTCGTTAGTTTAGGCGCTAGCGGGCTTTGAATGTTTAAAACGCCAATAACTCGGCAAACAGCGGTGCTGAAGGGACGTGTTATATCTCGTTGGAATCAGCTTGACCTCGCCTATCTGTGTACAGAGTTAGAGCTCAATCCGCTCATAAGTTTAGGCGCTGGAGGGTGTTGAAAGTTTAAAATGCCAATAATTTGGCAACCAGTGGTAATGAAAGGACGTCTGATACCTCGTTAGAATCAGCTTGGCCTCCTCTATATTTGTACCGAGTTTGAACCCAATCGGCTGGTAAGTTTAGGAGTTAGGTCACGTTGGGCCGAATTTTACAAATTTAAATAACTCGGCAACCAGTGGTGCTGAAGAAGTGATTGATGGCTCGTTGTAATCAGGGTGGCCTACTCTATCTGCGCACCGAGTTTGATCCCAATCGGCCGGTAAGTTTAAACGCTACGCTGCTTTGAAATTTTAAAGTGCCAATAACTCGGCAACCCGTTGTGCTCACGGGGCAAGTGATAGCTCACTATAATCAGCTTGGCCGCCTCTATCTGTATACCGAGTTTGATCCTAATTGGCCCGTAAGTTTAGGCACTACGCTGCTTTGAAGTTTTAAAATGCCAATAACTCGGCAACCCGTGCTGCTGAAGGGCCAAGTGATAGCTCGTTATAATCAGCATGGCCTCCTCTATCTGTATACTGAGTCTCAGCCCAATCAAGCTGTAAGTTCGGGAGCTACCCTATTTTGTAGCTGTAATATACATTTTGAAATTTCAACGTATAGGCAACCTTTTATACGTATGCGCCATCTATGGCCGAATAGGAAGTAGACGTATCTGCCGATAGAAAACTAAAATGGCCAATCCCATAAAAGGGATGCATTGAAAATATGGTCATTTTATGAATGACAATCCCAATTTGCACCATCCTAACGAATTTCACCTTCCGAGGAGCCATGCGACTCACGTGATGCATAAAATTGTTAAACAATTACCCATAAAACTATCAATAAGCAACCAATTTCCATGTAAATATACATCAATTGTTTTTTATACTTAAATTTGTGTTTACTGTACATGATTGTTTCGTTCAACGATTGATATTTGTCTCTTGAAAGCGACTCGATCCGACTTGGATAATAAATAATTAGATCGTTCGAATGCTGCACGAGTCACATGCAACATTCACATATTTTTACGTCCTCTTCATCACCAGCTATAATAGAACGCTGATACGACGAAGGAGCAGGAAGAAGTAGAAGCACAACAATTTGCTTGGCAGGCAAGGACGAAGACTGCGTGAGAACAGAAGTGGCGGCAACACGGACTAGGAGGAAAGAGGACATTGTGGACGATACGCTTCACTTGCTTCATCTTCATAAGGACAGTCGATAGCGCGCCGTCTTTTCCTGAAGCTTTTCAATATCGCTGAGCGTCGTACAACCCTGTTCATCCATCTCCTTCCATGCGAGGTAATTGGCGCGCATATTCGCCACCAAATCGGGCATATCAATAAACGCTAAAACAAACAAAAAACCATTACATTACGCCCTCGCGCACATCTTCCTCATCATCACTCACCATGCCACGCCTCCATCATGTTATTGATGATGAAATCGATAAACCCAATTTGCGATTTGGGCACCGAGCACGTCTCGCGATTAAACATCGGCATCACCACCGGCAACCCTTTCGTCTGCTCCTCGTCCGTCTGCCGAAAGTACTCGTCGGCGATGCGCTTCGACCACTCCACGCACAGCGCCAACTCTCGCGTGGGATTCGAGACGTCCGCACACTTGATCATGATGCGCTTCACCAGCGTAATATTCTCCGGCAGCTGCAGCACGTCCAGCTCGAGCTCCTCCAGCTCTTCGTCCGCGTTCTGCGTGCAAAACACGTTCACAAACTTGGCGAGATGCTCGAAATGCTTCGTCATCTCCGTTGCGAGAATCATATCAATGATATTGAATCGAATCACGCTGTATACGTCGCGATTGAGTCGTTTAAAAATATTACATTTATCATCACCTACAAACCACAAAACAACAACAATTAGCAACCAAAAAACCCTTATATAGACATTGCATTCGCACCTAGTGTAAGTTTGAAGGTGCACGCAGCATGATGCGATTCCAAAACGGTAATGTCATTGTACAAAATGGCCAGCGGATTCGTCGAGTTGGACAGAAATGCACTGGAGCGCCCAGGATGATCCACATCGTGAGCGGCGGCCGCAAGAAGGGCGGTCGCCTGATCAATCGGATCCATTATCATCCGTAGGCGATCCTTGGTGAGGAATGCAGCGACCGCTTGCAGCACATCAGCCGCATGCGTTGAATTATGATAGGGATTCGCTTCGTGGTAATGCGATTCAATCTTCACCAGCCAATTGTACAATGTGCGCTCCTCGCATTCCAGCGTCTTGTGCACGTCGAAATGCAGCAGCACCTGAATGCCGAGCGTAACCAGCGGCCGGCGTTCGGTGAGGCGCTCCAATTTGAAAATGTTAAAGTTCCACTCCAAAAACTCCTCCAGCAATTTATCCACCTCGTTCGCCGATGCAGGCTGCAACCCAATAAGCAATTGATTGATAAACACAACAAATCAATCTATCAATCAATGCATTAATTAATTACCTTTACGCGCAATCCTTTATTCGCCGCACGATAAATACTCGAATCGTTGCTGCTCCTTCTCGAGCTCAATCCAACTCCAGCTGAATGTTGCTAGCAAAACACAATCACCGTTTTCAAATTCTTCGTCAATTCAATATACCAACCAAGCATTGTTTGCTTACCGATAATAGCGCCTCAATCAAATTCGATGCGACTGGCTCCTCGTGCAATCCCTTCGCCTCCTCCTTGACGCTGGGCGAATACAATTCGGTGCTCTTGAGCATGTCAACCACCTTGTCCAGCAAGGCGGCTGCTGCGGGCGTGCTCTGCACTTGAACGTCGTAAATTAAGCTGATTATCTGATATCAAGCAAAAACAAACAAACACGTCATACATAATGCAGGATACTAAGGGCCGGCTTCGTCCACAAACCTTCGTAATTGGCGCCTCGAGGGGCAGCTTTGCCAATGACGTACGTCGTCCGTAATCGCTGCTCTTGTAATCCAAGGACGATTTGCGCACCGAATTGATACTACCCCGCGATTGCGTATTGTATCCCTCCATCGCTGGGCCAAATGTATCCATCACGAGTAAAACATGCGTTGGTGTCCTACAAAAAAATTTAAAATTTAAAAATCCTTACTCATTAACTCATCTTTCACCACCCACCTGCCAGCGCAAATAATCGGATGCGCTTTACACGCTGTGCTTAAAACATCCAACGACTTGCGTTTAAACGCAACCACACCCTGCCACGTCTTACCCTTGGCGACGGCACCCATCAGCGTTTGCATATGCGCCGTATCGCCCGCCAATTGTTGTTGGATATTCCTGCCCAGTGTTTCCTCCGCTTTAAAGCCCAACAACCGCTCAGCGGCACCATTCAGATACTAAAATCAAAAGTATCCATTTCTTGTATGCCTTGCCTTCCCTTCCCAAAAAGGAAAATGCTTTACCTGCAGCCGTCCGATATCGTCCGTAACAATCACCGGATCACGGCAGCCATTCATCGCCTTGTACATGATTTGACTGGTGGCGATTTGCAGAATATTGCGACAATCGCCGCTCTTCAATTGCACCAGCTCATTCTGCCACGTTATTACGTTCACCGATTCAATTAAAATCTACAAAAACGCAATCAAATCAAATCAAATCAATCAATTCATCATCTCTTACGTACCCGATTGAATCCAATCTCGAGATGGGACATCATCAGTACATCGTCCTTTTCAAACTGGCTGAAGGTGGTGGTGGTGATGGTAGATCAAGTCAATCAAGCAAACGCAATTGGCAATCCAACAAAAACAAAAATTAATTATCAGTATGCGCTGCAGCTTCAGCAAAACAAATAAACAAACAAAAAGCCAACCTCTTTTTCACGACGGATGCGAGCACAATATGCTGACTTCCTTTTGTACTTCGTATTGATCTAAAACGCAAAAAAAACAAAAAAGCAGTTCAGAAAATTACCGGTGTGGAATTGTAGAAAGGCTGATTGACTTCACCAACCTTGCAAGTGTATCATAATCGAGTATCTTTGGCGATCGACCATCAACCACAATGATATCATGATGCGCATCGTGCAGCATCTCCATGGCAGTGACATGCGACGTACACGCGCTCACCTCAAAGCCCACTTTATCCGCCGCCCGTTTCAATGCCTCCCCCGTACCTTCCACATTCGGGAATACCATCAGCAACTAAAAAAGAAAACAGCAAAACAAACCATTAATCAATCCTGTCATCCGTCAACCCTCTAAAACTTCACCTTAAGCGTGCGCGTTGGTGGAATAATCAATCCATACTTCTCCTCCGACGTGCTCGTCTTCTGCAACAAACAGCAAAATCGCGACACACGATTAATCCCCGAGTGCTAAGCAAGTAAGTAAATCATCATCATCATCATCATCATCATCAAAATTGTTGTTGCCAAATTAGCGCTTCATTAGCAACAAACACCTACGTCATCAACACACAAACGCCAACATAATCCGGCGTCGCACCGTGATCGATAATGGTACGATTACGCGTTATCAGTCAATTATTATCTGGCAAGGTGTAGTGAATTAAAACACCGCTTTACCATCGTACTGCAGGTGGTGGTGGTGGTGGTCGTCGTCGTTGTTGTAATCATCGAACAGGCATAATCCGTCGTTAGACTCTTCGTCGAGACGCGACTGTGGTACGTTTTCAATTTGTGCGGTGCGCTCGACGTGGTATTCCTGCGATACTGCACCATCAACACCTCGCCCGTACTGCTTATCCGGCTGAAGCGCGTCCCCGTCGCCGCCTCCTTACCCTCCGGCTGCTGCTGCTGCTGATCCACGCTGAATCTCGATTGTTTATACACACCCACATCCCCGCCGCCGGAAGTGTTGCTGCAGCGGCGCGAAGAATGCGGAAAGCAGAGGCACCGCATCATTGCGCTTTTCATCCTCAACGCGATGCGCACATTCCATCTATCCTCACTCTCACTCACACACACGCGACGAAAATAATTTGCAACAACTTATCAAAAATAATTTCGATTCGTAAACTCTGCTCAGCCCAGCTCAGCTCAGTTCGCACGCCGCTACTTGATTGATAAAATAACATGCGCAACCAATCGCTAATCAATCCAATGCTCCCCGGTTTTAGAGATAAACGAAACAACACATCATCATCATTATCATCATCAATTCACTAACTCGCCTCGCGATTAAATACCCTTGAAATTTCACTTTTTCCCACTTTCCTTCATCCGCCGCTTTGTTTCTTCAAATGTGTTGTTGCATCTTGGGAAATTATACTTCTACTTCAACTTCAACTTCTTCTTCTTCTTGTTTTTTTCTTCTTCACGATTCCCATTTGATTTGCTATTTCATTCATGACTTGGAATTTCTTTTCGCGCACGTTATTGGATTTGCCAAATGAGTTTTATTCGAGCCATCAAAAAAAAAAAGAGGAAGAAAACAGAAACGTCAGAGTGAAATTAAATTTTCATCAAGCAAGCCCCGCCGCGCGCGGAAAAGACGTGATGGCAAAACCAAACAAAAACAAAAAACGAAAAACCGTAGTACGCGCACTTAATTAAAAAACGAGTGTAATTAGATTAGTTTCGCGAGTTGAAAGAGAAAACGAAAAAAACTAATTGCAAACAAACAAACAAATTTGTGCTCAACTTACGTAGATATCAACGTGTTCCTCTTCCGGTGTGGTCGCCAGCGACTCTTTCCGGATTGTATTGTTGCCCATCAGTAAATCTGCAACAAAAATTCATAACTTAATTAGAAACAAACAAAAGAGAGAGAGAGAGAGAGAGAGCTTCAATGCGTAATGCGAAATTAATTAGAAATTGTCTAGGCTCGCGGTGCAACAAGTGGAACTTAAACGAGGCCACTAGTTGAATATCTCGGCGAGCACTTCAACTAAATGCCGTTGCAGTAATTTTCCATCAGCCATCAGCCACCACCACTGCCGTTGCCGCCGCCATGTACGTGTTAGATATTTAACTGCTGCTTGTGTACAATAGAAATTTCATTGTTTGTTCAATTACGTTGTCCATTACTTCATTAAATTTACATATTGTCGAACACGAAAGCACTTTCTCTCGATTCGGTTTACAAACTCAAAGTCCAAGTGCAAGTTTAAATGTTTATAATAGCAACAATTTCGCGATCAAATTTGTTACTAATGTTCATCAAGTATTACAAATGTATCCAAGTTTAATCGACTTCCAGAATTATTCCTCTATCACTATTACTTCTTAAAATATAATCAAAAAATCCCGAAATCAACTAATGATCAAAAATGTCTATAACTCGGAAAATTCTCGAGAAAATTCTTATGATTTTCAAAAATCCATTAAGAATTTATCTAAGATTAATCAACACTAAGAATTATAGCGCTATCCCGAATCATTCCCTGAAAAATATCGACAAACATCCAAAAATGCCGAACCACCAAAGTCATAAAATGGTTTACCAACTTTAAATGTGTATAACTCGGAAAATTCTCGATGAAAATTCTTGTAATTTTCAACAAAGCATTAGGAATTTATCTAAGATTAATGAAGTTTAAGAATTATAGCGCTATCCCGAATTATTCCCTGAAAAATATCGACAAACATCCAAAAAAGCCGAACCACCAATGTCATAAAATGGTTTACGAAGTTTAAATGTCTACAACTCGGAAAATTCTCGATGAAAATTCTTGCAATTTTCAACAAACCATTAAGAATTTATCTAAGATTAATCACCATCAAGAATTATTCCTCTATCCCAATTACTTCTTGAAATATACTCAAAGAAGCACGAAAGCAACAAACGAAATCAATAATCATCAGACATTACTTAAATTAAACACTAAACTTGATTAAACTTTACCAGCTTTCAATGTCTACAACTCTGACATTTGTTGATCAATTCGCTACAAATTTCTCACAAAGTATTACGAATTTATCCAAGATTAATCACCATCAAAAACAATTGCTCTATCACAATTCCTTTTTGAAATATAATCACAAAAGCACAAAGTCAACTAATGATCAAAGCCGTTAGTTAAACACCAACTTCAAACATCCACAACTCGCAAATTGTTGATAGAAACTATTCAATTTTTTCACAAGCTATTAACGAAATTATCTAAAATTACTCATGTTTGAGAATTATTCGTCTATCGCTATTACTTCTTGATATAGAATCAAGGAATTCCGAAAAGAAAAACCACCAAGAAATTCGTGATCAAAGTTATTTAAACTTTAAATGTTTATAACTTGCAAAATTCTTGACGTAAATTAATGAAATTTTCAGCAAACGATTAAGCATTTATACCAAATTCACTCAGTATCAGAATCATTCCTCTATCACTCCAACTTTCTGAAATATAATCAAAAAACGCCCCCCAAGAAAAACTCTAAAATTGCTTAAAACTTTCACCAACCTAAAACCGTCCAAATATTCAAAAATTCCATCCAATAAAATCGAAATGATTTATGCAAATAAACAAAAACTGGTGCTGTAAATATTCGTAGGTAGCATAAAACTAAATTTAGCACTGTAGTAGATGCGATTTTCACATCTCTCTCAAATTGCTAAACAACGCGCGGCAAAGGAAAAACAATCGGAAAATATTTATTGGCAATATGCATGTGTGTTCGCGTGCACTTCCTATGCTGCGCATTCATTTTACGCTCGCGTAGCATTCGCAACAATTGACGCAACACGCGGCGCGGAGAAGCGATTATTAAATTACGCCGAGTAAACAATTTCGATAAAATTACTTTTCCTGCGACGCTTGCAAAATTATTATTAACTACGATGATGATGATGATGACCATTATTATGCCGCCAATGATTATATTTGCGCAACAAAAACGTTTAATTCGCATTCGTGATGATGCGGAGAAATTCGGGAAAGCAAACACGTTAAAAACTTTTCAAATTCGCAGCGCACGAAATAATTATGCAAATTATCGCAAATTTTCAATAATTACACCTTATCCAATCACCAATCGCACAAACAAAAATAATTACTATGTCATCCGTACGTTTTAAGATAGTAATTAAATAGTAAAAACGTAAAATTTCAAAATTACTTCGTTCACGCCAAAGCACCAAATTTAAACCATCATAAATCCTAAACTAATTGTCGAAACTAAATCAAATTTTCACAAATCATCCCTCATTTATCCCTCTCACAACTAATCTTCAAAAAATATCAGTGCCACCCACCCTTTTTCTATAAAAAATTCATAATCAAACGAAACCCTAAATTACCTCAAATCGGAAATCTCTCAACCTTAAAAAACTCACAACTCCTCCACTAATTGTCCAAATCAAACCAAATTTTTACAAATCATCCCTCATTTATCCCTCTCGCGCCTAATCCACAAACAATCCCTGTGCCACCCACCCTTTCATCATAAAAAATTCATAACCAAACAAAATCTGAAATCACCTCAAATCAAAAAACTCTCAACTTTAAAAACTCACAACTCCTCCCCTAATTATCCAATTTGAACCAAATTTTCACAAACCATCCCTGAATTATCTCTCTCTCACCTAATCCACAAACAATCCCAGTACCTATCATCCTCCCCTCATAAAACCGCAATAACCAAACAAAAACCTGAATTTACCTCAAATCAAAAATCTCTCAACTTTAAAAACTCACAATTCCTCCCCTAATTACCCCAATCAAACCAAACTTTTCACAAATCATCCCTGCATCATCCCACTCTCACCTAATCCACCAAAAATCCGTGTACCTATCATCCTCCCCTCATAAAACCACAATAACCGAAGCGCTCACAAAACTACCTCATGGCCAAAACACCGTGCAACTTTAAAAATGCACAACTCTTCCCTGAATTACCCCAACCTTCCCAAACTTTCGCACATCATCCCTCACGTATCCCTCTCCAACCGCATACGCATAGCAAACAATTACCCTTATTCGCACCGCTGCCATGGCTGTACGTTGCACTATTGTTCCAATGGCGTTCTTGTTGTTCCTGGCACTCAAATTTGTCCCGCATATCACCACCGTCCAAGTGCCCCTCCGACGCGGCACGTGCATCTCGATGCTGCTGATAACGCTCCATCGTAATCGATTCGATCGCGATCGTCATCGTCGTCGCGTCTCATTGCAAAATCGCGCGCACATTTTCGCGTGCGATCCGCCACCGAATTAATTATATCTATGTGTGTATTGCCACAAAAAAAAACACCACCCACCCCAAAACTCAAATAATCCAATCCGTCACGTGACTGACACACACACGCGCGCGTACGCACACCGTTGACGTATTTGTTCAATTATTGCCAATTATTGATATTGTTTATAATAAATAAGCGAGCGGATGATGCATGCACGCGCATGCGTTACGCAAGAATGCCGTGCATTCGATTGATAACACACGCGCAACGCCAAATTAGCGCACCGAGTGATAAGATAAAACGTGACGTCACCACGACGACGACACCACCACCAGCGGCAGCAGCAGCAGCACGCAATCAATTCGCAAATGATTATTTATTAATTAATTAAACACCTTCCGCTCATCTGCGTCGTCGTCGCTTCTTCATCGTTCGTCTTCCTGTGCGGTATTTGTCGCCGCGCCTCTCTCTTCAATTCGCGATTCACTTGTAATTTAAGCGCAAGCTAAACTCGCGAGTCGCAAGCGCGCAGAGCAACGAATGAATAATGTGAATGTGTGTTACTTGTGCGTTTGACGCTTACTTAACCCACTCTCACTGGGTAGAGTAAACGACGACGACGACGACGACGACGACGACGACGAATACAATAATATTGCGCTCGTGCACTGGACGTGACAGTCGAGTGTGTATTATGAAAGCTGTGAAACGAGCGCATTTACGCAGTTTCATCAATGAGTGATGAACGTACGCCGTTCCCTGCGATTATGCAGCGAAGTGATCACCGGATTGAGATTGAGATTGACTGGCGCGCTCTATGGTCTATGCATTCATTCAACGTGCTGAGCAACGTAATAAACTTTGCAGCCAATTATCTGATAAACTACAGAAGATTTCGCGGTGATTCTTGGGCCATTGAAGGAATGCTTAATTACTTGATAATTGGTAGCAATTTGATTGATCTGCGATGATTGGTGATTGAGAAATGAACGGAAATTGTTCATCAATGATGAGATAACAGACCAATTTCATCCACGGCCTTTAGAAATATCAAAGCCCAAAGACGAGCAATGTTATCGTAAAATGTGCAAATTTTACGTTTGACGTAATATCTCTAAAACTATTAAAGATATTGAAATAATTCTTGGATTGCCTAAAACTGCATTAAATTGTTTATCGATGATCAAAAAATAAACTAATTTCATCCACGGCTTTTAAAAATATCAAACCCCAAACTCGAGTTATATTATCGTGACACGCAAATTCCATTTCTCACGTTTTACCTAATTTCTCAAAATCTACAAAAGTAATTTCAATAACTCTTGGATTATCGAAAACTACATTAAATTTTTTATCAATGACCAGAAAATAAAAATATTTCAACCACTGGTTTTAAAAATATGAAACCCCAAAATCGAGCAAAGTTATTGTGACGCGAAAATTCCATGTTTCACGTTTTACCTAATGTCTCAAAAACTATAAAAGATATTTAAATAATTCTTGGATTACCTAAAACTGCATTAAATTGTTTATCAATGACCAGAAAATAAAAATATTTCAACCAGTGGTTTTAAAAATATCAAACCCCAAAGACCACCAAAGTTATCGTGACGTGCAAAATCCATATTTCACGTTTTACCTAATTTCTCCAAAACTATAAACGGCATTTAAATAATTCATCAATCATCTAAAAATACATTAAATTATGTACAACCAATCAAGAAATGATAAAATTCCATCTAATGGTTCACAAGATATGACCGCATAAACCCGACACCTGTTTGAAACCTAATTAAAAATCTCCCAGCAACTTTACACCGTCCAAAAGTAATCAATGAAATGGATTAATTACTCATCAAAAAACCGCCGCACGATGAAAATATCAATCAACTATCCCAACTTTGCATAATACACCCCCAGACTTAAGTCATAATCATTCGTAATTCACCTGTTTCGCAATCAAACACGAGCATCTTAAATGTTTAAAACCCAATAACTAAAATTGTTGATAGCGCATAAACTACCCGCTGAAAATTTTTAAAAATTTACCCACATATCAATAATTAACCCTACAATCGTCAGCTTCAAGAATTATTTCAATATCTCAAATACTTTCTGAAATATTTGCCAAAAACTACCCATCAAGTTATCATCAAATTTACACGTTAATAATCTCTCAATTAAATAGATAATTAACAACCCATTTACCCCTTCAGATGTAGGCTGAGCTAATATCAATTATTACCCGTTATCACCTGAGCTTTACCCCTTATTTACTCCATTATTCCGCCTCTAATAACAACAAAACCCTAACCTCTCAAAAATTGTCATCTGTCAATTACTTTAGCCTGTTGTTTCACCGCTATAATTAATCCATGTGTTGTAAAGATTCGCCTGGCAATGTTACTCCTACGATCGAACAGATTTCAGCAGGAAATTCTTATCACTAACACTAACCTTTCTTACTTGTTGCTTGCGACGTCTGCTCATGGCCTGGATGCTCTCGTCTCTTGGATGTGTTGTTGCTGTTGCCATTGCCGCCTCCACTTCGACTGCTCGAGCGTTGGAGCTGGTCGAAGAATATGCTCGGCGTGCACCCCATCAGGGAGGCTGGCTGCTGTCGTCTCGTTATCACACAAACCCCCCCGTCAATGGACGGAGGCTAGAGCGGCCGTTTTCAGTTCATAGTCATCACGATACTACGAGTTAAGCACTTATTTTTAACACTCGCGGCCCCCCGTTGTTGTTGTTTTTGCGTTCGATCTAATTGCGAATCAATTACGTGTTGCTTCACGCGCATGCAACAAATGATTGTGACGGCGGCGGCTAGCGACCGCCTGCCTGTTGATTCCGCCGGGCGTGCGCGGCTCATATCGACGCCACCCCCACGACACGCGCACAAATTCTATCCCGAGGGATCGTACGAATTCCCTTTTTACTTGCAAACTTGCAGCCGTACTTCACCGCTGACAGCCACTGAAAGGCCATAACCTCAATGCGCACATCATCTCGCTGTCATCTTGCTCATGCCACTAGCGCCAGCAGTCGGTCAACAAAGCGAACCTCGCTAGGCTCTCTGCATTGCCATTTGAACAATGTGCTCCTAGAAAAATTAAAAACCCATTAATATCAGCTGTACTAAGTCTGTAGCACTTGATAGTATTAACAATTTAATCACACAGACTTTTAACTCACCAAATGGTAACATGTCAATGCCTTTGAGAATGTCCTCCTCCATTCACGATTTGGAGCAAGTACGAGGGACTAATCAAATTGCTCCTTTCAGTCTCCAATGATGCCTAGGATGCACACTTCTGTAGAGGCCAAATTGCATCAAGGAATACCATTGCACCTCATATTGGTATTTCTCCACATCCCAAAATATTCACTGCATCCGGACCTGCAATGATTCGGGATTACTGTACATTGAAGAGAAAACAGTAAAATTACATCAGCATGCTTACCAATTTATAACCATCCTTTTGTGATAACAATATGATCATATCATTCCATCTAAGAATTTTGCGAGTGATGTTCACTTGATCCAATAACAGAAGCAATGTGTTCTCGAGCTATGAGGCAAATGAAATCGTAGATAGCAATCGCTCTACGTTTAACTATCCATTCCTGATGGCTGTGTCCTCTGAGCACTGCTCATTAATAATGAAAAGTTACCTGAAAATATAAGTTAATTAATATCTTCCTTGAAAGCATGATACGAGACAATATTAAATAATCTTTCGAATTCTCTCAGCAGAGAATCTGTTTCATTAATAAGTAAACATATTAATTACACTATTGTCCCCAAGTCCCTAAACACTTTTCTCACTCTAGAAATAATCAACAATTAATAATTACACTAATTATGCAAATTCAACTAAGGCGGCAGACTAACGGCCATCAATTAAAGCCGGCGTCTATGCATATCTCACTCCTACGCATATTTATGATTAGTGTGATTTCACTCACTTTCGCTTGCTGTATGGTGCTGCAGCGCAGAATAAATCATGCATCTCGCTCTTACACTCATGCTACTACGCTCCGAGGTCATTCATAAGTGCACGGTACGCTACTACGTAGTAGCCATTTAAACCATAAGCACTGTGCCTACGTTACACAATGCATATGTAGTAGTGACTCAATTTTTGCAATTTTGAAATATTCAAAATTTGAATAAAAAACGATTGATTCGCATGCACACTGTACCATCAATTACCAGAAAAATATTTAAAAAATTCCATTACTTGTACTTTACGAGGAATCTTACGTTTTATCAATTTTCGTTTTTTGCCAAAATCTACGTACTCCCTGTAGATATCATATTAAATATTTTTCTGGGTAAACTACAACTAATCCTTCATGATACACACTTTGAATTATTTAAATATCTTTCATAGTTTCCCGAGAAAAAAATGTTGAAGTTGAAAAGACCAAATTTGACAAAAATATTTCAAAAAATTATTTGAAGCACTTCCAATTATTATTTAAGCTTCAACTTTCAGCACGTTACGCCTAATTAGTTAATCTAACAGCTGGACTTATTGCGAAGTAATTTGCTTTAATAGTTTATCCAGAAAAAAAATTTAAAGTTGAACTTAGTAAAATGGACCAAAAAAATTGACTCACTTTTAAGACGGAAAAACTCCCATTTCCGCTTCGATATCTCAATTTCCGTTTGGACCAGTAGATTAATTATTAAATACACTTCTTTTTAGTGAAAACCGCACATAAATTGAACAAGGCGGTAATTAATAATTACATTTTAAAGTTCACATGTCCAAAGTTAGGTTATTTCAAAGTACGCGTAATATCTCCAGAACTATTTTGTGCATTTAGATGCGCTAACTACCATTTTAAAGGTCTTTGAATTTTCTAACATTGTACCAAAATTCATTGCTTTCCCACGATTAGTTTGATAAATACAAGTATGTAAACAATTTGCTGCGCCCGTTATAGCAGACCAAAGAAACGTATTTAAATCACTGTCGATTCTCGTGAAGTTATAATTCACTGATGCAGAATCATATTCTTACTCGGAACGCATTAAATAATTTGTTAATAACACATTATTAACAATTAAAACAGTGATAACACTCTACCCACGCTTCTAGCAAAAGTGGCGCGAAACGACTGAGGTTGGAAGTGTTCAAAGCACTGCGGTGCACAGTAGCGCGGATGCGTTTAGTATTTCTTTCTCTATCTGACTCAAAGTGAACAGGCGTCTAACTCACTACTACTACCGCGTCACCTACGTGCGTGAAGCTCCTGTTGCCACTGTTTACGCCTATGCACGCGCATCATATAGAAAACACAGGGCAAATATACGGAATGTTGAAAATTTTGAAAATTTGGAATTTTTTATAATATGAGCAAAATTCGTATTGATTCTGATGTTATTTCAGCCACTGATTACAGGAAAAATAATAAAAAAATTCTATCTCCAATGGTTGCTGAGATAATTGCATTTGTTTCAATTTAGTTTTTTGCGCTTTCCTCGGTTTCTAGCATAGCTGTGTCAATACGCTTTTCACCAATAATAGATATTTTAAAGGTGCATCGCACAGAGTAAACAGCATTTTGATATCATTAATAGTTTCTCATAAAAATTGAAAAAAGTGGAAAGATTCCAAATTTGTTCAAAAATTAGTTTCTGCCACTTCCTGTATATATAAAGACTTGAAATTCCTAATTATTATTGTCAGATAGATTATCTAATCAAAAAAAATTAATCCAGCGCGATACATAAAATAGTTTAGACGCAATTAATAATAAAAGTCAAAATTTAGGAAATGACCCTCAAATTTGAGCACATTTTCAAGAATTTTTTTCTAATATTTACGATAGCTTTTGGCAATCTAAAATTCGCATAATTATCAACCATTAGACGTGCAATAATATGGTAATTTTTTAAAAATTATTGATGCGACAGATTCTGTGAAAATAATGTTCAAATTTGAAACTGCAAAAATATCGCACGTTGAAGAGGAATTCCAGAAATAAATTAATCATTTTGAAATAGATCCGATCAAGCAACAGACTTCAAAATTACTACGGAGATAAATAAACTAATCTAAAATTATTTAAAACAAAAATGAAAGCGCTAGCACTATTAGAACATTGTTTAAAAAATAAAGTAAATGAAGTATATCTTTGTAAAATTGAATGTGCAATATCAATAATTGCTTATTTCTCCGTTTGTGTAGTCAGAATTTATATTATTTATACATTATAAATTCATAATCGCTGTATTTAATAATTATTGATAAAAATTTGCAACTAGAAATGGTTATTTATAATGTTTTTTTAAACAAATGTATTCCGGCATTCTAACGTCAATATCCTATGCCCACGATAAAATAATTCATTTATTTTATAACCACAAATAATAGATGAAATATTGAACCAAATGCTTTTTAAAATATTAAAATCGTCCGATAAATAAAAAAGTTATTAACAATTAAAGTTGCCACTAATTTTTGCTCCAGATTCGGTTTCATCGTAATTCAAGTTCGAACCCCTGTGCCGCGTACGGATTTAGCAGGGCATTGACCGCGGTTCTTACGATACGACTACCGCGCAACTACTACTACCGTGTCACCTATGTGCGTGAAGCTCCTGTTGCCACTGCTTGCGCCTATGCCCACGCATCATATAGAAAACACAGGGAAAATATACGGACTGTTGGAAATTTTGAAAATTTGAAATTTTTCATAATTCGGCTAAAATTCGTTTTGATTCTGGTGTTATTTGAGCCACTCATTACGGGAAAAATACTAAAAAAATTCTATCTCTTATGGTTGCAGAGCAAATTGCATTTGTTTAAATATAGTTTTTTGCGTATTTCTCGGTTTCTAGCAGTGCGATTTTAATGCGCTCTTGATTCATAATAGACATTTTTGAGATGCATCGTACAAAGTAAAGAACATTGTGATATCATTATAAGTTTCTCGTAAAAATTGAAAATTGTGAAAAAGTACCAAATTTTTTCAAAAATTATTTTTTGCCACTTCCTGTATATATAGAAACTTAAAATTCTAGAGTGTTATTGTCAAATAGTTTATCTAATTGAAAAAAAATAATTTAGCGCGATTAGTACAGTAGTTTAGCTGCAATTAATTTTCAAAGTCAAAATTTAGGAAATGACACTCAAATTTGAGGACATTTCCAAGAATTTTTTTCTAGTATTTCTAATCAGACTTCAAAATCTAAAATTTGCATCGTTATCAACAATTAGACGTACAATAATATGGTAATTTAAAAAAAATTATTTACCTAATAGTTTCTGTGAAAATTATGTTCAAAGTTGAAATTGCAAAAATACCGCACGTTGAAGATGAAGTCCCGAATAAATTAATTATTTTGAAATAGAGCCGATTAAGCTACAGACTAGAAATTTACCACAAACATAAACAAACTACTCTAGAATTTTTTAAAACTAAAATAAAAGCGCTAGCTTGATTAAAACATTGTTTAAAAAATTAAAGTAAATAAAGTGTACCTTTGAAGAATTGAATGTCCAATATCAATAATTGCTTATTTCTCCATTTGTGTAGTCAAAATCAGTAATATTCATATATTATAAGTTCATAGTTGGCGCATTTAATAATTATTCATAGAAACTTGCAACTGGAAATGATTATTTATAATGTTTTTTTAAACAAATGTATTCCGGCATTCTAAGGTCAATATCCTATGCCCACGATAAAATAATTCATTTATTTTAAAGCCACGTATAATAGGTTAAATAATGAACCGAATACTTTTTAAACTATTGAAATCGTCCGATAAACAAAAAAGTTATTAACAATTAAAGTTGCGTTATGTTTTGCGCCTGATTCAGTTTGAAGGCAATTCAAGTTCGGACCCCTGTGCCGCGTACGTATTCCGCCGGGCATTGACCGCGGTTGTTACGATACGTCTTCCGAGTAACTACTACTACCGTCTCACCTACGTGCGTGAAATCCCTGTTGCCACTGTTTACGCCTATGCACAGGCATCATATAGAAAACACAGGGCAAATATACGGAATGCTGAAAATTTTGAAAATTTGGATTTTTTCATAATTTGAGCAAAATTCATAGTGATTCTAATATTATTTTAGTCACTGATTACGGGAAAAATACTTAAAAAATTCTATCTCTAATGGTTGCCGATATAATGGCATTTGTTTCAATTTTGTTTTTTGCGTTTTTGTTGGTTTCTAACATAGCTATTTTAATGCGTTTTTCACTGATAATGTAGAATTTAATGGTGCTTCATACTTAATAAAGATCATTTTCATATCACTAATAGTTTCTCGTAAAAATTGAAAAATGTGAGAAAGTACCAAATTTTTCCAAAAATTATTTTCTGCCACTTCCTGTATATATACAGACTTGAAACTCTAGTGTGTTATTGTCAAATAGTTTATCTATTTATAAAAAATTAATCAAGGATGATTCATACAGTAGTTTATCCGCAATTAATTTTCAAAGTCAAAATTTAGGAAATGACCCCTAAATTTGAGGACATTTTCAAGAATTATTTTCTAGTATTTGCAATAATTTCTGAGAATCTAAAATTTTCATAAATAATAACAATTAGACGTATAATATGATAGTATTTTTTTAAAAATTATTGATACGATAGATTCTGTGAAAATAATGTTCAAAGTTGAAACTGCAAAAATACCGCACGCTCGAGATGAATTCCCGCATAAATTAATTATTTTTAAATATATCCAATTAAGCTACAGACTTGCAATTTACTACAAAGATAACAAAACTAATCTACAATTATTTAAAGAAAGAATGAAAGCCCTAGCACTATAAGAAGATTGCAGAAAAAAATAAAATAAATGAAGTGTACTTTTCAAAAATTGAATTTGCAATATCAATAATTGCTTATAATTCTGTTTGCTTATCCAAAATTTAAAATATTTATATATCAAAAGTTTACACCTAATCTAGTGAATAATTCCTAATAACGTTTTATAACAATAAATTATTATTTTAAGGGTTTTTTAAACAAATGCAATCCAACTTTCTAACACCCATATCCGGTACTAATGATAAACAATTTCACTGATTTTAAATCTGCGAATAATATATTAAATAATGAACCAAATGATTTTTAAACTATTGAAATCGCTTGATAAACAACAAAGTTATGAACATTTAAAGTTTAACAATTTCTCGCGCCATGAAATTGCTCAAGTCAAGTATTGCAGTAAAAGCCCCAGCGGAATACGTACACGGCACAGAGGCTCCGAAGCGGAAAGACGTTACGGTCGAAAGTGTCTCTAAACATTAGTGAATTTTTAATTGTTCATAACTTTGTTAATTACTAAGCGATTTTAATAATTTAAAAAACATTTTGTTCATTATTTAATCTATTTTACGAATATGTAAATTTTAATGTCATATCTTATAGTGATTATTGAATAATTACCTTTAAACTTTGGACGACATTTGCTTAAATAATATTTTAAATAAGAATTATTAGTAACAATTTTTTATCATCAATTGTTAATTACACCGCGTATGAAGTTTCTATCTATAATTATTACAAATTTCAAGTAAATATAGCGTACAATATTGAATTATTGATTTGGCACATTCAATTTTTCAAAATTCACTTCATTTTCTTTAATTTTTTTGACAATATTCTAATTACTGTAAAACTCTGGCAATTATTTTATATTATCGTAGTATATCTTGTTTATAATTATGCATAACTTCAAGTCAATAGCTTAATCGGATATATTTCAAAATCATTGATTTCTTCGCAAATTTAAGTCTAACGTGCGCTGTTTTAGATATACCAATTTCGAAAATTATTTGCCCAGAATCTATTACTTGAATCATTTTCGAAAAATTACCGTGTTATTGCACGTCTAATTTTTGATATTTATGCAAATTTTCAGTTTTAAAAAGTAATTAAAAGTACTCGAAAAAAATTCCTGAAAATATCCTCAAAGTTGAGGGTTATTTCCTAAATTTTCACTTTGAGAATTAATTGCGACTAAATCATTTTATCGATTGAGCTCTCGTATTATTTTTTTAATAGACAAATTATTTGGCAATGACACGGTAAAATTTGAAACTATTTTATCTACAGGATGTTACCGCAAATAATTTTTGAAAAAATTTGGTTCTTTTTGATATTTTTGAAGTTTCCTAGGAATCTGTTAAACATATAGAAATGTCCTTTAATCCGTTAGTTGAGTCGTTAAAATATCTATTACTTGTTTACATCTTGTTATCATTGCTATGCTAGAAACCAAAATAAACGCCAAAAACTAATTTTCAACAAATGCCATTATCTGCGTAACCATGGGTGATAGAATTTTTAAATTATTTTTCTCGTTATCAGTAGACAACAGCATTATATAATTTATATATACTTTGTTCGATTTCTTAAAATTTTTAAAATTTCAAAATTTCCAGGGCTCGGTATATTTGCCCTATGTTTTCTATACGATTCACGCGCAGAGGCGCAAGCAGAGGTAACAGGGGTTTCACGCACGTAGGTGACGCGGTAGTAGTAGTGAGTTAAACGCCTGCTACTGTGCAGTGTGCAGTCGCGGCGTCAGTCGTTTCGCGCCACTTTTAGCATAAGCTTGTCCGGAGTGTTAAAGATTGTTTGAATTATTAATAATGGATTAATCATCAATTCATTGCTGTATTTTGTTTCGTAATAAAATTCCGCGTCTGTGGATGGTAAAACCATCAAAATCGAGCGCGTATTAAGTGAATTCTTTTTCGCCCGGCGGGAAGTGGCATCAAATTATTTAAACCGTACTATTGAATAAACTAATGACGTGATCTTAATCAAAATTGGCACAATTATAAAGACCGTACCGCGTATTAAAATGACAGTAGTTTGGTGTAAATCGGTGCAATAGTTTTATAGATATTAACCATAATATGCAACACCCCGATTTATGACTCATCAACTATAAACATTAATAACTAAATAGTGAATTGTTATATTGCAATGCCGTTTCCACCAGGAGAAAGTATATTAAACAGCTTATAATATGGCATAAGAATGAAGTTCCTGCCACATCGGGAAGTATTATTTTATCGTTGTTGAATGTGAGTAATTTTCTATGTACGTTAATTGGAAAAGTCAACTTTAATATTTAGTTGTTCGCAAACTACCAATGCAATTGTTATTATTCTAATACCGTGTATTACTACAACTATCTGGGCATCTTGAGAAAAAAACTCAACCTTGAATAACTATTGCAAGTATATTAAAGAAATTTTTGAAAAAATATGGATAAATTATGACCGCCCGCGTTTGAAATTTTTTTCTGGAAAAATTAACCGAGATAATTAAACAGTTCTAACGCTATGTGATTAAGTATTAAATGATGTATCAAAGTAAAAATATTCATTCACGTTGGATTAGCCGATTTCCCTAAAATTGCAAAAAAGTGATTTGCATAAAAGTCTAAACATCTGCGAAACTATAAAATTTAGAATTTTTTCACTATTTTTTCGATTAACAGTAGCTTCATATCTAAATGAATCTGTCGTTTTATTCGCGAATTTTGAAAATTTCAAAAATTGAAAAATTTGCTCATCACTACTTCATATGCACTGCATGTACGTGTGACCCTCGCGTCAGGCTGGAAACTTGGCACTTGTAAAACTTCAATTCTTCATCGTCCATAACATTTTCAAATAGCCATAGCATCTTTGTGCGGAATATTTACTACATTAACTTATTAGTTTACGAGATATAATCATCCAAAGTGGAGATTAACTTTCTTCCAGAAAAACGTTATCAAAATTTATAAGTCTGTATCTCAGAAACTCTTATTCAGAAATTAATGAAATTTACAGGGGATGTGAATAATTTATCTGTGATTGTGCCCTGCAAATTTCGTGTAAATCGCTTCGACAGATTTTTCAAAAAATAAGAATTTATAGGAGCATGATTAAAAGTCAGCACATGACGCGTCCGCGAACATTGCTCCCATAAGGAATACATGTAGTTGACTGTTCAACTTTATAATTTTTTTCTGGCCACCACAATAACGTTAGATTTTTTTCATTATTTTTTACATTATCTAGGATAATGTATGTATCAGACGCAAATTTTTAATAGATAGATTTTGAGATTTTCAAAAATTGTTCAAACACGTCGTGCGGTTCTGGTCGAAAAATATGTAAAACCTTGATTGTTCATAACATTATAGTTTTTTACATAAATACATTTTCAAATAGCCATAGCATCTCTATGCGGAATATTTACGAGATTAACTTATTAGTTTATGAGATATAATCATCCAAAGTGGAGATTAACTTTTTTCCAGAGAAACGTTATCAAAATTTATAAGTCTGTATCTCAGAAACTTTTTTACAGAAATTAATGAAATTTAGAGGGGATGTGAATAATTTATCTGTGATTGTGCCCTGAAAATTTCGTGTAAATCGCTTCGACAGATTTTTCAAAAAATAATAATTCATAGGCGCATGATTATAAGTTAGCATATGACGCGTCCGCGAACATTGCTCCCATAAGGAATACATGTAGTTGACTGTTCAACTTTATAATTTTTTTCTGGCCACCACAATAACGTTAGATTTTTTTCATTATTTTTTACATTATCTAGGATAATGTATGTATCAGATGCAATTTTTTAATAGATGGATTTTGAGATTTTCAAAAATTGTTCAAGCACGTCGTGCGGTTCTGGTCGAAAAATATGTAAAACCTTGATTGTTCATAACATTATAGTTTTTTACATAAATACATTTTCAAATAGCCATAGCATCTCTATGCGGAATATTTACGAGATTAACTTATTAGTTTATGAGATATAATCATCCAAAGTGGAGATTAACTTTTTTCCAGAGAAACGTTATCAAAATTTATAAGTCTGTATCTCAGAAACTTTTTTACAGAAATTAATGAAATTTAGAGGGGATGTGAATAATTTATCTGTGATTGTGCCCTGAAAATTTCGTGTAAATCGCTTCGACAGATTTTTCAAAAAATAATAATTCATAGGCGCATGATTATAAGTTAGCATATGACGCGTCCGCGAACATTGCTCCCATAAGGAATACATGTAGTTGACTGTTCAACTTTATAATTTTTTTCTGGCCACCACAATAACGTTAGATTTTTTTCATTATTTTTTACATTATCTAGGATAATGTATGTATCAGATGCAATTTTTTAATAGATGGATTTTGAGATTTTCAAAAATTGTTCAAGCACGTCGTGCGGTTCTGGTCGAAAAATATGTAAAACCTTTATTGTTCATAACATTATAGTTTTTTACATAAATACATTTTCAAATAGCCATAGCATCTCTATGCGGAATATTTACGAGATTAACTTATTAGTTTATGAGATATAATCATCCAAAGTGGAGATTAACTTTTTTCCAGAGAAACGTTATCAAAATTTATAAGTCTGTATCTCAGAAACTTTTTTACAGAAATTAATGAAATTTAGAGGGGATGTGAATAATTTATCTGTGATTGTGCCCTGAAAATTTTGTGTAAATCGCTTCGACAGATTTTTCAAAAAATAATAATTCATAGGCGCATGATTATAAGTTAGCATATGACGCGTCCGCGAACATTGCTCCCATAAGGAAAACATGTAGTTGACTGTTCAACTTTATAATTTTTTTCTGGCTACCACAATAACGTTAGATTTTTTTAATTATTTTTTGCGCTATCTGGAATAATGTATGTATCATATGCAATTTTTTAAAAGATGGATTATGAGATTTTCACCAATTGAGATTATCATACGCAATTTTAACGCTTCTAAAAAGCTACTAATTAGTTGGTACTCATCTGGTAGTACAGGCAGTAATTAATACTCGCTGTTGTTGCATTTGTTGTCAAATTCATTCTTTATGAATTAGTGCGCATTCATATTTAAACTTTGCTGCGCCAATTTGTTATTACGAATGGTTATCTTCGGCATGTCCGAACGTGTACGACGAGCAGCTGTTCTAAGCGCGCGAATACTTTAAATATTTATAGTCATGTTGCGTGTTTCGCGAGTAACCACATATTGATATCAATCATATAAAGTAAATTAAATTCCCACTTCTGGGTACTCACCGATTAGATGAATCGTTATCACCATGTGTCGGCGCGCTTAAATTTGGAAGTTCCAGGTCAATTTCAATCTTGTTGATCGTCCATCCTCGATTCCCATCGATTGCCAGCTGTTCGAAAAACGGGAATATTTGAAAATTCCACATTCAAATAACATCACTGTTTTGTCATACCTACAATAGAATATAATTAGTAATTAATATCGCTAATTTGAAATTCTTACCTTCATACAATTGATTTCGATTCATTCTAATCGAAGAAAGCTAGAAAAAAGTGATTAGTGATTGCTGGCTATACCCGTGCGGGTCCCACGTTATTGTGGTTGGTACTAAATTATCCCACGGCGGTTGTGGTTGGTACTGTGGGTGGTTGGTTGGCGGTTGCTGTTGTTCCACTGGTACCTGTTCTTCTTCCTTATCAGAATCATCCAGCTTATTAGTTGATTTCCTTGTTTTCTTCTCAACCTGCTGAATTTTTTCCTCATCCCCAGTCGTTGATTGATCATTATCAGTAAATCCTTCACTTAAAATTATTGTTGCTGTTGTGGCTGCACTAGTTATAGTTATTTGATTGTTCTGCCATGCCTTCCTGTTCCTTTCTTGCGTTTTGTTTTGAATACCATTTGACCTCAAAAATATAATGAATATTAATAAAAATGTTTGCTGGAAATTCACCTGAGGGTTTTAAAGACCCTTTCATACTCACATGTATCTCAAATCAATGGTATAATCAAATTCAAATTGCATGATAAATTTGCTTGCTGTCTTCCCTAACATTCACCAGATGTCGGCGCGTTCCAGACATTTAAACTTTTAAACTTTAGCGCGCTGAAGTTGTTAAGTCAATCGCCGATTTTCGACATCGTCCGAGCTCCGACGATTCCCAAGGCGCCAAGCTTTTACTTTCAAATTCAAATTTTCAAATTCAAACTTGTTAGTTCGCGCTGAATTTCAATCTTGTTTATCGTCCATCCTCGATTCTCCGATTGCCATCGATCGCCAGCTGTTCCAAAAGCGGCAATATTTCAAACTTTCAAACCATATTCAAATCACGTCACTGCTACGTCACACCTACAAAAGAATTTAATTAGTAATTAATATCGCTGATTGGCAATTCTCACCTTTAAATTGCTCCATAATTTATTTCGATTCATTCTCAACGAAAAAAGCTGTAAAAAAGTGATTAGTGATTGCTGGTTATACCCGTGCAATCAGCGGGTCCCTGGCAGAACTTAGCCATACTCCTGATTAGCAAATTAACCGCTAATTAGCGGCAATCAGGAGTATGCCCACCCCCGCGACGTGGACGCGCCTGCCAGGTATTACCCAGGTGAAACTGAAGGTTTCCCTGGGCCGGGTTAATGAGCAACCCTTTTAGCCATCAGCTTAATGAGCTTCAGACCAATAGGGCTGCTCAAAGGCGACCTGAAACAAAAGAAAAACACAAATATGATTAGCAATTAAAAGTACCTGGGCTGCCGAAGCAGCCACAGTGGTGGTTCTCCCACGGTGATGATGATCCCGCGGCGGTTGTGGTTGGTATTGCGGGGGTGGTGGTTGATTGGCGGTTGGCTGGTGGTAGTGGTGCTGATGCTGAAGCTGACTCCTTGGGAGTGCTTCAAATTCATTGGTGATTTACCCCCAATTACCGCGATTACTACCCCGGTTTGTATCCCGATTATTCCCGCGATTACTATTCCGATTATTACCCCGATTATTACTGCGATTACTACCGCGATTATTACCGATATCCGATACTAATTAGTACCCAAAATGGTACTATTAAAATTATTACTCCCGCAATTAATATTGCATACCGGTATGCATTAATCAATTAAAACAATTAAAAGCTAATTAAGCGATTTCAAAATTAATAAAATATTCGCCCAGGTTGTCTAGGATAAAAAAAAGTCGCCATCAAACGGCGCATGAACGCGTATATGAATTTGCAATAATTAGAAATGTTACAAGCCTCTCATTATCATACCACCCCAAATCACACCATTCCAATCTCAAAGCATACAACAGTCGGGTGCGCACCCTTCACACACACAAACACATATCATACCATCATACCAATGCTTGTACCATTTCTAATCAGAGCAAATTCATATATAATTACGAGGTAATTAGACAACCCGAAACAAATATTTTCGCGAACCGATCAAAACGCGATAATTAAATCAAACGACACGACCGTTAATCAATTAAACTCGATCAAAATACTACCAAAAAGCGATTAAAATCATTAAAATTATCACGCGCGATATTAATTACCATAATTACACGAAGCTAAGCAAAAAAGTCGCGATAAAATGCAATTAATAACTTATTCGCGGCATCTAATTAAAAATTATTATGCGGTACGCGTAATTAATCTCGATGACACCCGATAATGAGAAAAAAGAAGAAAAAAGGAAAGATAAACAATAATAAAAGTTCCCTGACCTTATCTGAAGCTACCGGCTTACGTCCCTCGTTCCTCGTCCTTCGCGCACCCTCGTCTCGACCGAATTAGGATTCCTATGTCGCACTAGCCTGGTTCACCTGTAACAAAATATACAATTAATTAATAATCAAATATTACAAATGTTGAAAGAAGAAATTAATTAAGAAAGCAAAGAAATAAGGATTAATTGCACTGACCTAATAAATTTGAAGCACTGGGCGGTTGCACCACTTCCTTGATCCCTCCACCCTCTCGATTGAATGGTCATCTTCATCCTCCATCCTCCATCCTCATCCCCTTGACTGTTGTGGCATCCTGCGAACAAAAATCATACAAATGAATACATTTTCAATTGATAAATCTTGTTGATACTTTACCCTCGTCCTCCTGCTGGTCCTTGGCCCACGACCTTGGCTTCCTTCTTTGGATTGATCCTGTGAACATACAAGAAAACCAATGAATCAATTCTAACTTCTAATTACCGATACTTCTCGCCCTTGATGATCCTCCCTCATTGATTGGTCCCTGGTTTGCCTCTGGATTGAACCTGTGAACATACAAGAAAACCAAATTAATTTCATATAATTAACTCAATTTTATGATACGTGTTTGGCTTCCACGGCGATCCTCCTCTTCCTCCTTCCCTTGGATTGATTCTGAAAGCAGACAAAAGGCAAATTAGTAATTGATCACTTAATTACCACTAAGATACTTGTACCCTTTGGTCCCCCCATCGACTGGCATCTCGGCTGGATGGCATCATTCCTGTGAACATACAAAACAAACCAATTAATTCTTTATAATTACTCGTTTGCTTGATACGTGTCTGGCCTCCCACGCTGGTTGGTCCTGGTCTTCCTTCATTGGTTGAATCCTTGGCATCCTTCATTGGTTGAATCCTTGGCTTCCTTCATTGGTAGAATCCTTGGCATCCTTCTTTGGATGGCTCCAATGCCACCATGCCTGTGAACAGACAAACAAAACAATGAATATCTGTTCATTTGCCAAACCTGCAGATACGTGTCCGGCGATGTCCTCCACGCTGCTGCCCCTGGATTCTTCATGGCCCATCCTCATGGTCCATCCTCTTGATCCACCCTCATGGCCCATCCTGATGGCCCATCCTCATGGTCCATCCTCTCCTCCATCCTCTTGATCCACCCTCATGGTCCATCCTCTCCTCATCCATACCCTGACACGTTTCCCTATATCGCGATCTAATCCCTTATTCCCCTGATAAGCACTAAGCAACCCGAACCGCAAATGAATCAAACGTCGCAAAGGGCAACTAAAAAAGCAATTAACGCATGCCGCGAGCCACGTGCTGTTCCGACGGAAGTACGCATTGCCAAATATACCTAATTCCGCTATCTAAATCAATTCCTAATGACCTAATTCATGGTGGTGATACCTTAGCCGCCTAATAATCACACTCTATCATCATCATACCATGCCGCCAAATCATACTTCATCATCATACCATCCCTTCATACCATACTTCATCACACTATGCCGCCAAATCATACTTAATCACCATCATACTATGCCGCCAACTCACACTTCGTCACCATCATACTAAGCCGCCAAAACCCACTACCTCATCATCATACTATACCCCCAAATCATACTTCACCACCACCATACCATGCCGCCAAATCTCACTTCATACCATGCCACCAAATGATTCGTATGATATGATGGAACTCAATGCCACCATAACATAGTTCATCATCATCATACCACCCCACCAAATCACACCATGCCACCAAATGATTCGTATGATATGATGGAACTCAATGCCACCATATCATAGTTCATCATCATCATACCACCCCACCAAATCACACCATGCCACCAAAACCAAAACCCCACCAAGCAAAATACCATGCAAGACACACTTTCGGGTGCGCACCCTTGAGACAAAGGACAATTTAATGCATGCCATTCCAGCACTCATCATCATACCAAACCTCATCATACTCAGAAATCGCAACTATCTAATTATCATGCAAGCACCTATTATATCCGCAACTTAATTAAAAACCTAATAATCACCACCAATATCCGCAACTCAATTAATAATCTATTAATCCGCAATCGCATTAGCGCAAGATAAATCAAAATCAATAAAACGCATTAATTATAATCACTAAATGAACGCAAAGCAACACGCAAAGAATATAAATTGAAATTGGCGCGCTAAAGATTAGTCAAAATCTAAAATAATATTACGCCAGCGATTTTGCCAATGCTAAGTAAAACAGCATCTTAAAACGGCACTTGAGGCACAAAAGTTTCTCCTATGACTGATAAGCAGTACACGGGTTAAGTTACGTTGCGTGTCAGGGGACGGACTGGCCGTCGACGTGAACTGGACTGGTCCGGAACCTGCACAAAATTTGTTCAGAAACGTCGGACCGCATGCTTAGAATCATTAAAAAGTACTCACGGTTTGGCGATCCCTGGGCTACTGTTCGTCTCTGGAAGGGTTGATGAGCTGGGCGATGATGATGTGTAATCCAATTAATCCTCAGGGCACTGAATAACACACAGAAAAGGCCATGGTTTAGAAAGCACATGTTCACTGATCACTGTTCGTTGCACTAATTACACTGATGTGGGGCTGGCTTATGATGCAGATGATGTTGACGATGTTGATGATGATGCTGATGGTCCTGTTGATCCTTTGGTTGATGGCGAAAACATCCTGGGAACAGAAGAGAAGAAGCACTGTAGTAATCCGTGTTCACTTTGTTTTAAGCACTTTCACTCGCGAAATCGGGTACGAATTGATTTTAAATGATTAATTATTAACACTGCTATCACTTGCTTCAAAAATCTATCGCGGCCGCGTAATTAGAACTTAATAATTACCTACCTAAAAGGCAAACGCGTGGAGCGACGTGCACGTGGAGAGCACGAGCACTGTACTGACGTCGCACAGCTGATATCAGTTGCATGCGCTGTGTCCGCTCGAGCGACCGGCCAGCAGAGCCAAAAACTGACACTCATGCATTTCTCTCGTCCGTGTGATCAAAAACTGACACTCATGCACTTTCCACTGTCCGTGTGAGTTGCTGAATAAAATATAGTTTTAAACAATGCTGCGGCACCTCGTGGATTTGTTATACTTTAAATATTTAAATATCTGATGATAATCATATGCTATTTCTGTCTGCTTGTGTGAGTTCTTGTTGAACTTGTTTTGAACTACACGCAGATTAAAGCGGCTTTAATGTAGATAATAATAGTGTTTAAGTCATTCAAATCGGTTCAGTAGTTTAAAAGTTATGACGATTTGAAAACTTCTCTCTGGAACCGCGCAACAGGTGTACCTGCTCCAGTAAAGGGTTGACTTCCTGCAGTAGCTACAGTAGCCAAGTGAAATAGGTCACTAACCCTTTGCTTACTGGAATGCCAGCTCTGTTGAGTAGTGCATAATTATGCAGTGCGGCTTAAATAAATAAATGAATAAATATTTAAATCATTATACATATTGTTGCTTTTTAACTAATCATAAAATCCAAAATAACTTATTATCAGTTATGAAAGTTATACGATTGCATAGAGCAATAATCGTTTAATAAATGTTGCAAATTTCATCACAATACATGCATATGCAACAAAGATATGAATTTTTAAACATTTGGAAAATTTGCTACATGACGCCTACTGACCTAGATACCGTGCACCAGCATCGAAATTGCAGTGTTTTCAACATACCATAACTCCGGAAATAAATTACTCCCAAATATAGAATTGATATTGACATATAAATCAATAATCCATTAATGAATGTTGAAAATTTGAAGAGAATATCTACAAAACTAACAAAGATATGAATTTTTAAAAATTACCCGGTTTCACGGGTGGAGCCTCAAGGCAAAATACGTCGACCGATCTTGTTGCCCAATCCATGATGGCCGCTCTTATGGCAATTACATTACGGTAGCCATGGCAACCATAGCTACCGGAGCAAGCATAGGCCTTAATGCATTACGGGTATCCCTAATGGTAGTAACTAACATTTATTAAATAATTTTTGATTTAGGTAGATATTATGACAAATACTTACTTGTAGACTAATTATATTAATGAGAAAAATCATTAAAAAATTCCATCTTCAGTAGTTTAGGCGTAAATTGCACATTTATAAAATTATGAGGTAATTTTCAAAAATTTATTTGAAGCGCTTCTAATTGTTCAATAGCTTTGAAATTTTTGGCGGTGATGCACAGTTAGATGTTATAATTCATTCTGTTTACGGTAAATAATTATCTACAAGGACTTTCCTGAAAAAAAAAGTCAATATATCGGTATTCTGCATGCATAACTTACACTCTTATTATCTCTCTTATTATTGATCCAAAATTACTGGGTAACTGACATGTTTTAAAGAATTTAATACCCTTCTTTTCAGTGAAAGAATTAATTAAATATCTTTTATAAATTTTGAGATATTACATTGGGGTGTTGTAGTTCCATTTAGTTGAGTCGAAACATGAGCTTCAGCATTCCGAATTGTATCATCGTGAATTAAATACGCGATAGAAAATTATTGTGGTGTTAGATTTGGTTCAAATTTTAACGTGTTATGTAGAATTTCATCAGCTTTTAAATGGAGTTTCAAATATCTCGATATCTCATTTAGTTTTTGAAATATTAATCATAAAGTAGAGGTATAGCGATTTGATAGAACTCAATATTGAGTATATTGATTTTATCGACTTCTTATCATTGGAAATTACTATGGACATTTGTTGTCTTATTTGTATGTTGTAAATCGTTTAATACCCGTCACGCCAGTGAAAGAATTATTTAAATATCTCTTATAGTTTGCGAGATATTAATAAAAATGCATACCCTTAGTCAATTCTTCTGGTAGCAGCACACCAGGTGCATGTGTGCGTAACCGGTAGCTACTGACCTACTGAACTAGTAGGCGCTTCCAAGAAGGGGATTCCACGATGCAACAGGTGGTATTCCGCATTCCAATGCTAGTGCGGGTGCACTCTTTCAGCGAGAAATTTTCAAACCGTTATAACTCGTAAAGTAATTAACCGATTTTAATGATTTAAAAACTATTATCATCTACATTGGTGCCTCTTTAATCTTTGGTAAACCGTGTTATAATTATAATTATTTTAACGACAGTGTATCCTATTTAAAATTTAATTTATTAATATGTCATGCAAGATAGCTGAAAATTGAAACGTTTGTTATTTTGTATAACAATGTGGCTTATCTATAAGCTACTGTAAGCGTAATAAATAATTTAGTTTAATTTATTGATAATAATAAATTATCAGCAAGTAAACACATTCAGCTATGTGTATATCGTTGTTGTACAGCTGTGCGACGGGGCGAAATTGTTAATCAGTATATGGTAGAGAGCGATAGAATATTTGTGACCGCCTAGCGGACCCAAAAACCGACACTCGTGCATTTCTCTCGTCTGTGTGAACAAAAACTGACACTCATGCACTTTCTCACTGTCCGTGTGAGTTGCTAAATAAAATAGAGTGTTAAACAATAGAGCGGCACCTCGTGGATTTATTAAACTTTAAATATTTAAATTTATGTGATTTGTTATAGTTTAAATGTAAATGGCATTAATTAAATATTAATAAGGAGTTAACCTCATATGAAAATTACATCAGATTAAAGTGGCTTTAATGTAAATAATAATAGTTTTTAAATCATTAAAATCCGTTCACAGAATTAAAAGTTATAACGCTTTGAAAACTTCCCTCTGGAATCGCGCAGCAGGTTCACCTGCTCTAATAATGGGATAAATTCCTACAGTAGCACGTGCCAAGAGTAGCACGTATTCAACTTTATATTTTTTTTCTGGTCACCACAATAACGTTAGATTTTTTTCATTATTTTTTACATTATCTAGGATAATGTATGTATCAGATGCAATTTTTTAATAGATGGATTTTGAGATTTTCAAAAATTGTTCAAGCACGTCGTGCGGTTCTGGTCGAAAAATATGTAAAGCCTTGATTGTTCATAACATTATCGTTTTTCACATAAATAATTTTATATAGCCATAGCATCTTTGTGTGAAATATTTACGACATTAACTTATTAGTTTATGAGATATAATCATCCAAAGTGGAGATTTACTTTTTTCCAGAGAAACGTTATCAAAATTTATAAGTCTGTATCTCAGAAACTTTTTTACAGAAATTAATGAAATTTACAGGGGATGTGAATAATTTATCTGTGATTGTACCCTGAAAATTTTGTGTAAATCGCTTCGACTGATTTTTCAAAAAATAAGAATTTATAGGAGCATGATTAAAAGTCAGCACATGACGCGTCCGCGAACATTGCTCCCATAAGGAATACATGTAGTTGACTGTTCAACTTTATAATTTTTTTCTGGCCACCACAATAACGTTAGATTTTTTTCATTATTTTTTACATTATCTAGGATAATGTATGTATCAGATGCAATTTTTTAATAGATGGATTTTGAGATTTTCAAAAATTGTTCAAGCACGTCGTGCGGTTCTGGTCGAAAAATATGTAAAACCTTGATTGTTCATAACATTATAGTTTTTTACATAAATACATTTTCAAATAGCCATAGCATCTCTATGCGGAATATTTACGAGATTAACTTATTAGTTTATGAGATATAATCATCCAAAGTGGAGATTAACTTTTTTCCAGAGAAACGTTATCAAAATTTATAAGTCTGTATCTCAGAAACTTTTTTACAGAAATTAATGAAATTTAGAGGGGATGTGAATAATTTATCTGTGATTGTGCCCTGCAAATTTCGTGTAAATCGCTTCGACAGATTTTTCAAAAAATAAGAATTTATAGGAGCATGATTAAAAGTCAGCACATGACGCGTCCGCGAACATTGCTCCCATAAGGAATACATGTAGTTGACTGTTCAACTTTATAATTTTTTTCTGGCCACCACAATAACGTTAGATTTTTTTCATTATTTTTTACATTATCTAGGATAATGTATGTATCAGACGCAAATTTTTAATAGATAGATTTTGAGATTTTCAAAAATTGTTCAAACACGTCGTGCGGTTCTGGTCGAAAAATATGTAAAACCTTGATTGTTCATAACATTATAGTTTTTTACATAAATACATTTTCAAATAGCCATAGCATCTCTATGCGGAATATTTACGAGATTAACTTATTAGTTTATGAGATATAATCATCCAAAGTGGAGATTAACTTTTTTCCAGAGAAACGTTATCAAAATTTATAAGTCTGTATCTCAGAAACTTTTTTACAGAAATTAATGAAATTTAGAGGGGATGTGAATAATTTATCTGTGATTGTGCCCTGAAAATTTCGTGTAAATCGCTTCGACATATTTTTCAAAAAATAATAATTCATAGGCGCATGATTATAAGTTAGCATATGACGCGTCCGCGAACATTGCTCCCATAAGGAATACATGTAGTTGACTGTTCAACTTTATAATTTTTTTCTGGCCACCACAATAACGTTAGATTTTTTTCATTATTTTTTACATTATCTAGGATAATGTATGTATCAGATGCAATTTTTTAATAGATGGATTTTGAGATTTTCAAAAATTGTTCAAGCACGTCGTGCGGTTCTGGTCGAAAAATATGTAAAACCTTGATTGTTCATAACATTATAGTTTTTTACATAAATACATTTTCAAATAGCCATAGCATCTCTATGCGGAATATTTACGAGATTAACTTATTAGTTTATGAGATATAATCATCCAAAGTGGAGATTAACTTTTTTCCAGAGAAACGTTATCAAAATTTATAAGTCTGTATCTCAGAAACTTTTTTACAGAAATTAATGAAATTTAGAGGGGATGTGAATAATTTATAGGTGATTGTGCCCTGAAAATTTCGTGTAAATCGCTTCGACAGATTTTTCAAAAAATAATAATTCATAGGCGCATGATTATAAGTTAGCATATGACGCGTCCGCGAACATTGCTCCCATAAGGAATACATGTAGTTGACTGTTCAACTTTATAATTTTTTTCTGGCTACCACAATAACGTTAGATTTTTTTAATTATTTTTTGCGCTATCTGGAATAATGTATGTATCATATGCAATTTTTTAAAAGATGGATTATGAGATTTTCACCAATTGAGATTATCATACGCAATTTTAACGCTTCTAAAAAGCTACTAATTAGTTGGTACTCATCTGGTAGTACAGGCAGTAATTAATACTCGCTGTTGTTGCATTTGTTGTCAAATTCATTCTTTATGAATTAGTGCGCATTCATATTTAAACTTTGCTGCGCCAATTTGTTATTACGAATGGTTATCTTCGGCATGTCCGAACGTGTACGACGAGCAGCTGTTCTAAGCGCGCGAATACTTTAAATATTTATAGTCATGTTGCGTGTTTCGCGAGTAACCACATATTGATATCAATCATATAAAGTAAATTAAATTCCCACTTCTGGGTACTCACCGATTAGATGAATCGTTATCACCATGTGTCGGCGCGCTTAAATTTGGAAGTTCCAGGTCAATTTCAATCTTGTTGATCGTCCATCCTCGATTCCCATCGATTGCCAGCTGTTCGAAAAACGGGAATATTTGAAAATTCCACATTCAAATAACATCACTGTTTTGTCATACCTACAATAGAATATAATTAGTAATTAATATCGCTAATTTGAAATTCTTACCTTCATACAATTGATTTCGATTCATTCTAATCGAAGAAAGCTAGAAAAAAGTGATTAGTGATTGCTGGCTATACCCGTGCGGGTCCCACGTTATTGTGGTTGGTACTAAATTATCCCACGGCGGTTGTGGTTGGTACTGTGGGTGGTTGGTTGGCGGTTGCTGTTGTTCCACTGGTACCTGTTCTTCTTCCTTATCAGAATCATCCAGCTTATTAGTTGATTTCCTTGTTTTCTTCTCAACCTGCTGAATTTTTTCCTCATCCCCAGTTGTTGATTGATCATTATCAGTAAATCCTTCACTTAAAATTATTGTTGCTGTTGTGGCTGCACTAGTTATAGTTATTTGATTGTTCTGCCATGCCTTCCTGTTCCTTTCTTGCGTTTTGTTTTGAATACCATTTGACCTCAAAAATATAATGAATATTAATAAAAATGTTTGCTGGAAATTCACCTGAGGGTTTTAAAGACCCTTTCATACTCACATGTATCTCAAATCAATGGTATAATCAAATTCAAATTGCATGATAAATTTGCTTGCTGTCTTCCCTAACATTCACCAGATGTCGGCGCGTTCCAGACATTTAAACTTTTAAACTTTAGCGCGCTGAAGTTGTTAAGTCAATCGCCGATTTTCGACATCGTCCGAGCTCCGACGATTCCCAAGGCGCCAAGCTTTTACTTTCAAATTCAAATTTTCAAATTCAAACTTGTTAGTTCGCGCTGAATTTCAATCTTGTTTATCGTCCATCCTCGATTCTCCGATTGCCATCGATCGCCAGCTGTTCCAAAAGCGGCAATATTTCAAACTTTCAAACCATATTCAAATCACGTCACTGCTACGTCACACCTACAAAAGAATTTAATTAGTAATTAATATCGCTGATTGGCAATTCTCACCTTTAAATTGCTCCATAATTTATTTCGATTCATTCTCAACGAAAAAAGCTGTAAAAAAGTGATTAGTGATTGCTGGTTATACCCGTGCAATCAGCGGGTCCCTGGCAGAACTTAGCCATACTCCTGATTAGCAAATTAACCGCTAATTAGCGGCAATCAGGAGTATGCCCACCCCCGCGACGTGGACGCGCCTGCCAGGTATTACCCAGGTGAAACTGAAGGTTTCCCTGGGCCGGGTTAATGAGCAACCCTTTTAGCCATCAGCTTAATGAGCTTCAGACCAATAGGGCTGCTCAAAGGCGACCTGAAACAAAAGAAAAACACAAATATGATTAGCAATTAAAAGTACCTGGGCTGCCGAAGCAGCCACAGTGGTGGTTCTCCCACGGTGATGATGATCCCGCGGCGGTTGTGGTTGGTATTGCGGGGGTGGTGGTTGATTGGCGGTTGGCTGGTGGTAGTGGTGCTGATGCTGAAGCTGACTCCTTGGGAGTGCTTCAAATTCATTGGTGATTTACCCCCAATTACCGCGATTACTACCCCGGTTTGTATCCCGATTATTCCCGCGATTACTATTCCGATTATTACCCCGATTATTACTGCGATTACTACCGCGATTATTACCGATATCCGATACTAATTAGTACCCAAAATGGTACTATTAAAATTATTACTCCCGCAATTAATATTGCATACCGGTATGCATTAATCAATTAAAACAATTAAAAGCTAATTAAGCGATTTCAAAATTAATAAAATATTCGCCCAGGTTGTCTAGGATAAAAAAAAGTCGCCATCAAACGGCGCATGAACGCGTATATGAATTTGCAATAATTAGAAATGTTACAAGCCTCTCATTATCATACCACCCCAAATCACACCATTCCAATCTCAAAGCATACAACAGTCGGGTGCGCACCCTTCACACACACAAACACATATCATACCATCATACCAATGCTTGTACCATTTCTAATCAGAGCAAATTCATATATAATTACGAGGTAATTAGACAACCCGAAACAAATATTTTCGCGAACCGATCAAAACGCGATAATTAAATCAAACGACACGACCGTTAATCAATTAAACTCGATCAAAATACTACCAAAAAGCGATTAAAATCATTAAAATTATCACGCGCGATATTAATTACCATAATTACACGAAGCTAAGCAAAAAAGTCGCGATAAAATGCAATTAATAACTTATTCGCGGCATCTAATTAAAAATTATTATGCGGTACGCGTAATTAATCTCGATGACACCCGATAATGAGAAAAAAGAAGAAAAAAGGAAAGATAAACAATAATAAAAGTTCTCTGACCTTATCTGAAGCTACCGGCTTACGTCCCTCGTTCCTCGTCCTTCGCGCACCCTCGTCTCGACCGAATTAGGATTCCTATGTCGCACTAGCCTGGTTCACCTGTAACAAAATATACAATTAATTAATAATCAAATATTACAAATGTTGAAAGAAGAAATTAATTAAGAAAGCAAAGAAATAAGAATTAATTGCACTGACCTAATAAATTTGAAGCACTGGGCGGTTGCACCACTTCCTTGATCCCTCCACCCTCTCGATTGAATGGTCATCTTCATCCTCCATCCTCCATCCTCATCCCCTTGACTGTTGTGGCATCCTGCGAACAAAAATCATACAAATGAATACATTTTCAATTGATAAATCTTGTTGATACTTTACCCTCGTCCTCCTGCTGGTCCTTGGCCCACGACCTTGGCTTCCTTCTTTGGATTGATCCTGTGAACATACAAGAAAACCAATGAATCAATTCTAACTTCTAATTACCGATACTTCTCGCCCTTGATGATCCTCCCTCATTGATTGGTCCCTGGTTTGCCTCTGGATTGAACCTGTGAACATACAAGAAAACCAAATTAATTTCATATAATTAACTCAATTTTATGATACGTGTTTGGCTTCCACGGCGATCCTCCTCTTCCTCCTTCCCTTGGATTGATTCTGAAAGCAGACAAAAGGCAAATTAGTAATTGATCACTTAATTACCACTAAGATACTTGTACCCTTTGGTCCCCCCATCGACTGGCATCTCGGCTGGATGGCATCATTCCTGTGAACATACAAAACAAACCAATTAATTCTTTATAATTACTCGTTTGCTTGATACGTGTCTGGCCTCCCACGCTGGTTGGTCCTGGTCTTCCTTCATTGGTTGAATCCTTGGCATCCTTCATTGGTTGAATCCTTGGCTTCCTTCATTGGTAGAATCCTTGGCATCCTTCTTTGGATGGCTCCAATGCCACCATGCCTGTGAACAGACAAACAAAACAATGAATATCTGTTCATTTGCCAAACCTGCAGATACGTGTCCGGCGATGTCCTCCACGCTGCTGCCCCTGGATTCTTCATGGCCCATCCTCATGGTCCATCCTCTTGATCCACCCTCATGGCCCATCCTGATGGCCCATCCTCATGGTCCATCCTCTCCTCCATCCTCTTGATCCACCCTCATGGTCCATCCTCTCCTCATCCATACCCTGACACGTTTCCCTATATCGCGATCTAATCCCTTATTCCCCTGATAAGCACTAAGCAACCCGAACCGCAAATGAATCAAACGTCGCAAAGGGCAACTAAAAAAGCAATTAACGCATGCCGCGAGCCACGTGCTGTTCCGACGGAAGTACGCATTGCCAAATATACCTAATTCCGCTATCTAAATCAATTCCTAATGACCTAATTCATGGTGGTGATACCTTAGCCGCCTAATAATCACACTCTATCATCATCATACCATGCCGCCAAATCATACTTCATCATCATACCATCCCTTCATACCATACTTCATCACACTATGCCGCCAAATCATACTTAATCACCATCATACTATGCCGCCAACTCACACTTCGTCACCATCATACTAAGCCGCCAAAACCCACTACCTCATCATCATACTATACCCCCAAATCATACTTCACCACCACCATACCATGCCGCCAAATCTCACTTCATACCATGCCACCAAATGATTCGTATGATATGATGGAACTCAATGCCACCATAACATAGTTCATCATCATCATACCACCCCACCAAATCACACCATGCCACCAAATGATTCGTATGATATGATGGAACTCAATGCCACCATATCATAGTTCATCATCATCATACCACCCCACCAAATCACACCATGCCACCAAAACCAAAACCCCACCAAGCAAAATACCATGCAAGACACACTTTCGGGTGCGCACCCTTGAGACAAAGGACAATTTAATGCATGCCATTCCAGCACTCATCATCATACCAAACCTCATCATACTCAGAAATCGCAACTATCTAATTATCATGCAAGCACCTATTATATCCGCAACTTAATTAAAAACCTAATAATCACCACCAATATCCGCAACTCAATTAATAATCTATTAATCCGCAATCGCATTAGCGCAAGATAAATCAAAATCAATAAAACGCATTAATTATAATCACTAAATGAACGCAAAGCAACACGCAAAGAATATAAATTGAAATTGGCGCGCTAAAGATTAGTCAAAATCTAAAATAATATTACGCCAGCGATTTTGCCAATGCTAAGTAAAACAGCATCTTAAAACGGCACTTGAGGCACAAAAGTTTCTCCTATGACTGATAAGCAGTACACGGGTTAAGTTACGTTGCGTGTCAGGGGACGGACTGGCCGTCGACGTGAACTGGACTGGTCCGGAACCTGCACAAAATTTGTTCAGAAACGTCGGACCGCATGCTTAGAATCATTAAAAAGTACTCACGGTTTGGCGATCCCTGGGCTACTGTTCGTCTCTGGAAGGGTTGATGAGCTGGGCGATGATGATGTGTAATCCAATTAATCCTCAGGGCACTGAATAACACACAGAAAAGGCCATGGTTTAGAAAGCACATGTTCACTGATCACTGTTCGTTGCACTAATTACACTGATGTGGGGCTGGCTTATGATGCAGATGATGTTGACGATGTTGATGATGATGCTGATGGTCCTGTTGATCCTTTGGTTGATGGCGAAAACATCCTGGGAACAGAAGAGAAGAAGCACTGTAGTAATCCGTGTTCACTTTGTTTTAAGCACTTTCACTCGCGAAATCGGGTACGAATTGATTTTAAATGATTAATTATTAACACTGCTATCACTTGCTTCAAAAATCTATCGCGGCCGCGTAATTAGAACTTAATAATTACCTACCTAAAAGGCAAACGCGTGGAGCGACGTGCACGTGGAGAGCACGAGCACTGTACTGACGTCGCACAGCTGATATCAGTTGCATGCGCTGTGTCCGCTCGAGCGACCGGCCAGCAGAGCCAAAAACTGACACTCATGCATTTCTCTCGTCCGTGTGATCAAAAACTGACACTCATGCACTTTCCACTGTCCGTGTGAGTTGCTGAATAAAATATAGTTTTAAACAATGCTGCGGCACCTCGTGGATTTGTTATACTTTAAATATTTAAATATCTGATGATAATCATATGCTATTTCTGTCTGCTTGTGTGAGTTCTTGTTGAACTTGTTTTGAACTACACGCAGCTTAAAGCGGCTTTAATGTAGATAATAATAGTGTTTAAGTCATTAAAATCGGTTCAGTAGTTTAAAAGTTATGACGATTTGAAAACTTCTCTCTGGAACCGCGCAACAGGTGTACCTGCTCCAGTAAAGGGTTGACTTCCTGCAGTAGCTACAGTAGCCAAGTGAAATAGGTCACTAACCCTTTGCTTACTGGAATGCCAGCTCTGCTGAGTAGTGCATAATTATGCAGTGCGGCTTAAATAAATCAATGAATAAATATTTAAATCATTATACATATTGTTGCTTTTTAACTAATCATAAAATCCAAAATAACTTATTATCAGTTATGAAAGTTATACGATTGCATAGAGCAATAATCGTTTAATAAATGTTGCAAATTTCATCACAATACATGCATATGCAACAAAGATATGAATTTTTAAACATTTGGAAAATTTGCTACATGACGCCTACTGACCTAGATACCGTGCACCAGCATCGAAATTGCAGTGTTTTCAACATACCATAACTCCGGAAATAAATTACTCCCAAATATAGAATTGATATTGACATATAAATCAATAATCCATTAATGAATGTTGAAAATTTGAAGAGAATATCTACAAAACTAACAAAGATATGAATTTTTAAAAATTACCCGGTTTCACGGGTGGAGCCTCAAGGCAAAATACGTCGACCGATCTTGTTGCCCAATCCATGATGGCCGCTCTTATGGCAATTACATTACGGTAGCCATGGCAACCATAGCTACCGGAGCAAGCATAGGCCTTAATGCATTACGGGTATCCCTAATGGTAGTAACTAACATTTATTAAATAATTTTTGATTTAGGTAGATATTATGACAAATACTTACTTGTAGACTAATTATATTAATGAGAAAAATCATTAAAAAATTCCATCTTCAGTAGTTTAGGCGTAAATTGCACATTTATAAAATTATGAGGTAATTTTCAAAAATTTATTTGAAGCGCTTCTAATTGTTCAATAGCTTTGAAATTTTTGGCGGTGATGCACAGTTAGATGTTATAATTCATTCTGTTTACGGTAAATAATTATCTACAAGGACTTTCCTGAAAAAAAAAGTCAATATATCGGTATTCTGCATGCATAACTTACACTCTTATTATCTCTCTTATTATTGATCCAAAATTACTGGGTAACTGACATGTTTTAAAGAATTTAATACCCTTCTTTTCAGTGAAAGAATTAATTAAATATCTTTTATAAATTTTGAGATATTACATTGGGGTGTTGTAGTTCCATTTAGTTGAGTCGAAACATGAGCTTCAGCATTCCGAATTGTATCATCGTGAATTAAATACGCGATAGAAAATTATTGTGGTGTTAGATTTGGTTCAAATTTTAACGTGTTATGTAGAATTTCATCAGCTTTCAAATGGAGTTTCAATAATCTCGATATCTCATTTAGTTTTTGAAATACTAATCATAAAGTAGAGGTATAGCGATTTGATAGAACTCAATATTGAGTATATTGATTTTATCGACTTCTTATCATTGGAAATTACTATGGACATTTGTTGTCTTATTTGTATGTTGTAAATCGTTTAATACCCGTCACGCCAGTGAAAGAATTATTTAAATATCTCTTATAGTTTGCGAGATATTAATAAAAATGCATACCCTTAGTCAATTCTTCTGGTAGCAGCACACCAGGTGCATGTGTGCGTAACCGGTAGCTACTGACCTACTGAACTAGTAGGCGCTTCCAAGAAGGGGATTCCACGATGCAACAGGTGGCATTCCGCATTCCAATGCTAGTGCGGGTGCACTCTTTCAGCGAGAAATTTTCAAACCGTTATAACTCGTAAAGTAATTAACCGATTTTAATGATTTAAAAACTATTATCATCTACATTGGTGCCTCTTTAATCTTTGGTAAACCGTGTTATAATTATAATTATTTTAACGACAGTGTATCCTATTTAAAATTTAATTTATTAATATGTCATGCAAGATAGCTGAAAATTGAAACGTTTGTTATTTTGTATAACAATGTGGCTTATCTATAAGCTACTGTAAGCGTAATAAATAATTTAGTTTAATTTATTGATAATAATAAATTATCAGCAAGTAAACACATTCAGCTATGTGTATATCTTTGTTGTACAGCTGTGCGACGGGGCGAAATTGTTAATCAGTATATGGTAGAGAGCGATAGAATATTTGTGACCGCCTAGCGGACCCAAAAACCGACACTCGTGCATTTCTCTCGTCTGTGTGAACAAAAACTGACACTCATGCACTTTCTCACTGTCCGTGTGAGTTGCTAAATAAAATAGAGTGTTAAACAATAGAGCGGCACCTCGTGGATTTATTAAACTTTAAATATTTAAATTTAAGTGATTTGTTATAGTTTAAATGTAAATGGCATTAATTAAATATTAATAAGGAGTTAACCTCATATGAAAATTACATCAGATTAAAGTGGCTTTAATGTAAATAATAATAGTTTTTAAATCATTAAAATCCGTTCACAGAATTAAAAGTTATAACGCTTTGAAAACTTCCCTCTGGAATCGCGCAGCAGGTTCACCTGCTCTAATAATGGGATAAATTCCTACAGTAGCACGTGCCAAGAGTAGCACGTATTCAACTTTATATTTTTTTCTGGTCACCACAATAACGTTAGATTTTTTTCATTATTTTTTACATTATCTAGGATAATGTATGTATCAGATGCAATTTTTTAATAGATGGATTTTGAGATTTTCAAAAATTGTTCAAGCACGTCGTGCGGTTCTGGTCGAAAAATATGTAAAGCCTTGATTGTTCATAACATTATCGTTTTTCACATAAATAATTTTTAAATAGCCATAGCATCTTTGTGTGAAATATTTACGACATTAACTTATTAGTTTATGAGATATAATCATCCAAAGTGGAAATTTACTTTTTTTCCAGAGAAACGTTATCAAAATTTATAAGTCTGTATCTCAGAAACTTTTTTACAGAAATTAATGAAATTTACAGGGGATGTGAATAATTTATCTGTGATTGTACCCTGAAAATTTTGTGTAAATCGCTTCGACAGATTTTTCAAAAAATAAGAATTTATAGGAGCATGATTAAAAGTCAGCACATGACGCGTCCGCGAACATTGCTCCCATAAGGAATACATGTAGTTGACTGTTCAACTTTATAATTTTTTTCTGGCCACCACAATAACGTTAGATTTTTTTCATTATTTTTTACATTATTTAGGATAATGTATGTATCAGATGCAATTTTTTAATAGATGGATTTTGAGATTTTCAAAAATTGTTCAAGCACGTCGTGCGGTTCTGGTCGAAAAATATGTAAAACCTTGATTGTTCATAACATTATAGTTTTTTACATAAATACATTTTCAAATAGCCATAGCATCTCTATGCGGAATATTTACGAGATTAACTTATTAGTTTATGAGATATAATCATCCAAAGTGGAGATTAACTTTTTTCCAGAGAAACGTTATCAAAATTTATAAGTCTGTATCTCAGAAACTTTTTTACAGAAATTAATGAAATTTAGAGGGGATGTGAATAATTTATCTGTGATTGTGCCCTGAAAATTTCGTGTAAATCGCTTCGACAGATTTTTCAAAAAATAATAATTCATAGGCGCATGATTATAAGTTAGCATATGACGCGTCCGCGAACATTGCTCCCATAAGGAATACATGTAGTTGACTGTTCAACTTTATAATTTTTTTCTGGCCACCACAATAACGTTAGATTTTTTTCATTATTTTTTACATTATCTAGGATAATGTATGTATCAGATGCAATTTTTTAATAGATGGATTTTGAGATTTTCAAAAATTGTTCAAGCACGTCGTGCGGTTCTGGTCGAAAAATATGTAAAACCTTGATTGTTCATAACATTATTATTTTTTACATAAATACATTTTCAAATAGCCATACCATCTCTATGCGGAATATTTACGACATTAACTTATTAGTTTAAGAGATATAATCATCCAAAGTGGAGATTAACTTTTTTCCAGAGAAACGTTATCAAAATTTATAAGTCTGTATCTCAGAAACTTTTTTACAGAAATTAATGAAATTTACAGGGGATGTGAATAATTTATCTGTGATTGTGCCCTGAAAATTTCGTGTAAATCGCTTCGACAGATTTTTAAAAAAATAATAATTCATAGGCGCATGATTAAAAGTTAGCATATGACGCGTCCGCGAACATTGCTCCCATAAGGAATACATGTAGTTGACTGTTCAACTTTATAATTTTTTTCTGGCTACCACAATAACGTTAGATTTTTTTAATTATTTTTTGCGCTATCTGGAATAATGTATGTATCATATGCAATTTTTTAAAAGATGGATTATGAGATTTTCACCAATTGAGATTATCATACGCAATTTTAACGCTTCTAAAAAGCTACTAATTAGTTGGTACTCATCTGGTAGTACAGGCAGTAATTAATACTCGCTGTTGTTGCATTTGTTGTCAAATTCATTCTTTATGAATTAGTGCGCATTCATATTTAAACTTTGCTGCGCCAATTTGTTATTACGAATGGTTATCTTCGGCATGTCCGAACGTGTACGACGAGCAGCTGTTCTAAGCGCGCGAATACTTTAAATATTTATAGTCATGTTGCGTGTTTCGCGAGTAACCACATATTGATATCAATCATATAAAGTAAATTAAATTCCCACTTCTGGGTACTCACCGATTAGATGAATCGTTATCACCATGTGTCGGCGCGCTTAAATTTGGAAGTTCCAGGTCAATTTCAATCTTGTTGATCGTCCATCCTCGATTCCCATCGATTGCCAGCTGTTCGAAAAACGGGAATATTTGAAAATTCCACATTCAAATAACATCACTGTTTTGTCATACCTACAATAGAATATAATTAGTAATTAATATCGCTAATTTGAAATTCTTACCTTCATACAATTGATTTCGATTCATTCTAATCGAAGAAAGCTAGAAAAAAGTGATTAGTGATTGCTGGCTATACCCGTGCGGGTCCCACGTTATTGTGGTTGGTACTAAATTATCCCACGGCGGTTGTGGTTGGTACTGTGGGTGGTTGGTTGGCGGTTGCTGTTGTTCCACTGGTACCTGTTCTTCTTCCTTATCAGAATCATCCAGCTTATTAGTTGATTTCCTTGTTTTCTTCTCAACCTGCTGAATTTTTTCCTCATCCCCAGTCGTTGATGAAATTGTTGATCATTATCAGTAAATCCTTCACTTAAAATTATTGTTGCTGTTGTGGCTGCACTAGTTATAGTTATTTGATTGTTCAGCCATGCCTGCCTGTTCCTTTCTTGCGTTTTGTTTTGAATACCATTTGACCTCAAAAATATAATGAATATTAATAAAAATGTTTGCTGGAAATTCACCTGAGGGTTTTAAAGACCCTTTCATACTCACATGTATCTCAAATCAATGGTATAATCAAATTCAAATTGCATGATAAATTTGCTTGCTGTCTTCCCTAACATTCACCAGATGTCGGCGCGTTCCAGACATTTAAACTTTTAAACTTTAGCGCGCTGAAGTTGTTAAGTCAATCGCCGATTTTCGACATCGTCCGAGCTCCGACGATTCCCAAGGCGCCAAGCTTTTACTTTCAAATTCAAATTTTCAAATTCAAACTTGTTAGTTCGCGCTGAATTTCAATCTTGTTTATCGTCCATCCTCGATTCTCCGATTGCCATCGATCGCCAGCTGTTCCAAAAGCGGCAATATTTCAAACTTTCAAACCATATTCAAATCACGTCACTGCTACGTCACACCTACAAAAGAATTTAATTAGTAATTAATATCGCTGATTGGCAATTCTCACCTTTAAATTGCTCCATAATTTATTTCGATTCATTCTCAACGAAAAAAGCTGTAAAAAAGTGATTAGTGATTGCTGGTTATACCCGTGCAATCAGCGGGTCCCTGGCAGAACTTAGCCATACTCCTGATTAGCAAATTAACCGCTAATTAGCGGCAATCAGGAGTATGCCCACCCCCGCGACGTGGACGCGCCTGCCAGGTATTACCCAGGTGAAACTGAAGGTTTCCCTGGGCCGGGTTAATGAGCAACCCTTTTAGCCATCAGCTTAATGAGCTTCAGACCAATAGGGCTGCTCAAAGGCGACCTGAAACAAAAGAAAAACACAAATATGATTAGCAATTAAAAGTACCTGGGCTGCCGAAGCAGCCACAGTGGTGGTTCTCCCACGGTGATGATGATCCCGCGGCGGTTGTGGTTGGTATTGCGGGGGTGGTGGTTGATTGGCGGTTGGCTGGTGGTAGTGGTGCTGATGCTGAAGCTGACTCCTTGGGAGTGCTTCAAATTCATTGGTGATTTACCCCCAATTACCGCGATTACTACCCCGGTTTGTATCCCGATTATTCCCGCGATTACTATTCCGATTATTACCCCGATTATTACTGCGATTACTACCGCGATTATTACCGATATCCGATACTAATTAGTACCCAAAATGGTACTATTAAAATTATTACTCCCGCAATTAATATTGCATACCGGTATGCATTAATCAATTAAAACAATTAAAAGCTAATTAAGCGATTTCAAAATTAATAAAATATTCGCCCAGGTTGTCTAGGATAAAAAAAAGTCGCCATCAAACGGCGCATGAACGCGTATATGAATTTGCAATAATTAGAAATGTTACAAGCCTCTCATTATCATACCACCCCAAATCACACCATTCCAATCTCAAAGCATACAACAGACGGGTGCGCACCCTTCACACACACAAACACATATCATACCATCATACCAATGCTTGTACCATTTCTAATCAGAGCAAATTCATATATAATTACGAGGTAATTAGACAACCCGAAACAAATATTTTCGCGAACCGATCAAAACGCGATAATTAAATCAAACGACACGACCGTTAATCAATTAAACTCGATCAAAATACTACCAAAAAGCGATTAAAATCATTAAAATTATCACGCGCGATATTAATTACCATAATTACACGAAGCTAAGCAAAAAAGTCGCGATAAAATGCAATTAATAACTTATTCGCGGCATCTAATTAAAAATTATTATGCGGTACGCGTAATTAATCTCGATGACACCCGATAATGAGAAAAAAGAAGAAAAAAGGAAAGATAAACAATAATAAAAGTTCCCTGACCTTATCTGAAGCTACCGGCTTACGTCCCTCGTTCCTCGTCCTTCGCGCACCCTCGTCTCGACCGAATTAGGATTCCTATGTCGCACTAGCCTGGTTCACCTGTAACAAAATATACAATTAATTAATAATCAAATATTACAAATGTTGAAAGAAGAAATTAATTAAGAAAGCAAAGAAATAAGAATTAATTGCACTGACCTAATAAATTTGAAGCACTGGGCGGTTGCACCACTTCCTTGATCCCTCCACCCTCTCGATTGAATGGTCATCTTCATCCTCCATCCTCCATCCTCATCCCCTTGACTGTTGTGGCATCCTGCGAACAAAAATCATACAAATGAATACATTTTCAATTGATAAATCTTGTTGATACTTTACCCTCGTCCTCCTGCTGGTCCTTGGCCCACGACCTTGGCTTCCTTCTTTGGATTGATCCTGTGAACATACAAGAAAACCAATGAATCAATTCTAACTTCTAATTACCGATACTTCTCGCCCTTGATGATCCTCCCTCATTGATTGGTCCCTGGTTTGCCTCTGGATTGAACCTGTGAACATACAAGAAAACCAAATTAATTTCATATAATTAACTCAATTTTATGATACGTGTTTGGCTTCCACGGCGATCCTCCTCTTCCTCCTTCCCTTGGATTGATTCTGAAAGCAGACAAAAGGCAAATTAGTAATTGATCACTTAATTACCACTAAGATACTTGTACCCTTTGGTCCCCCCATCGACTGGCATCTCGGCTGGATGGCATCATTCCTGTGAACATACAAAACAAACCAATTAATTCTTTATAATTACTCGTTTGCTTGATACGTGTCTGGCCTCCCACGCTGGTTGGTCCTGGTCTTCCTTCATTGGTTGAATCCTTGGCATCCTTCATTGGTTGAATCCTTGGCTTCCTTCATTGGTAGAATCCTTGGCATCCTTCTTTGGATGGCTCCAATGCCACCATGCCTGTGAACAGACAAACAAAACAATGAATATCTGTTCATTTGCCAAACCTGCAGATACGTGTCCGGCGATGTCCTCCACGCTGCTGCCCCTGGATTCTTCATGGCCCATCCTCATGGTCCATCCTCTTGATCCACCCTCATGGCCCATCCTGATGGCCCATCCTCATGGTCCATCCTCTCCTCCATCCTCTTGATCCACCCTCATGGTCCATCCTCTCCTCATCCATACCCTGACACGTTTCCCTATATCGCGATCTAATCCCTTATTCCCCTGATAAGCACTAAGCAACCCGAACCGCAAATGAATCAAACGTCGCAAAGGGCAACTAAAAAAGCAATTAACGCATGCCGCGAGCCACGTGCTGTTCCGACGGAAGTACGCATTGCCAAATATACCTAATTCCGCTATCTAAATCAATTCCTAATGACCTAATTCATGGTGGTGATACCTTAGCCGCCTAATAATCACACTCTATCATCATCATACCATGCCGCCAAATCATACTTCATCATCATACCATCCCTTCATACCATACTTCATCACACTATGCCGCCAAATCATACTTAATCACCATCATACTATGCCGCCAACTCACACTTCGTCACCATCATACTAAGCCGCCAAAACCCACTACCTCATCATCATACTATACCCCCAAATCATACTTCACCACCACCATACCATGCCGCCAAATCTCACTTCATACCATGCCACCAAATGATTCGTATGATATGATGGAACTCAATGCCACCATAACATAGTTCATCATCATCATACCACCCCACCAAATCACACCATGCCACCAAATGATTCGTATGATATGATGGAACTCAATGCCACCATATCATAGTTCATCATCATCATACCACCCCACCAAATCACACCATGCCACCAAAACCAAAACCCCACCAAGCAAAATACCATGCAAGACACACTTTCGGGTGCGCACCCTTGAGACAAAGGACAATTTAATGCATGCCATTCCAGCACTCATCATCATACCAAACCTCATCATACTCAGAAATCGCAACTATCTAATTATCATGCAAGCACCTATTATATCCGCAACTTAATTAAAAACCTAATAATCACCACCAATATCCGCAACTCAATTAATAATCTATTAATCCGCAATCGCATTAGCGCAAGATAAATCAAAATCAATAAAACGCATTAATTATAATCACTAAATGAACGCAAAGCAACACGCAAAGAATATAAATTGAAATTGGCGCGCTAAAGATTAGTCAAAATCTAAAATAATATTACGCCAGCGATTTTGCCAATGCTAAGTAAAACAGCATCTTAAAACGGCACTTGAGGCACAAAAGTTTCTCCTATGACTGATAAGCAGTACACGGGTTAAGTTACGTTGCGTGTCAGGGGACGGACTGGCCGTCGACGTGAACTGGACTGGTCCGGAACCTGCACAAAATTTGTTCAGAAACGTCGGACCGCATGCTTAGAATCATTAAAAAGTACTCACGGTTTGGCGATCCCTGGGCTACTGTTCGTCTCTGGAAGGGTTGATGAGCTGGGCGATGATGATGTGTAATCCAATTAATCCTCAGGGCACTGAATAACACACAGAAAAGGCCATGGTTTAGAAAGCACATGTTCACTGATCACTGTTCGTTGCACTAATTACACTGATGTGGGGCTGGCGGATGATGCAGATGATGTTGACGATGTTGATGATGATGCTGATGGTCCTGTTGATCCTTTGGTTGATGGCGAAAACATCCTGGGAACAGAAGAGAAGAAGCACTGTAGTAATCCGTGTTCACTTTGTTTTAAGCACTTTCACTCGCGAAATCGGGTACGAATTGATTTTAAATGATTAATTATTAACACTGCTATCACTTGCTTCAAAAATCTATCGCGGCCGCGTAATTAGAACTTAATAATTACCTACCTAAAAGGCAAACGCGTGGAGCGACGTGCACGTGGAGAGCACGAGCACTGTACTGACGTCGCACAGCTGATATCAGTTGCATGCGCTGTGTCCGCTCGAGCGACCGGCCAGCAGAGCCAAAAACTGACACTCATGCATTTCTCTCGTCCGTGTGATCAAAAACTGACACTCATGCACTTTCCACTGTCCGTGTGAGTTGCTGAATAAAATATAGTTTTAAACAATGCTGCGGCACCTCGTGGATTTGTTATACTTTAAATATTTAAATATCTGATGATAATCATATGCTATTTCTGTCTGCTTGTGTGAGTTCTTGTTGAACTTGTTTTGAACTACACGCAGCTTAAAGCGGCTTTAATGTAGATAATAATAGTGTTTAAGTCATTAAAATCGGTTCAGTAGTTTAAAAGTTATGACGATTTGAAAACTTCTCTCTGGAACCGCGCAACAGGTGTACCTGCTCCAGTAAAGGGTTGACTTCCTGCAGTAGCTACAGTAGCCAAGTGAAATAGGTCACTAACCCTTTGCTTACTGGAATGCCAGCTCTGCTGAGTAGTGCATAATTATGCAGTGCGGCTTAAATAAATCAATGAATAAATATTTAAATCATTATACATATTGTTGCTTTTTAACTAATCATAAAATCCAAAATAACTTATTATCAGTTATGAAAGTTATACGATTGCATAGAGCAATAATCGTTTAATAAATGTTGTAAATTTCATCACAATACATGCGTATGCAACAAAGATATGAATTTTTAAACATTTGGAAAATTTGCTACATGACGCCTACTGACCTAGATACCGTGCACCAGCATCGAAATTGCAGTGTTTTCAACATACCATAACTCCGGAAATAAATTACTCCCAAATATAGAATTGATATTGACATATAAATCAATAATCCATTAATGAATGTTGAAAATTTGAAGAGAATATCTACAAAACTATCAAAGATATGAATTTTTAAAAATTACCCGTTTTCACGGGTGGAGTCTCAAGGCAAAATACGTCGGCCGATCTTGTTGCCCAATCCATGATGGCCGCTCTTATGGCGATTACGTGTACGGTAGCCATGGCAACCATAGCTACCGAAGCAAGCATAGGCCGTAATGCATTACGGGTATCCCTAATGGTAGTAGCTAAAATTTATTAAATAATTTTTGATTTTCGTGGAAATTATGACAAATACTTACTTGTAGACTAATTATATTAATGAGAAAAATAATAAATAATTCGATCTTCAGTAGTTTAGGCGTAAATTGCACATTTATAAAATTATGAGGTAATTTTCAAAAATTTATTTGATGGACTTCTAATTGTTTTATAGCTTTGAAATTTTTTGTGGTCATGCACATAACTTACACCCTTATAATATCTCTTATTATTAATGGAAAATTACTGGATAACTGACATGTTTTAAAGAATTTAATACTTTTTTGATAAATGAAGGAATTGATTAGATATCTTTTATTGTTTTTAAGATATTATTAATAACGTAAAGTTGTACTCTGTTGCAATTACGTTACTGGTAATTACCATTACCTACACCCCTGCCAACTATATGGGTGGTGCGGCAAGTCGGTTACCCTCCTGACCTAGTGCTAGCAGTACGCGGCACACCAGGGCACACATTCGACTAGGCAACAGGTGGCCTACTGAATTTCACGCCTGGTGCAGGTGCACCATCTTAGCGAGAAATCTTCAAACTCTTATAGCTCGCAAAGTTATCAACCGATTTTAATGATTTAAAAAGCATAATCATGTGCCTTAGAGTTGCTTTAATCTCATGTCATCAATTATTTAATTCGTAATTGTTCTAACTCTAAATAATAACATTAATGTTTAATTTAAATGGCATCATTCAAGAAATTCCTTCCGTCCTTAGAAGGGTTGCTCATGTATTCCAGTGTCTCCTACAATCAAAAGATGATTAGAGATTAATTGTTATTTGCTATTTATACCCGTGCAAACAGCGGGTCCCTGACAGAACTTAGCCATACGCCAATTGACTTTAAGTAATGAATAATTATTAAATTATTGGCTGTATGCCCACCCCCGCGACAAGGACGCGTCTGCCAGGATTTACCCAGGTGGGACTTTAATCAACATTACTCCCCCTGGGCCGGGTTAATGACTTTGCTTTTCATTCACGACTGAATGTGAAACAATGTCAAAGGCGACCTGAAACAAAAGAAAACACAAATATATGGTTAGTAACACTCTCGCTACACGAGTAGCCATGCCGCCCTGAAAAGGAAGTGCCGATTTAAGGATAAGGATATGCCGACTGTGCCCAACCATCACACACATTATAATTAGAAGTTTCGTTAAGTATTTGATTAAAAACTCACGGTTTACTGAAGCCCTGTGGAGAGAAAGCACAAATTATAAACAATACAAGCCTGAAAGAGAACGTCGGTTGGCACACTCACAGTCAGCAAGGATAAAGGAACAGCCTAATGCGAATGAGAGGGGACGCGGAGCTAATTGAAATTTAATCCTGTAAAAAAGAGTTGATTATTAATCAGTCATTCTTTCTCATGCTTTGTTTCTGCACACATTCCATTCATACAAAAATAGCTAACGAGAGGGAGTCATAAGGATAATTAGCCTACCTAGGTACATATCCAATGATGGGCATCGTCTATTCCGCGCGAGACGAGCAGTTTGGCACGTGCCGATCAGCTGTGACCTGAGGGTAGCTACGACCAAACATATGTCTACCCACCACAGGCTCTCATCCGAGATTTAACACCAAAAATAAATACAACACAAATACTATGATATCTGGAGGTTCTCCTCCTTGAATTGAAATCGTCTTTTACTCGCGGTTAAATAAACAATAACGATAAAACGATAACGCGCCCGACGATTTAGCGAACGATAAATAACGAGTGGCTACAGTCCAGAACGGCACTATCCTTTCTGTAGCCACGACATAATAATATTGTGGTTGCTGCTGCATGTTGGTGGTATTAGAACGGATTCTTGGATTCCTGGACTTCTTTGCTTCTCCTCGGGCATCTCTTCTTGGTGGCACCTTCCCTCCTTCTGAGCAGCAACAGCAACTGGCTAGCTAAAAACACCCGATCGCGAAAAACTACTACGAAGTTGGTCTTAAGGACCCGCGTAAAAGTCAGAAGGACTTTGAACGTCTGTTGAGTCAGAAGGACTCAATCTGTATCGTTGGAGTCAGAAGGACTCTTGCATAAGTTAATACCCACTAATTATTGTTCACAATTTGTGACACAATAAATTTTTTAAAGTTGCTCCACTATTACAGTTTGTAATAGTGGAGATTCCACTTCGGCGAGCATTACTTGTGGGTCGGCACACAAGCAGTCGCCCCGCTGAGCGTCCCACCGTTGGCCCTCGCCGCATCTGGAACCCTCTGGATGGATGGATGTTGAAGTCATCTGGAACCCTCTGGATGGATGGATGTCGACGTCATCTCAAACCCTCTGGATGGATCGTTGGACGGATATACGGCCGCCTTTTTATGATATTCAGTCTCTCACGGCACTCGCGAAAATTACAAAAATTGCCGGAACGGAACCCGCACTCGAATTCTACGCGACCCGCACTCGGACTCTACGCGCACTCGATAACTTTTTACGCGCACTTTACCGTACCCGCACTCGGTAATTTGTTTCACTGTGAATCCATGGGACCTGTAACACAAATAAATATAGCTAGCTATATTAAAATGTTCAATGTCGAACTTACTTGAAGCTCCATCGTTGAGTGCCCAACTGCTGTCTCTTGGAATGGATTCCTCCCTCTTGAAGAAGACGTCCCTCACTGTAATAAGAATTTCTTGTTAGTATATAATAATGCACAACATAACATTCATATATTTTCAAAGTCAAACTTACTTGAAACTCCATCGTTGAGTGCCCAACTGCTGTCGCACGGAATGGATCGCACCCTCTTGAAGGAAGTTGTTCATCACTGAAATACGAATAAATACTTTGTTGGAATAAAATAATACTCTACAGGAATATAACAAAAATAAAAACTAAGTGTTATAGTTAATATATGTTCGAACTTACTTGAAGGTCCATCGTTGAGTGCCCAACTGCTGTCGCATGTCGATTAACCCTTCTCGGCGGTGTGGACTGGCCTCATACTTCTTAAAGTTGATTCTTCCTGGACCTCATGACATCATTCAAATAGCCCGGACGATATCTAAAGGTATTACAAAATTGCATTGTTTTTTATGATGGACGTCGCACTCCCGGACATTTGTCACTGGAATAGAATCAATCAGTGCAGCATGTCAGTAGTGTGAGTGGCCCTTTCATGACACCCTCCCCAGCTCTAAATCCTCTTGCGGATTGATATCTCGGCACAAGAAGGTGCTGGATCGTTGGTTCTTACCCGGTGTTTTTTCCTAAAAAAACTTAGTCGAGATATGCATCTACCATAAATGAACTTAATCCGATCAAGCCAACTTAATATCCTATCCCGGTACAATATCGCATCGCTAGCGATTACCAAGCTTACAATCAACCAAGGAAAAAAGTAACTGGAAATATAAATAATAAAATAATAAATAAAATTAAAGTTTTAGCATTCAGTTATATTATGACTCGTTGCAAATAATTAATATATATTTGACTCAATCTAACTTTATATTGGTACATCACGTTATTGTTGCAGACCATTCTCACAAATCTCTCACACACGCACTCAGTCAAATTCATACGCTGAAAAAGAAAATGTAAACACAGTGAACTGTGTAATTAAATCGAAGAGTTGCCTCTTGATTTATTAGATCTCGGAAGAGATCTAGAAGTAGTATATGAAATACTATATTATCAAACACTTTTACAAGTGTTTGTTTTCTTCGATGAGAAAATTAATCACAGAATACTGTGAAATAAAATCGAAGAGTTTCCTCTCGATTTATTAGATCCCGAAGGATCTAGAAGTAGTATATCAAATACTATTTTTTATCTAGTACTATTAGTGTTAGATTTATGCAAAGAGAAAAATTATCACAGCAAGCTGTGAAGTAAAATCAGAGAGTTGCCTCTCGATTTTTTAGATCCCGAAGGATCTAGAAGGAGTATATGAAATACTCGTTATATCTAACACTATTGCAAGTGAAAGATTTCTTTAAAAGGAAAAATAGTCACAGCGAACTGTGAAATAAAATCAGAGAGTTGCCTCTCGATTTTTTAGATCCCGAAGGATCTAGAAGGAGTATATGAAATACTCTTTGAATCGAACACTATTACTAGTGTTTGATTTGAAACAAAAGAAAATTAAGCACAGCGAACTGTGTAATAAAATCGCAGAGTTTCCTCTCGATTTAATAGATCTCGTAAGATCTAGAAGTAGTATATGCCATACTATTTTATCTAACACTATTATTAGTACTAGATTTGTTTAAAGAGAAAAATAATCACAGAGAACTGTGAAATGAAATCGCTGAGTTTCCTCGCGATTTATTAGATCCCGAAAGATCTAGAAGTAGTATATGAAATACTATATTATCAAACACTTACAAGTGTTTGTTTTCTTCAATGAGAAAGTTAATCACAGATAACTGTGAAAAAAATCGAAGAGTTTCCTCTCGATTAATTAGATCCTGCAGGACCTAGAAGTAGTATATAAAATACTATTTATCAAACACTAAGGAAAAGAATAATTATCAATATCTGCAACAATATTTGATGACCATTTTGGACTCAATTGTCTCTTTTAAAAAAATTATGAGTCGTAATATAAAGAATACTAAATAAATAAAAATAAGTAGAAATAATTAAATGGTGGTGAAGGGAAGAATTTAAATTAATCAAAATAGAATAAATCAAAAAATAAATAAAATAAAATCAATTAATTGTAAGCTAGGCTTTCGCAAATCAACGATAGTGTAAACAGGGACCTGAATACAAATTAACATAAACCGAAAAAGTGTCATTGTAAGCAGTTGGATATTCTACTAAAGTTAGCTAATCTAATTATTAATTATTTAAGTTTTTAAATGGCTACTTGAATGACTTAGGCGTTTTAATCTGAAGGAATAACATGCATTTAAAACCTATTCTTCACGAATTGTTACAGTAACTCGGATGGAATTACAACAAATGAATAAACATGCAAACATGCAAGAATATTAAAAGTTACTCACAGTTTTGTCGATGAAATCCTTCGGCAATTGGCTCCCGTCTCCCGTGATTGGATGAACACATCTTGGATGGAAACCCTCTGGATGGAACACGCACTCGTACTTTCCGCGCACTGGTTTGGAGGTCAGTACTCCGTTATGTTTAAATTCTTTGTTTATTTGTTTGGAGCCCATTGAAAACGATCACCTGGTTCTCCTTTAATCCCTTGCGGGAATGGTATATGTATTAGGTTTAATTGTTTTGTATCAAAGGTGGAGTCCCTTGAAAACGATCAAGTGGCTACTCCTTTAAACACTATTGAAGGAAGACCTCCTGGCCGCATCTTGGATGGAAAGTCAAATACTCCGGAATTTGACATTTACGCGCACTTAAGCTACAAAGAAAAAGATTAGTACGCTGAAAACAAGAGAATAATAATTATATTAGCACAAAATCAAATATCCTGAAAGAGAAAGTTACAGTTAATTTAAGCTTAAAGAGATTTCTACTCCTTTATGTTTAAGTTTTATTGTTTATTCTTTGGAGACCATTGAAAACGATCAAGCGGGTACTCCTTTAATCCCTTGCGGGAATGGTATATGTATTAGGTTTAAGTGTATGTATTTAAGGTGGAGTCCCTTGAAGACGATCAAGCAGTTACTCCTTTAGGCACTGGTGGACGAAGCCACCTGGCTTTTGGGAAAGAACTGAGCTCAGAACTTCAACGACTAAGAGAAGATTTTAACTTGTAGATCTTTGAACACGACCAAAGATTGAGGAAGAACCACAACTGAATTTGGTATCTTACTTTCCCCCCACAGCTTAGTAATTAGGGGGAGAGAGCACCAAAGGCCCGGAAGACTAGCGACCCCACCGTCTCAGATTGTTTTCCCGAACGAGTCGGGAAAAGTCAGAATGTGCCGCAACTGCCTTACTATTGACTAGAGTTGGCAACAATAATCTTGAGAGAACTAAAAACCATCGCCATCTGGGAAGTGGGTAGTTAAACTTTGCCGCCCCTTTGAATTGTTCGGACCAGTGCTCCACGCCCCGCCGGGAGCACGCAAAACGCGCTCACGCGATTTACCATTATACTTTTTGTGGACGCCGAACGCAGACGGGGGTACCTAAAATTACAAATACTTAAAATAGATATAATTTGTCTATAAAATGATGTTCTCAGCGATATAGCTAGATACTTACACTTGCAACAATTTTATAATAATGCTGTGTACAGTAGTATAAGAAGTGATTGGAAATATTAACCTAGGTAATTTGCTAGTTATACCCGTGCAAAGCGGGTCCCTGGCAGAACTTCGCCATACGCCAATTGAATTTAAGTAATGCATAATAATTGAAATATTGGCTGTATGCCCACCCCCGCGACAAGGACGCGCCTGCCAGGAATTACCCAGGTGAAACTATAGTACAATAATTTAGTTTCCCTGGGCCGGGTTAATGACTTTGCTTTTCATTCAGGATTGAATGCGAAACAAAGTCAAAGGCGACCTAAAACAAAAGAAAACACAAATATATGATTAGTAACACTCTCGCTACACGAGTAGCCATGCCGCCCTGAAAAGGAAGTGCCGATTTAAGGATAAGGATATGCCGACTGTGCCCAACCATCACACACATTATAATTAGAAGTTTCGTTAAGTATTTGATTAAAAACTCACGGTTTACTGAAGCCCTGTGGAGAGAAAGCACAAGTTATAAACAATACATGCCTGAAAGAGAACGTCGGTTGGCACACTCACAGTCAGCAAGGATAAAGGAACAGCCTAATACGAATGAGAGGGGACGCGGAGCTAATTGAAATTTAATCCTGTAAAAAAGAGTTGATTATTAATCAGTCATTCTTTCTCATGCTTTGTTTCTGCACACATTCCATTCATACAAAAATAGCTAACGAGAGGGAGTCATAAGGATAATTAGCCTACCTAGGTACATATCCAATGATGGGCATCGTCTATTCCGCGCGAGACGAGCAGTTTGGCACGTGCCGATCAGCTGTGACCTGAGGGTAGCTACGACCAAACATATGTCTACCCACCACAGGCTCTCATCCGAGATTTAACACCAAAAATAAATACAACACAAATACTATAATTTCTGGAGGTTCTCCTCCTTAAATTTAAATCGTCGTTTACTCGCGGTTCAATAAATAGTAACGGTAAAACGATAACGCGCCCGACGACTTAGCGAACGATAATTAACGAGTGGCTACAGTCCAGAACGGCACTATCCTTCCTGTAGCCACGACATAAAATTATTGTGGTTGCTGCTGCATGTTGGTCATAATGGAATGGATTCTTGGATTCCTGAACTTCTTTGCCTCTACTCGGACATCTCTTCTCGATGGTATCTTCCCTCCTTCTGAGCAGCAACAGCAACTGGTAAGCTGAAAACACCCGATCGCGAAAAACTACTACTAAGTTGGTCTTAAGGACCCGCGTATAAGTCAGAAGGACTTTGAATGTCTATTGAGTCAGAAGGACTCAATCTGTGTCGTTGGAGTCAGAGGGACTCTCGCGTACTCACTAATTATTGTACAACAGTACATTTTTTAAAGTTGCTCCACTATTACAGTTTGTAATAGTGGAGATTCCACTTCGGCGAGCATTACTTGTGGGTCGGCACACAAGCAGTCGCCCCGCTGAGCGTCCCACCGTTGGCCCTCGCCGCATCTGGAACCCTCTGGATGGATGGATGTTGATGTCATCTGGAACCCTCTGGATCGATGTAGAAGTCATCTGGAACCCTCTGGATGGATCGTTGGACGGATAGACGGCCGCCTGATATTTAGTCTCTCCCGGCACTCGCGAAATTACAAAAATTGCCGGAACGGAACCCGCACTCGAAATCTACGCGACCCGCACTCGATTGAACTTTTTCGCGACCCGCACTCGATAACTTTTTACGCGCACTAGTATCCACAGCATCTGCAACATAAATAAATATAGTTAAGTATATTAAAATGTGCAAAGTAGGACTTACTTGAAGGTCCATCGTTGAGTGCCCAACTGCTGTCCTATGGAATGGATTCCTCCCTCTTGAAGAAGACGTCCCTGACTGAAATAAGAACTCATTGTTAGTATAGAATGTTACACAACATAGAATTCCTATATTTATTTTCAAAATCAAACTTACTTGAAAGTCCATCGTTGAGTGCCCAACTGCTGTCTTATGGAAAAGTCTGTTCTGCAAAGAAGAAGGTTAGCAAGCTGAAAACAATAGAAAAATAATGATATTAGCACAGAGAAAACACTATGGTTTTAATGTTTAAGTTTTGTTGTTTATTCTTTGGAGACCATTGAAAACGATCAAGCGGGTACTCCTTTAATCCCTTGCGGGAATGGTATATGTATTAGGTTTAATTGTTCTGTATTAAGAGTGGAGGCCCTTGAAAACGATCAAGCGGTTACTCCTTTAGGCACTGGTGGACAAAGCCTGAGCTCAGGACTTCAAGAACCAAACGAAGATTTTAACTTGGAGATCTTTGAGTACGATCAAAGATTGAGGAAGGAAGAACCACAACTGAATTTGGTATCAGACTTTCCCCTGATGGCTTAGTGTTTAGGGGGAAAAGCCCAAAAGGCATAGAAGCCTGCGACCCCACCCTCTCAGATCGGCTTCCCAAACAAGTCGGGAAGAGTCAAATTGTGCCGCAACTGTCTTACTATTAAACATAGTTGGCAACAATATTCTTGAGAGAACTAAAACCATCGCCATCTAGGGGAGCAAAGGGTAGTTATGATTAACCGCCCCCCTATGACTAGTCTGGACCAATGCTCCACGCCCCGCCGGGAGCACGCAGCGCACGTGCACGCGATTTACTATTACACTTTATGTGGACGCTGAAGGCAGACGGGGGTACCTAAAAATTCAAATTCTGAAATATGCTATAATTCATTTATCAAATAGAAATATATATTAGATAACACATTTTTGAAGCTATGAGGATAAAGTTTAGCAGTTTTAATCAGAAATTAATAGCTGACAAGTGTTTTGAGAAGCACGGTGTTGCGAGTTCAAAGAGCACGCCCTGGAATCAAATTGGCTGTACCGATTTTTTCTCAAATCTTGTGAAATTATTAAGAATTTACTCATATTTCATTTGGCATATAAATCATGATGATATCACAATTAGTTTCTGAGATATTATATTCGGGAGTTGTAGTTGGATTGAGTCGACTAGAAACGCGAGTTGAAGTCTGCGGAATTGTGTTAGCTTGAATCAAATATGCTATAAAAAATTATTGGCAAATGAGATATTGTTCAAATTTTAGAATATTACGTAGAAATTAATTAGTTTTGAATAATCGTTTAGATTTTTTTGATATCTCATTTAGTTTTTAAAATATTAATCATAAGCAACGGGTACTGCAATTTGTTTGAACTCTCTAAAAGTATATTGAGTTTATCGACCTGTTATCAATGGAAATTTTAATGGAAATTTGTTGGCAATTCAATATGTATTTGGGAATTTAATACCCTTCTTCCCAATGAAAGAAATATTTAAATATCTCTTACAGTTTTTGAGATATTTTATTGGAGAGCTGTAGTTGCATTGAGTTGAGTTGAAATCGAGGCTTCAGTCATCGGAATTATATTAGCGTGAATTAAATATGCTATAGAAAATTATTGGCTAATGAGATTTTATTCAAATTTTAGGATGTTGCGTAGAAATTATTTGGTTTTTAATTGGCGTTTAAATTATTTCAATATCACATTTAGTTTTTAAATTATTATTCATAAACTAGGAGTAATGCAACTTAATTGAACTCTCCAGAAGTATATTAAATTTATAGACTTCTTATCATTGAAATTTTTAATGGAAATTTGTTGGCTAATAGATATATTTTAAAGAATTTAATACCCATCTTTTCAGTAAAAGAATTATTTAAATATCTATTATAGTTTTTGAGATATTATATTGAGGAGTTGTAGTTGCATGGAGTTGAGTCGAAACCCGGGCTTCAGCATTCCGAATATGCGATAGAAAATTATTGGGTTGTGAAATTTAGTTCAAATTTTAACGTGTTATGTAGAATTTCATCAGCTTTTAAATAGAGTTTAAATTATCTCGATATCTCATTTAGTTTTTGAAATATTAATCATGAAGTAGAGGTATAGCGATTTGATAGATCTCAATATTGAGTATATTGATTTTATCGATTTTTTATCATTGGAAATTATAATGGAAATTTGTCGTCTTATTAATATGTTGTAAACCATTTAATACCCTTCACGTCAGTGAAAGAATTATTTAAATATCTTTTATAGTTTGCGAGATATTTATAAAAATGCACACCATTAGCCAACTCTCCTTGTAGCAGCACACCAGGTACGTGTGTGCGTAATCGGTAGTCTACTGACCTACTGAACTAGTAGGCGCTTCCAAGAAGGGGATTCCACGATGCAACAGGTGGCATTCCGCATTCCAATGCTAGTGCGGGTGCACTCTTCTAGCGGGGAATTTTCAAACCGCTATAACTCTTAAAGTAATTAACCGATTTTGATGATTTAAAAACTAATATCATCTACATTAATGCCCCTTTAATCTTTGCTAAGCCATATTATAATTTTAATTCTATTAACGCCAGTGCATCTGATTTAAATATTAATTCAACAATGAGTCATAGAAGAAAGCTGCAAATTGATAGTTTTATTATTTTCTATAATAATATAGTTTCTCCATAAGCTATTGTAAGCATGATAATTAATTTAGTTTAATTTATTGATAAAAATATATTATCAGCAAGTAAACACATTCAACTATGTGCATATTGTTGTTGTACAGCTGTGCGACGGGACGCAATTGTTTATCAGTGTATGGTAGAGAGCGATAGAATATTTGTGACCGCCCAGCGGACCCAGAAACCGACACTCGTGCGTTTCTCTCGTCTGTGTGAACAAAAACTGACACTCATGCAATTTTTCGCTCCGTGCGTGTGAGCTATAGAAAATACCGCATGCAGGGTGTGTGCGGCATCTCGTGGAGCTGCAATAAACATTTCTCTCTATTGTTTATTTGTTTATTGTTGTGTTGAATTATCAACACGAACCCATACATCTCCATAATAATCTTGTCCTTTTGACAGATCCGCACAGCAATTTTCCGGACTCATAATGAGCCAATGTCCTGATAAAACTTCCTCGTCATTGCAAGTGCGACACTCGCCAATGAAACGTGCTGTATGCAGGGTATTTGTATTAATGGCTGTAATTGATATTAATTTCTCTTTTCCGAATGGCATTGAGCATTTAGCGCTCCAGCCAGTATCAGCTTTAATAAATCCACTGGTAGTTTCCAAATTCTGTAAAGGAACGTCGAAATCCGTTCCATCGTCCTGATTTATAGTTAGTGATACACCAGCTAATTGGGATGTCCATTTTCCTGCGAAGGAACACGGAAATCCTTCGGCATGTTTAGGCTTTTTCTGCTGCAGTGAATCAAGATCGTGTAGAATCACATTCAGCTTGTCCTTGATTACTGCTTGGTTTTCGGTGGGTTCTGGACATTCGGTAGTGCCAAATGGACCTACAGGAGTTGCCATTTCGAGGGGTTGTGGAGCAAGTGGAACTAGTGATACTGTTGTTCCAGATTGGGGTACGGGCATGAGGAAGGTTTGGCTGGTTGTAGGTACTTCAGGTATTGGCACAGGCATTGGCACAGGCATTGGCCCAAAGTTAGATTTAGATGCAATATTTGCACATACTGCTTGGTCAATTTTATCCACAAGATGGGTCTGATTTGAGATGAGGCCAGGAATTTGGGGTGGCACGATCTTACTGTATTTCGAACCAGGTAACTCCACAGTATAATTTAGATCAAGTTGCGGGGTTTGTGCTTGGGGAGGAGGGACAAATGGTAGTTGCACCGCTTGTCGTGCGACGTGTACCTGGGATCGTGGTTGAAGTGGTACTGGCGGTGTTACAGTTAGAGCAACCACTGGTTGGGCTTGGGGTGTGAGAGAAGCTGTTGATGCAGTTATTGGGACTGTACATAATGAACTTGTTATTTCCATTTGACCAGATGTTGGTTGGGTTTGGGGTTGTTCTGGAAATGTAGATCTAGCAGAATTAGAAACTGCTACAGTTGTTGGGACTGTTGTTACTGTTGTTGTTGTTGTGGCTGTTGATGTTGTTGTTGTTGCTGGGGTTGTGGTGGTTGTACTTTGACTTGAAGTAACAGTAGTCGTACTGGTGTTACTCCCACATTCAGGCATATTAGTGACCATTAATTGAATCAACAATTTCTGACAAGGAGACCCAGTTATTGGTACCACCATTGGCGGTGTCACAGGAATAGCAGCATTTAAATTGGTTGGAACCTGATCTGAAGAACCTAAAGGATCTCTTTGGCCAGATGATGGTCCTTCATGGTATGAGCTGTATGTGGATAATTTACACTCAGGTATCGCCAGAGGAGGCGGTAGCAATGGTAACATATCACTAGATCTAGATAGAGTTCCTATTCCAGGCTTCATTGTTAATGATTTGAAACCTCCCTCAGTTATTGGTCTAGTTCGAAACTTTCCCAAAGACTTTATCGCCTTCTTATCAATAATATCATCATCGTTTTCTTCAAGATGTATCTCAGTACTCGTAACCCAAACATCAGTGGTTGGATAAAGTTCATCATAACTTTTTAGTTTGTTTAACAAGTTATTAATCCTTGATTCAGTCGCATCAAAGTGAAAGATCGATGGAGGTGTTGTCGTTGACACTTCCGCAAATGAAGATTCCATTTTATTCAAGAACATAAACGATGGGGGTGGCAATGGTGGCATGGGATTCCCCAGAGGAAATTGTCCTTGAGCCGGAGGTGGAAAATAATAGTATTGACGTTTAGTACGTCCATCAGGCACTTCAAACGAAAATTCCCGCATGATTTTCTGCATTTGCAGACTGGGATGATGATTTCTGGGTAGTTGACTCAGAAGATACTGTTTATCTTTCCGTGATAAATTAAAATATTCGCCTGCCCAGGCATCAGCTGCTATGTAGAGTACAAGTAGAACAAGTATATACTGCATTTGTGTTGTCATTTATGACAATCGCCATAGATTTGTTATCAGACTGCTGATAAGTGTTTTATGAGATAACTAGTGATAACACGACACAGTTAGATATTAGTATGATGTATTTCCTTGAAGTCAGTGCACTTGAAAAATGTTTAGGTTACTTTTCATTCTGTGCGTGTGTAAACTGTGGTTCATTTCGGGTGTTGTCATCCATGAAATACAAGTGACCGATAATGAAGAACATGCACTCTTTAATGAGCGTTACCAATCGGCGGATTATGTTATTAAAACACCCACTTCCGATCACTTGGAGATTAATCTGGAATTTGTGGATACTGTACCTCAATTCGGAGATTATTTGTTGATCAAACGAGGACCCTCGTTTGATGATCCGGGTTCTGGGTTTGTTTTAACAGGGAGGAATATCAAAAATGTTAAACCTATAATCATATCAAGTAAGACCACATTTGTTAGGTTCTTTGCCTTGAAGGAACCTCGTGGTCCTACAGCGCCACAAGGATTTAGGCTCAAGTTTAAAGCTGTTGGTAAGTAGGGTATCTTTGCTTAAGACCAGGGTTAATGCTGAGGTTCCAGGGCAGAAAATCACAACAACCGAGCCACCAATTACTTCAAGTCCACTGCCAACGCCTGCGAATGAGGATAAAACCTTGTACAAAGTGTATGTCTCTGGGTATAAGGACTACGAATATAAAAGCGAGAGACTCCTTGATAAGTTGAGGCTGGCTTTAAGTGAAATGGCAACTTTGTATTGCAAGGATGAATCCCTACCCTTGGTTGAACTAATAACGTGTGTTCCTCTCGTAGTTTGATTTCCAATGTTTCAAAATTTTGATTCTAGGACAAACAATGTGAAACTAATCGAGCTGGAACGTTGTCCTATGACTATCCCGGATTATGACGATTGTGTCACTGTAGAATTTCAATTACCTGTTGTCCTTGACGAAAGCCATGAAGGATACGAACTCCTAGCAAGGCATTTGGAAATAATGTGGGCACGATACTCATCTAGTATTCTGAATAAACATGGTTTTCGTTCTTATACCATACGTGATCTGGATACAGAATTAGTGCATTGGGATATTATATTTGGAGTGCTCATTGCGCTATTCATTATTGCCATTGGAGTTGTGGTTATCCTTCGACAATTTTGTTCAAAATGCCAGAAGTCATCTGAAGATGATGAACAGGCTTTTGCTGAGAATGAATTACGTGCTTCCAATGTATCCAATGAGCTGGAATTTACAAAGTTTGATATTCGATCGCATCAACGAGCCTCTAATAAAGATGCTAGCAATGGACGGGTTTCGTTCCCAAGTATTTCCGAAGATGATTAACTTTTTATTATATTATTAAATCAATAAATTATTATCAGAATATGACGTTAAAAATGTCATAAAATAAGATAACGACTGACAAATAACCATAAAATTTATAACGATTTGCTTCAGCTTGAATAGCTAGTTCATTGGCCTAATTTGCGCTTTGCTGTTGGCTGAATGTGCAACAATTTGATTTAATTAACGTGGAGATTTAATTGGTTTATTACTAGCTGTAAATTGTGTTTAGTTGTTGCGTGCATCGTATAAACGTCGCACGACGTGGAAGTTCTTTGAGCTTACTGGCACCAGTATAAGTACATGCGCTACGTAATCCACCAAGGACATCAAGGACGGTTGCTTCCACATCTCCCTTATAAGCTACCTCAACGGTTTTACCCTCTGAAGATCGATATTCAGCCACTCCACCTAGGAGAAGAAGGAAGAGTGTGAGACCAAGGGTTATGTTTCAAAGGAGAGTAAGGGATTAATACCTGCATGTTTTTCCATGGCAGTATTCGAGGACATGCCGTAAAATAATTTATATTTCTTTCCATTCTTTTCAATTACTTCCCCAGTGCATTGATCATGTCCAGCGAACATACCACCAGCCATGACAAAATCCGCCCCTGCGCCAAATGCTTTCGCTACGTCTCCTGCACATGTACATCCTCCATCCTGCAAGAGGAGATTTACAGATATTCCTGAAGAAATATTAATGTGGATACCCTACCGAAATAATATGTCCTTGGAGACCATGTGCTGCATCAGCGCATTCAATCACAGCAGATAATTGAGGGTAACCTACGCCTGTCTTGAGTCGCGTGGTGCATACAGACCCAGGACCAATCCCCACTTTGATTATATCCGCTCCAGATAGGATCAACTCCTCCACCATTTCGCCAGTGACCACGTTACCAGCCTGGGTGCCAGAAAATCACTCAGAAACTCAATTTGACCTTGGGATTTTCATCGTGGACTTACAATAATAGTGTGCGTTGGGAAAGCTGCCCGCACTTTACGCAAAAAGTCAACGAAATGTTGCGAATAGCCATTGGCGACGTCCAAGCAAATGAATCCAATCTCGGGGATGGCATTTAAGATCTCGGCGAGTTTATCAAAATCCGCTGAGGTCATCCCCGAACTGCATGCGATGTTTTTCATGCATTCCGAATGCGCTGCAGCAAAAGTTTTCCATTCCTCCACCGTGTAGTATTTGTGTATTGTCGTAAACAGCCCATGCTTCAATAAATCACGTATTAAATCAGGGATTTCTTATTGTAATCCTGGGTTCCTCACCTTGGATAGTGCAATAGCCATTTCAAAGGTACCCACTGTATCCATGTTGGACGCCATCACTGGAATGCCTTCATAGGTGCGTTTGGAATTACGGAAAGTAATTGTGCGAAATAAATTCACCTGTAAAAAAGTTATTGAGATGACGTTGACATTGACCTATAATTCATTTTCGCGCCGTTTATATTTATATCTTTGGATGGCCTCACGTGCCAATGTCACAATAATACGACCCTGGATCAAAGTGCAGCAATTCTGGTCGCCCAGGGCAACCAAGGACGCGACATAACAAACGCACTAGTCATATGATACGCCAACGCAAACAAATGAATGAAACAACTGTCAACATTATGTAACTTGAAAACAAAAGTGCATAAAATCAATACTCACGTCGTTTCGACTACGTAGCGTTGAGCGCTTGGGTCGCAGGAGCACATCCTTGAAGTCCAATTTAATTTCATTGATGATATTCGGCATTGCTACACACTTAAAAAAACACTAATTGTATTTGTTTGTAATTAGTACTGCAACACGCACTCGTGCTGCTACTCGACGACTGCAAGTTAATTTTAGCTTGGAGCGCGCACACAGCCGCTGGGAATTCCCTCTCTTCCTTTGACGTATCCAGATTCCTACGCGCGCCTGCGTGAATCGCAGGAACTGCAGGACAATTAACAGCTGCATGCTTGTTTATTTGTTTGTTTGTTTGATCAATGATTAAATGTTTGCATATATATCGCGTGCAATTCACTGATTATTAATTGTTGATGTGATTGATTGATATGATTGAAGAATGATTACACCTAATGAACTTAATCAACCGCAAATTGTTCGATTTGTTTTTCGTTGCGGTTGTATCCTTACTACAAATAGGGATGACGAATAAAAATAAAGCATTTATATGTAATCATGCGACCATTAAAGGTTTCAATGATTATTATCCTTTTTTTAGCTTTTCTTCATCAATATGGAACTTGTGAAACTGCCAATGTTGATTATATCCTGAATCCACGATTAATTGATAATTTTTTTACATATAAATCTACGTTTAATATTAATATCTATCACTGCCTTGAGAAAAAGGGTAATATCCTGAGTGGCTGTTACTTGGGGTGGTTTAAAATCTCAGAATTTTAGATGAAATTAAGTTGATGAAACAACTGGATCGTGGTTTATCAATAAAATGGTTTAAAGTACAAGAAAACTTTAGTTTATGTTTTGATGATGTTTTTCTAAAGGATAATGGACGATTGGGATATGTTTTTGATGGGGTAAATTGCAATTTGGATGGGGTTTTAGATCAGTTTAGTAGATTGCAGGCTTTTACTTTGGTCCATCCTAGTTTGGTGCTACTTCGGAGTATGGATCAGATTGAGGATGCTTTCCAAGAAGTTGTGATGTCAATAAGTACAGATTTACAGGTTGTTACCCTGGATTCAAGCATGTATGATGTGTACAACCCTTCCACGCTTCATGGTGGTAGGGTGATTATTGGGGAGCATGGAAATTGGGATAATAAACGAGTATCCTTTAGAGATCAGCAAAAGGAGCATTTATATTGGAGAAGGCGGAATATGACTGGGATTTTATTCAATGCCATGGTCGTGGTATTTTAAAACCCTTAAAATTTTAATCCTTTGATTAACTCTTGTTATGTAGTTACCCAAGGAGTTTCCAGGAGCCCTTGGTGAATATTTACAGAGTGATACTGATCGGGAAGTGAATACCTTTAATAGATTTCATACTGTGCTGATTTACCACATCCAGGATTATTATGGATTCAACTTAAACATGTCTCTGACTAATTCTTGGGGTTATATGCAACCTAATGGTACCTTTGATGGTCTGGTACGTGCCCTGCAATTGAAGCAGGTTGATTTCGGTTCTTCTCCTCTATTCGTCAAAGGGGAACGTTTCCCAGCACTGGATTACGGCCGAAGGACATGGAAATTGCGATCTGCTTTTGTCTTTCGGCTTCCGAAAAAACCTGCTTCCTTTGAGGTATTCCTTCGCCCTCTTCATGCATCCGTTTGGTACCTGACCGTCTTAGCATGTATAATAATAGTGGTCCTGTTGAAATTCAGCCTCAAAACTGAATTCTGTCTGGTGAGACCAAAAGTGGAGGAGGAGTTTGAACCGTCCTGGAGTCAAATAACTTTATTCACAATAGGTGCCCTTTGTCAGCAAGGATCCAATTCATCCCCTAATGGACTAAGCAGTCGCATTGCATTCATATTCATATTTATTTTCACTGTTTTATTGTATCAATATTATTCGGCTAGCATTGTGTCTATTTTGGTGATGAGTCCACCGAGGTTTATTCGCTCCTTACATGACTTGGTGGCAAGCACCCTCACCCTGGGATGCGAGGATATTCTCTACAACAAGGACTATATTAATGTAACACAGTCCAGGTATATTTTATGCTGGAGAAAGTCCATAATTATTTGTTGTTACAGAAGTTGCGAAATGATTCAGATATTAGTTTATTAATGCGTAAAGCACCTGGAGGTGATGCAAGTCGATTTTACATTGATCCTCAAGTGGGTTTATCCCTTGTGGCCCAAGGAGGGTATGCATATCATGTGGAATTAGCCACAGCTTATCCTATAATCAACAAAATGTTTGAGGAGGATGTCATTTGCACCCTGGACGAAGTTCAACTATTTCAGATACAACAAATGCATCAACCTTTGCAAAAAAGGTCACCCTTTAAGGAAATGTTGGATTACGCGTTAGAATTCCAATGAAATTGTCCTTAAAACAATAATTATTTAATTATTTTGTTTGTAGACTTCATAGAATCGATGAATCAGGATTAATGTACAGACAGCTGAAACATTGGCATGCCAAAAAGCCAGAATGCATTCGATCTCGTCCTGCAACGTCCTCAGTGGCTATTGGTGATTTTTATCCTGCACTTAGTTTGCTCTTTTTTGGAATAATCATTAGTCTAATGATTCTATTCCTGGAAAATGCTTTTTACCATTACATTACCCGAAAGGAACTCGAGTATCTCATGAAGCAAGTGAGAATTGACAAGGCACGTTCCAGAATTGAACGGGTTTATTCGAAATAGGATAATTGTAACTTTAGTTAGTGATTAATTAAGTGTATTGTTAGAGTATAAAGATTAAAGTAGAAGTAGAGTAGGGAGTATTGATTTATTTTACAATACAAACAAAAGTACTTGTAATTTTTCGATTCGAGATGGATAAAGGTATAAGACCAGTGTTCACATTAGAATTAAGTTATAAAATTAATCCAGGACTTGTGACCATTGGAAAATACGATGGGACACATCCCTGTCTCACTGCTGCCACTCAGGCTGATAAGGTATTAGAATTATGGCATAGATTAGAGGGGAAGTTAAAGTATTGTTTTAGATACTTATTCATAGTCCACATAGGAAAAGTTCCATGGTCAGTGGACGTGTTATTTGGTCTGAAAGTAATCGGGAAATTGCTACCCTTAATATAAATCAAACTATAACGGCATTAACTGCCGGGGTTCTTTTACCACAGGAAGATAAAGATATTCTAATCATTGGTACAATTTAAAATGGATTGAAAATGGTTAAAAGTGATTACTGGAATAATTTTAGGAACTCCCACTCATCTGCTTGCTTATCATGTTCATGATAACAAGGATATTCTTTACAAGGAGTGCCCTGATGGTGTAAGGGCCTTAACCTTGGGGAATTTTAATGATAGTCAAACACCGTTGATTTTCGTTGGAGGTAACTCGACAATTCATGGCTATGATCATTCAGGGAATGAAATATTCTGGGTTGCTATTGGAGATGTGGTCACGTCCCTTATTTTATTGGATTACAATAAAGATGGATATAATGAGGTTATTGATTGATGGGTTTTGATTGGATGATTATTGATTTCATGTTGTAGTTGATCGCAAGTGCTGAAGATTACAACATTCGAGTTTATAAAGGGGATCAAATCATTGCTGAACATACTGAAACTGAAAAAGTGACACAATTAATTGCTTTACCTGAAGGGCGCTTTGCCTACGCAGTGTCCAATGGGACCATTGGGGTTTACGAACAGGATGTGCGATTGTGGAGGGTGAAATCGAAGAATTCAGCGGTTGCAATTGCCTGCTATGATCTCCTAGGGCTGGGGCAGGCTTCATTGCAGTTGATCACAGGATGGACGAGTGGTAAAATTGATTGTAGGGCAATTCGTACTGGGGAAATGTTGTTCAAGGATGGGTTGAATCATCCGTGTGCCGGGATTGTCGAGGGGGACTATAGATCTATTGGGAAAGGAGATATTATTTGCGTTTCGGAAGATGGAGAAGTTCGGGGATATACTACAACTAAAACCATGGCTTTTGCACCAGGTGCTGGGTTTGAGCAGGATACGGTTCGAGAACTCTTAGCACAGAAGCAACTGCTCCTCATGGAACTCAAGCATTACGAGAACAACAATCGAGTGAATGATGACATTGAGAAAAGGGATGAAAACTTGGAAAATGGCAATGTGATACCCGCAAATACCCGATTACAGATTGCTATATCTACTCACGTTTCTAATACTGAAGCGGTCAAAGTAAATCCTTATTAGTTAATTCAGAATAACTTCTAAAGTTGCTTAATATTTCAGAATCACGTGGAAATTTACATCACCACTAACAATCATACATTAATCAAAGCAGTGATTGTATTTGCCGAGGGTATTTTCAAAGGGGAAACCCATGTGGTCCATCCACATTCATCCCAGTTATCTACTGAACTCACAGTACGTCTATATCCACCAAAAGACACCCCGGTTGATATTCATCTCAAGGTAGAGGTCCTGATGAGCAGTTAAACATCTCATTTAAACTTTAAACTATTTCAGGCTTTTGTGGGATATGTGAAAAGCACCCAATTTCATGTATTCGAAGTGACTCGACAACTACCTCGATTTTCCATGTACTCCCTCGTGGAACACAAACTGGATAAAGCACGAATCCCCGTCAGTTATGTGCAATTCCGAATCAGTGAACGTCTCCAGCGTATTTGCATGTGGATTAATCAGAATTTCCTCTTGACCAAGGATATAGAAGTCGATAATACCCCAGATCTCAAAATACATCTCCGTTGCTTGAGGGATAACTCAGATCTAGAGATGGCTTTCGATATTTCAGGCAAAGTATGTATTTTCACAGATAATCTAGCTTTAGCGGCCGATCTAGTTCAAAGCCTGTCGACCTTCAATGGTATCGAAACCCTGGAGTCCTTGGCACATTACCCCAAGGAGGAGGCAAAGCTAAAAGAATACCTGGAACGTTTGAATGCCATTCAAGATGCGCGTTTGAGATTAGGCACTGATATTGCCGATCGTTTAGGGATGATTCGTGGGTATATTGTGCGCGCTGAAGATTCCAGAATCAATACCATAAGGAACATACCCAAATACTATCATGAGTTGAATAATATCAATCAGGAACTCATTAATGGATACAACATTCGTTTACAGAATTATGAGGAGGGGGTGGAGACGATGAAGCAGATTAATTATATTTTACAGAAAGGAACACGATTGAGAGGTTAGTGGGAACCTGTCCTTTTTGGGAGTTGAGTAATGAGGGTGTGTTGCTTTCAGTGGGAATCAAATCAGCTAACATGATTGGTTATTGTCGTACGGCAATCAATAATAATAATGTTGATGGATTGGTTAAAATATTTCGCACGGGTGAATTGTAAATAAATAAAGCATTTCATGTTGTAAACAATAAAGAAATTTTGAGATTCACATGTGTTCTGTTACATTCTGTTTGCAACATGTCTGGTAATCGGATAGCTCGAAATGCCGCACAGGAGGAACGAGGGAGGAGAGCGGGAGCGTCTGGAGTGGGAATACGGAGTGCACTTGTTCGACTGGAGCGCGTATGGAATTCATTTAGTCGCTCAAGCGTCGAGTTGAGCACACTTCTCTCTACTTAAGTGCTACTTAAGCCACATTCAGTTCAGTCATGAGGGAAATTGTGCATTTGCAAGCCGGACAATGTGGTAATCAAGTTGGTGCCAAGGTAAGAATTCTTGCAAATTCATTTAACATTATAAATTATCACTTTACTTTAAAGTTTGTTTGAGTTTTAATATGAGAGATAACTTATCATTATGTGACTTAAGTATGGTAATAATAAGAGTAGAAAACGGAAGTTGTAGAGAGATTATTTTCTGACGTTCTTTTTATGCGATAAACTTAGAAGGCGAGACGCAGCAGCTAGGCTCAAAGGGGGTAATTGTAAATATTTTAAGCATGTGCTGCGATGCGACGCAAAGAAGTATTTTTAACGCACGAAGAAGAAAACGACACGAAGATAATTCCGCAGACGATGGGTGTACTGCAACGTATATAAATAAATCACGCTGGTGAGCGCGCGCGTGTGCTTTACTTCATCTTCACCAAATGCAATTAAGTTGCATTCCAGCAATTTCTTGTAGTTATTTTTAAGCCAAGTCGTTCGCTGTAGACTGTATTAATAAAACTCCTCATGCTTCAAGAGCATTCACTCACTAATTACTCATATGCGGCATGCGGCGCACTCAACGATGAGTAATACGAATAATTGTGATGATTATTATTACAGTTTTGGGAAGTCATCTCCGAGGAGCATGGCATCGACCCGAGCGGCATTTATTTGGGACAAAGTGATCTACAATTGGAAAGAATTAACGTCTATTATAATGAAGCGACAGGTAATTTAAATTTTACGTACTTACTTCACTTGAGTCAGCGATGAATGAGTAATGCGCATAATTATAACGGGTTCACTGGTATTTTGATAAGCGACATGGTGGTTTCGTGAAATATGAAGCACGATTTCCTTTTTTGTTGCGACTTCCTCGCAGTCGCCACGCATAAGAATTAAGCATGAGTCAAGTGACGAAGGAAGCCTTAAATGTATGTTGATTTCAGTGGCGTCTCAGCATAGCGGCGGTAAATATGTACCACGTGCGATTTTGTTGGATTTGGAGCCGGGGACTATGGACGCGGTGCGTTCGGGGACATATGGTAGATTGTTCAGGCCGGATAACTTCGTTTTCGGGCAATCGGGAGCTGGGAATAACTGGGCTAAAGGTCATTATACCGAGGGTGCTGAATTAGTCGATGCTGTCCTTGACGTGGTACGCAAGGAAGCCGAGAATTGCGATTGTCTTCAAGGGTTCCAACTGACTCACTCGCTTGGTGGGGGTACCGGCTCGGGGATGGGGACCTTGCTGATCTCGAAGATCCGTGAAGAATATCCGGATCGTATTATGAATACGTATTCGGTGATGCCTTCCCCCAAGGTGTCCGATACGGTGGTGGAACCTTACAATGCAACCCTATCGGTGCACCAGCTGGTGGAGAATACCGACGAGACTTATTGCATTGACAACGAGGCGTTGTACGACATCTGCTTCCGGACTTTGAAAGTCCCTAATCCCAGCTATGGGGATCTGAATCATCTGGTGTCTTTGACCATGTCCGGTGTGACTACTTGTCTTCGATTCCCTGGTCAGCTGAATGCCGATTTACGTAAACTCGCCGTCAATATGGTACCCTTCCCCAGATTGCACTTCTTCATGCCTGGATTTGCACCACTCACCTCGCGTGGCAGTCAACAGTATCGGGCGTTAACGGTCCCCGAACTCACTCAGCAGATGTTTGACGCCAAGAATATGATGGCTGCATGTGATCCACGTCACGGACGCTACCTGACCGTGGCAGCGGTCTTCCGAGGACGAATGTCCATGAAGGAAGTGGACGAACAAATGCTCGCTGTGCAAAATAAGAACAGTAGCTATTTCGTGGAGTGGATCCCGAATAATGTCAAGACTGCAGTGTGCGATATTCCTCCAGTGGGTTTAAAAATGTCCTCGACCTTCATCGGGAACACCACTGCCATTCAGGAATTGTTCAAGAGGATCTCAGAGCAGTTTGCGGCCATGTTCCGCCGAAAGGCGTTCTTGCATTGGTACACGGGTGAGGGAATGGACGAAATGGAATTCACTGAGGCGGAATCCAATATGAATGACCTGGTTTCGGAGTACCAACAGTACCAGGAGGCCACCGCTGATGATGAGTACGAGGCTGAGGAAGAGCCCGCTGCAGATGACTTTAATTGCTAGACAAGGAACAAATTATTTAACTGACTTATTATCTTAAGCTGCCTGCCAAATTTAAACATTTATAAGGAAATCATGTTTTTCTACGCTAAACTAATAAATCTTAATGCTATTAGTTTATTCCTTCGAACCCAAGTAAGGTTAGAGTCGAATTTGACCGCTATTAATATCATTGTAGATTTGCTGACTTAACTCTACGTACTTCTTCGTTTTAAAGTCAAAGAAATACAGCTTGTCTTTAATCTGAGTTAAATCATAGCCATCGTTTTGCAAATCTACTTTTTTCAGTTTAAAAGTTCCGGTTAAAGGCAACTCCTTCATGATCCTCAAGAAAATTGGCAATGCATAAGCCGGTAGGGTCTTAACGATTTCCCTACTGAAGACCTCTAAATCCATTCTATCATCTTCATCAACAATAGCGGCCATTCCTGCTCTCCCGTCCGTTCCCGGGATCTCCACGCCATAAACAGCTGCATCATTCAAATTCACGATGTTACTGATGACTGCTTCAACTTCAGAAGTTGCTACATTTTCACCCTTCCATCTAAAACCAAATTTTCTATGAATTTGACTAATATTTAAAGGGATTTTAATGGTAACCTAAAAGTATCACCAGTACGATCCTTGAAATAGTAGTATCCAAACTCATCCTTGACGAGGACATCGCCCGTGTTGAAATACCGATCCCCCTTCCGGTAAACATCCTTCAGAATCTTTTTTTCGGTGGCCTCTTTATCCGCATAACCCACAAATTCATTAAACACCATCTTGCGCTTAATGCGCCCTATGAAAACCCCTGGTTCGCCGAGTTTGCATTCGATACAATGCCCTTTTGCATTCCTTAAGGGTACCCCACTTTCGTCGCATTTTACCAACAGCACGGGGTTGATAAACGTGGGTGCCAAGGCAGGCATGAAGCCCACAGCTCCGATTTTATTATCCAAATTGACTAAAACATTTTTAACTTTAATCTAGAGCTTTGTAAAGTCAAGTAAAACCTTTACTTAGGTTGGAATTCCCTTCGGTGGATCCATAGAATTCGCAGATTTGTTTAACTTTAAATCTATTCATAAACTGTTCCCAAATTTGTGCTTTCAGCCCATTTCCAAACATTAAACGCACCGTTTTATTCTCATTCTCGGGCGATTGTTTTGTTGCTAATAAATAACGACATAGTTCACCAATGTACTGAGCAACCTTGGAATAAAAAACAACAAAATTACAAAATTAATTGGGTCAAGTGGAGTTTACTTACTGTACAATTAAATTTATTGCAGTCCTTCCAAAAATTACTCGCTGAAAATTTATTGCGAATGGCAATTGACAAACCATTAAGCAGACATTGGCCAACCCCTACGATACCGCCAGCTGTGTGATACAGGGGTAAAGGATCATAGAGGATATCATCCTTTTTCAGTATGGTCATAACATAGAGTGCATTTGCCATGAAGATATAGCTAAAAACATTTTGTTTAAACACCCGAGATAACCTTGATGTTAAATGTCTACCCTTACCGAATATTTGAAATAACAGCTGCTTTAGGGAGACCGGTGGTACCACTTGTGTAAATATATAGCAACTTATCAGTCACTTTAGCCTTGCTGTAAATCCCCGATAGATTAGTGACTTGGATACGTTCCAATTCCTTGCTCAAATTGCAATATTTTCCTTCAGAGGGTTCATGTTCGCCTGGATTCTCTTGGAACCGGAACAATAGTAAATCCTGAAGGTCAGGGTAGATATCATCAATGGTTGAGGTGAAGGTTGAGCCGAAAATCAATCCTTTGACGTTGGCAGCACGAAGGGAGTGCTTCAAGGGTTCCTTGGTCTGGTGAGTGTTGACTAGGGCAGTGACCACACGTATTTTAGCCAACCCTAGCCAAATTCCAACATATTCCGGCTTTCCACCAAGGAGCAAGGCTATCGAGTCATTGGGTTTCAGGTTTTTCCGGAGGAAATAACTTCCAACCTTGTCACTGAATTCATCCAACTGAAAAAGTATGTAAGTACTACAGTGAATTCTGAAGCATATCTTGGATTAACCTGTTTATAGGTCCATTGAGCATTCTCAGAGTAAATGGCAATTTTATTCGGTTGTTGCTTAACTAATTGTTTAAATTTCTTCACGATTGTCGTGTTGGTTCGTTGTAAATTAAACACGCGAAGATGCAATCGCACAAAGTGCAGCGAAGCTCTATAAACAAACAAATAAACAATTCATTAGTTGTGATAATAACTTATCGGTAATTTCTTGTTATTCATATGCAATTTATAAATAATAAATGACCGTCTAGAAGCTATCTTGATGATTAGTTTATTTATAGTTTATGTTAATTGCATATTTTTTTGAGCCATTAAACACTAGACTGCAAATCATTGCAAAACAATGAGAATTTATGTCATACGCATAAATTAATAATCAATTTTTCATGCTGGTTCATGCGTAGATAATTAACTAACTTACTTAAAGTCTCTGGGAAATGTCTTGTAGCAAACGTACAAAAATCGTTTGTGTTTCTTCGATAAGAAAACAAAACAACTGAGGATGCATAATAAACAATAGAGCTGAAACAATTTTGATGAATTAGAAAGTTGCTTGAAGTGACTTAAGTAATTAGATAACTTACCAGAATCATCTTTGTGTTGCTTGATGCTGTTATCAGTTGGTTAATTAAACTTTATTTATCAACAACAAGTCTTCTCGCACAGAAACGATGTGCGCAAATGACTTTAAGACGTTTGCGCACTTGACTTAAACACTACACGTGAGCGATGGCTATCCGTAATGTATGTGCATTTAAAACGCAACGCGCTTATCATATCTATTCTACGCATACTAAGTAACTAACTCGTAAGTGATGACTTTTGCATTATAGTTGAACAATTAGCCAGTGCAGATGTGCTTAAGACTCTTCAGCTGACGCGTCGATAACTAGGACTAGTTGAGCGTAGTTTCTAACGGTACTTTTCCAGCGCACGACTGCATTAAATTCGTTCGAATGCGATAATAATAATAAAATACGATTCATTGCTCGTACATTTATCAATTACAGCCATTGAGAAGCCCTATTCATCGCCAGTTAAGCGCTTCTGTACTTTGTACTTGAACACCACATGAACGATATCAATTGCAGTAGATTATGTGCTCATCAATAGAACATTAGGCTTTACTGCGCATTTTTAAATTGGTTTACTTAAGAACATCGCTGGTGAGATAAATTAATTCCGAAAGTGAACGCATCTGCCATCTACAGAGTTCCGACTTAGTTAAATTTGAAAATCGCTAAAATAAATTTCTTAATTACTCATTAATTACACACGATTTTTCGAAAAAAAATGTGATAAACTATTAGTTAAAAATATGTAGGCAAATATTATTAGATTTCTAAATCGATTACATGAGATTCATTTTGATCAGTGATATGAGCATAGATCACATTCCAACTGATACATTAAAAGTGTGATAATTTGTCCAAATAATTGCTTGTGATACATTTGCTTCATGTTGAATCTACAAACAAAAATATATTATTAATATTTTCCAGTTTCAGGGGATTTTCTAGTGGTTACCCAGTTGTTATAAACAATTGTCTGGTGTTCTCCTGACATTCTGAAATGGCCAGTAAAACTCTAGAGTAATTCTTCATTCTGGACCATGACTTGACTGTATCAACCAAGGCATGTCCAATTCCTTTGTTCCTTAAGCTAAAAGCAAAAACAACAATGGAATTTGTTTAGAATTTTTTGAAGGACTTCTTACTCATTATGAACAGCAAGTCTGAATAACCAAGCAGTGTCATCTAGCATGGTGTAATTGGAAACAGCCACTGTTCCAACAATCTATAAATAAATTTATAATTGTTGAGGAATTACTTGACAACAATGAGAAATACTATACCCTTCTAGATAAAGGACCAACATCAATACCTGAGGCATGCAAAGCATCTTCAGTTAGAATAGAATACTGTGCTGTTTTTAATTGTTGCTCAGTGGTGAAGAATGGCTGGCAGGCTTCAGCCACCCAGCATTGCAAAGGTCTTTTGTTCATCAGCTCCATGGCTTTGAAGTAGAAGGAAGAGTAGATGATTAGAAAGATAACTATGATGACAATTGGTATGGCAATTATGCAGTATGCTAGTGGCACTCCCATGAAGATGAAGAGAATAGCAGCACATGCTACTATTAGTTGTAAAGTTATCTAAACCAATACTCAATTAATATAAACAATAACAATGTCAATAACTTACTTCTCTTGTGAGTGCATTGATAAATGATGGGAAAACATTAGAAACGTACGCATTTCGCACTACTTCGGAAACTTGCGCTAAATCTGTGTGTTTGTATTCTTTTATCACTATATAATAAGACATTCTAGTAAAATAATTGTTTGTATCAAAAAGTAAACACTGCTTAGAGAGCTTAGAGGTTAGAGAAATATTCCACTCGGCCGACTAGCTAGGTATTAGCGATTAGAAGAAGTTTAGTTTCAGTTCTCGCTATGCGAGGGCGATAAATGAACAGCATAAAATTAATTTCAAATTTCTACGATGCTCCAGTCATGAGAAAAGCAATAATATGTTTTAGGAGGTAATATTTGAGGTGGTAGATCTACATCTAAGAGCATCTGCGTTCCTAGTATCCCTTCCAGTACCCTCCCTATGTAGCTGGTGTACGCATGAGAGCGGTGAGGTGTTCCTCCACATTTGTAAGGTCAATAACTCTATAACTAGGTGTGCTGGATGAGTGTATAATAGCTTATTTCATTTAATATACCCTCAGCTATATCTATGCCAAATTTGAGCTAATTTCCTTAATAATTTTATAAGTTATATCATTAGACTTGTGTTATTCCTACTTCAAACTGTAGATGGAGCAAATAAGTAATGTAATTATGAAAATTCAAATTATTACAAGTAATTTAGGCTTAAGTAAATGATACTTTAAGATAATCTATTAGAAAATACGTAGTAAGATTGACAGGGTGTTGAAGGCGGAAGTGGGGGAGGTAGAGTACGCATACGCATGCGGCATTGACATCAATAAAACGCAACGATGATAGCGGTGGCGGTGGAGGCTGCATTGAGGGGTGTGCGCAAAGAAAGCAGGTCGTGCGTATCCGCGAGCCGTCGGTGGCAACAACAGCCGCAACGTTGGCGGTGGCCGCGATCACTGGCGGCAATTGTGCGGCAACGGTGGTGTGGTGTGCATTCGTATTATCAGCGTCGAAATAAATCAGACTTGAAGGCGGCAAGTCGTCCTCGTTTTGGCGGTGTAACAATTAAGACTGTGCTGACAGGCATTGATAAGAGGCGGCAAAGTGTTAGTCATTATTTATCTTATGCGGGGTGATGTGGCAAACTATTTGAAAAGTGAAAACATTTATAAAAAATTAAATCAATTATTTGAAATGTGACATTTTTTGAAATAAATTCAATACAATTCAAGATGATAAAGTCTTGAGCTGCTTGGCTGGACGATTCGTAAGACATAGACGAGTGGCGGTTTTTTGCCGCCCTCAGCTGTAATCTACATCTGCCGCCCAAAACATCGCGCCTCGAGGGAGCGACGGTGGACGATATCAAAAGGTACTTTGTTGCTTTAGGGTTTCTGATGTGTTTTTTTGATAAGAGAAAATTTGAAATATCTCAAAAACTACAAGAGATATTTGAAAAATTTAAAAAGTTTTATTTATGCTATTAAATTCTTAATAATGTGATATGTAATTGTAGTAATTTATGCAAGCGGTTGTTAAATTCTTTAGTTTTAAAATTGAGATTAAGATATGGTAAATTAGTTCTTCAGAAAAACGTTCATATCTCAAAAAATATTCAAGATTTTTCAGATATTTAAAAAGATTTGCATTAAGTAATAAATTTTTAATATTTGTGCTAAATTTCGTTGAAATTTACAAAGTGGTTAATATTTTATTAATGTTTAAACATACTAGTCGTATTTGTCTGCAAGTAAATTTGAGAAAAAATATGATTTATTCACAAAACATCAAATATCTCTGAAATCGTGTGAGATTTTTTAAAATTATAAAAAGATATTTATTAAGCATTAAATTCTATAGAGATTTGAAAATTTTTAGGAAAATTGAGTAAGTGGTTATTATTTTATTAGGGTTAAAACTTGATAGTCGTCTTTTGGCAGTTTGTAAACTAGTGGGAAATATGACTTGTTCTAGAAAACGTCAAATATCTCTGAAACCATAAAAGATTTTTGAAAATCTTAAAAAGCATGCTAATAGGAATATAATTATTAATAATTGTTAAAATTTTGATTAAGATTGATGAGCCAGGTATTTTTCTACGAGCGTATAAATTTGATTCTATATTTTGATGAAAATTACTCTTTACGAAAATATCAATAATTTTAAAACTATATCAGATTTCTGTAAAGTTCAAACTGTATATTATAAAGCATTAAATTTCCAATTACTCTGGCAATTTTGATTAAAATTGATAAAATCATGATGATTATATTAATAATCAAACTTGCTTGACGTATTTTGTTGAATAAATTCATTAATTCTAATTAGTTTACGAATAATAAAGTAATAAATAATGAATGTTTACAAATCGATAGCTAGATAGCTAGTTAGCTAATTTCATCATTTGAATGCAAACGATTGCACAAAGACCATTTGCAAATAAATAAAAAATGAGCCACATGATTATTATAATCATGATGATATCGTCGTAAAGTTTGCTTGAACGAGAAAGTAATGAGGTTATTGGCCGCGTTCCAATATTACTTGGCTTACTAATGTCTTTTTCCGCATTTATTTTTAGTCTATTTTACCATAATTGACAAACAGTATTATTTAATTTTCCCCTTTTTCCTATTTATTTTGGTTTAAAATGCGTTTCTTTAATTAATTTTTACGAAACAAAACAAGTGTGTTTCCAATCGACGAGTCGTGAATTTTCCAAGATGATGAAAATCGGATTGGAGCATTAATGAAAGAAATCAAATGCGCTTTGCGATTATTCGCGAAAATTCCAATTTCCGGCGAGTTGAAGCAATGACAACACGTCCTCTACTTCTGCCGCCGCCCAACAAGATTTCTCCATTTTCTCCGTGCTCTCCTACCGTGTGCAGCACAAGCATTTGCCACCCTCGACCACTCCGCTCCTCGTCGACGTCTCCGTCTGCTCATAATTCGCATTCTTTTATTGCGTTTCTGCGCCTGCCACGATATCATGACCTACATAAAATTCCAATTGCGATATCCGTTCGATTCTCCGCCGCCTCCAACTCTTTCAGCAGTTTTATGACTTTTACTTTTATGGCCGAACACAAAAATACTTTTTTTAAACTTTGAATTTCACTCAATTAATGTGCAGGCAAAATTTAAAAAAGAATTGAATTAAGATTTCTTAATTGACCAATTAGAAAGTTTTAGAAACCGGAAGCAAAAGAGGAAGGAAGGAAGATTAAATATTTTTCTATCAGTCTTGATTAAATTTAATTATCATAGCCTGAAAAAAATATAATATGTTTCCTTGGGATTTATTTGAGATTTTACATGTAGTGTCTGTCGGTGTACGCAAGTACTTAACCCTTAAATCCATTGTGTCACATTCTCGCATGGGGTAATTTGCAGGTCATGCGCAATAAAATAAATAACGCGCGGCGGCAGCGCATGGAGGCGGCTATTATCTTGATTATCATCATCATAGTCATCGTTTATGTTATCTTAAATTATATCTCACTTTTATGATTTCCTTGGTTCAAGTACTCAACTGCTCACTTATTTTCATACCAAACCGGAATATCGGAAACGGCAATGTGTAATGCAAGTAATTAATTAATGTATAAGCAAAGTTTTCAACATGAAGAATTTATGAAAAAGTGATTTTGAAATATGAGATGCGAAAAGCGAGGAAAAGTTGGTGCATTGTGCATTATTAATTTTTATTTCCTCCCCCGGAAAACTTTGCTATTCTGATGGGTTAATTGCAAAGTTTGGAAACGTAAGGTATAACAAAGAAGTACTTGATTTTCTGCATCCAGCGTTGTTTTCCAAGTAGGCTTAATAACTGTAAGTTGTGTAAAGTTTAAAACTAAATAACAAACTAACCGTGGGAAAAGGTATGGAATGATGGATGGGGCGGCTGTGAAAATTAAAGGGTGTGAATCATGATTAATGATTGCCGAGGGCGACTGGTCAGTTGGTGGGGTGGCTGACATGTGAAATGCGTCAATATTAAAATTCTTTTGCGTGTGCTTATTTCATTTGCAAATTTCAGTTCATTGTTGCAACAGTTTGCGTCAGAGTAAAAGCGTATGCCGCCCCCAACTGACTGCTGCCATCGTTCCCATTAGAGCCACCGCCCCGATGGTCATTGCCAACGAGCATTCATCATAAATTCATGTTGCTTCACCGTGAATAAAGTGGAACAAAACGTGACTTAAGTCAAGTTTTAGATTTTTCATTGGCAACATGAGTTATTTATTTTTTTGGGCTAGATTTTGAGATTTTGAAAAATTGTTCAAGTAGTGCAGTGAATATGGAGTGGTGCGCATTGAAGAACTTGTTCGACTTTGATTGTTCGTAACTTCGGATGATGTAAACAATCGGATGATGTAAAAAGAACTCCCCAACGTTAATGTAAATATAGTTTATAAATTAATTTATAACCAATGGCCCCAAATTTATAATTTTTTGTTATTTTTCTTTGCGAGATAATTTGATTCAAGTTATCAATAGATATTTTCTTGGAAAAACAAACTTTGTACGCATATTCCAAAACGTTTTAATTTAACACTCGAACAAACTTGCGATAAACTTTTAATTAGATTAACTAACGAAGAAAATCCATCCAGTCATCATTTCATCCTGCTCCCTTATCCTTATTCCCTGTCTGTAATATTATTATTGGTCTTCTTGCTTTCTTTTATTCTTTCTATATTCTTATTAATTATAAGGATTAATTTAATCTTCTTATTGTATTCTTTTGTTTTCTGGGAAAGAAATGATAGCATATTAAATATGATATTTCACAAGTTTTCATTTTCTTTTTATGACTCAAACTTGTTGACACATTAAACACTCACAAATAATAAATATGTCAGAGAGGAAAAGCAATTCAAAAGAAAACGTCAAGAAATATTGTGCTCGTCAGAAAGTTACAATCGAAACAATAATAACGAAAAAAGAGTAGAAAAAGGAGTAGTTCTATTATTTCACCAATTTTCACTTATATGTAAATTTCACTCTCATAATTAAAATATATTTTGTACATATATTTTCAGATACTTGAAGCGTGTTTTTGCTAAATATTTACAAAATCAGCCTTTTGGTATTCGAGATATAATTATCCAAAATGAAGAATTACTTTTTTTCGGTTAAACGTTATCGGAATTTAGAGGTCTATATTTCTGAAACACTTTGACAGCAGTTAATGAAATTTGCAGCAAATTTCTACAATTTATCTGCGATTGCATCCTAAAAATTTAGTGTAAATCGCTTCGACAGATTTTGCAAAAAATAAGAATGTATAGCAGCATGATTAAAAGTCGGAATATGACGCGTCCGCGAACAGTGCTCCTATAAGGAATACACGTAGTTGACTGTTCAACTTTATAATTTTTTCTGGTCACCACAATAAAGTTAGAATTTTTTAATTATTTTTTGTGTTATCGGAGATAGTGTATGTATCAGACGAAATTTTTTAATAGGTGCATTTTGAAATTTTCAAAAATTGTTCTAGCACGTCGTGCGGTTCTGGTCGAAAAATTTGTAAAACTCTGATTGTTCATAACATTATCGCTATTGATATAAATATATTTTTAAATAGCTATTGCATCTTTCTGCGGAATATTTACAACATTAGCTCATTAGATTATGAGATATATTCATCCAAAGTGGAGATTAACTTTCCTTCAGAAAAACGTTATCGGATTTTCCAAGTCTTTATTTTAAAAACTTTTTTACAGAATTTAATTAAATTTACAGAGGATGTGCAGAATTTATCTGTCTCTGCATTCTGAAAATTTGGTATAAATAGCTTCGACAGATTTTGCAAAAAATAAGAATGTATAGCAGCATGATTAAAAGTCGGAATATGACGCGTCCGCGAACAGTGCTCCCATAAGGAATACACGTAGTTGACTGTTCAACTTTATAATTTTTTCTGGTCACCACAATAAAGTTGGAATTTTTTAATTATTTTTTGTGTTATCGGAGATAGTGTATGTATCAGACGAAATTTTTTAATAGGTGGATTTTGAAATTTTCAAAAATTGTTCTAGCACGTCGTGCGGTTCTGGTCGAAAAATTTGTAAAACTCTGATTGTTCATAACATTATCGCTATTGATATAAATATATTTTTAAATAGCTATTGCATCTTTCTGCGGAATATTTACAACATTAGCTCATTAGATTATGAGATATATTCATCCAAAGTGGAGATTAACTTTCCTTCAGAAAAACGTTATCGGATTTTCCAAGTCTTTATTTTAAAAACTTTTTTACAGAATTTAATGAAATTTACAGAGGATGTGCAGAATTTATCTGTCTCTGCATTCTGAAAATTTGGTATAAATAGCTTCGACAGATTTTGCAAAAAATAAGAATGTATAGCAGCATGATTAAAAGTCGGAATATGACGCGTCCGCGAACAGTGCTCCCATAAGGAATACACGTAGTTGACTGTTCAACTTTATAATTTTTTCTGGTCACCACAATAAAGTTAGAATTTTTTAATTATTTTTTGTGTTATCGGAGATAGTGTATGTATCAGACGAAATTTTTTAATAGGTGGATTTTGAAATTTTCAAAAATTGTTCTAGCACGTCGTGCGGTTCTGGTCGAAAAATTTGTAAAACTCTGATTGTTCATAACATTATCGCTATTGATATAAATATATTTTTAAATAGCTATTGCATCTTTCTGCGGAATATTTACAACATTAGCTCATTAGATTATGAAATATATTCATCCAAAGTGGAGATTAACTTTCCTTCAGAAAAACGTTATCGGATTTTCCAAGTCTTTATTTTAAAAACTTTTTTACAGAATTTAATGAAATTTACAGAGGATGTGCAGAATTTATCTGTCTCTGCATTCTGAAAATTTGGTATAAATAGCTTCGACAGATTTTGCAAAAAATAAGAATGTATAGCAGCATGATTAAAAGTCGGAATATGACGCGTCCGCGAACAGTGCTCCCATAAGGAATACACGTAGTTGACTGTTCAACTTTATAATTTTTTCTGGTCACCACAATAAAGTTAGAATTTTTTAATTATTTTTTGTGTTATCGGAGATAGTGTATGTATCAGACGAAATTTTTTAATAGGTGGATTTTGAAATTTTCAAAAATTGTTCTAGCACGTCGTGCGGTTCTGGTCGAAAAATTTGTAAAACTCTGATTGTTCATAACATTATCGCTATTGATATAAATATATTTTTAAATAGCTATTGCATCTTTCTGCGGAATATTTACAACATTAGCTCATTAGATTATGAAATATATTCATCCAAAGTGGAGATTAACTTTCCTTCAGAAAAACGTTATCGGATTTTCCAAGTCTTTATTTTAAAAACTTTTTTACAGAATTTAATGAAATTTACAGAGGTTGTGCAGAATTTATCTGTCTCTGCATTCTGAAAATTTGGTATAAATAGCTTCGACAGATTTTGCAAAAAATAAGAATGTATAGCAGCATGATTAAAAGTCGGAATATGACGCGTCCGCGAACAGTGCTCCCATAAGGAATACATGTAGTTTATTGTTCAACTTTGTAATTTTTTTCTAGTCACCACAATTAAGAATTTTTTAATTATTTTTTGCGTTATCTGAGATAGTGTATGTATCAGTCGAAATTTTTTAATAGGTGCATTTTGAAATTTTCAAAAATTGTTCTAGCACGTCGTGCGGTTCTGGTCGAAAAATTTGTAAAACTCTGATTGTTCATAACATTATTGCTATTGACATAAATATATTTTTAAATAGCTATAGCATCTTTCTGCGACATATTTACAACATTAGCTCATTAGATTTTGAGATATAATCATCCGAAGTGGAGATAAACTTTCCTTCAGAAAAACGTTATCGGATTTTACAAGACCGTATTTTAAAAACTTTTTTACATAATTTAATAAAATTTATAGAGTATGTGTAGCATTTATTTGTAACTGTATTCTGAAAATTTGGTGTAAATCGCTTCGATAGATTTTGCAAGAAATAAGAATTTAGAGGAGCTTAATTAAAAGTCGGAATATGACGCGTCCGCGAACAGTGCTCCCATAAGGAATATATGTAGTTGACTGTTCAACTTTATAATTTTTTTCTGGTCACCACAATAAAGTTAGAATTTTTAAATTATTTTTTGCGATATCTGAGATAGTGTATGTATCAGATGAAATTTAAAAAAAAAATTTGAGATTTTCAGAAATTGTTCAAGTATTGTTCAAGTAACTTGTACAACTTTGATTGTTTATAACTTTATCACATTTAAAGCTATATTCAACATTTAAAAAGTAATTCATTATTTAGTTAATCTTATATTAGACAATATAAAAAAAACTCAGGATTCAAGTTATAATATAAGGTAATATATGGTAAACTGTAATAAACACTATATTAATGAATATTCTCGTGGAAAACGTGATATAGTGGATAAATGTATAATAAAACTACCTTGAACGAATGGTTAATTAGGTCAGCAACAAGCGCAATGCGGGGATGTTTCATCCCTATGTAAAATAAAGAGTCGCGTCTGAGAGAAAGGGAGACAGATACTAAAAGAGGAGTAAGTATTTTATTCTATTAACAGCATAGTGCAGAAATGCGCGAAAAGTTAACGTTGAATATTTCATCTTATTTGCGAGACTTTTGGTTGGTCGAGCGTATTAACATTTTCACCATTATCTAACACAGGGTGAAACTCCCTCTCTCCCGCCGTCTGTATCCCACTTGCTCCTCTACAGGAACACTTTGCAAAGTGGAATAACTACCCGTGTCTCTCTTTTTAATGCCACACAGCACAAGAGCGTCGCTTTATTCAAATGCGCTGACAGCTATTATTATTATGATTATAAGTAAAATGCAGTAAAACTTCCACTTTTGCTTTGTAATGTGTTTTATCATGTTTTATCATTCGCAAACTTTGTTAATTATGCTTAATATTCTATCAGAAATTATCTTTTAAATGTATTACAAATTTATTTCATCTGAATCCTCCCTGGCGACGAGGGGGTGGCGCAAATTGTAGTTGGTGGGAAGTTTATCAACTAGAAATTGAATTAGTGTGCTTGTTCCATCAAGTTCTATCATCACTTTATATGCCACCTCCCTTAAATCAGAGTATTACGATGATAATAATTTGTATTTGTTTTATCCTTTAATGGATCTCGTCCTTAAATCGTCTTAATATTTTAGAGACATTTCGTATGAAAGTTGATGAGAGAAACAGCAAAAAATAGACACGAGGGAAAAGTGAAGAGTGACCCTTTGCAAAGTCATTGCGTTTGTGGAGGACGAAAGAGATGAAAGCAGTAAATCCTTGGGGAAGTTGGCGCAGAACGTGCACTTCAGGACTAATTCGCATCTGCGCATCATGTGATCTTTCTATCTTATCAACATGTCATACATTACGATCAAAGACCCACGAGCATGATATAAAATGAAAGAAACAAGTTTATTTTCTTTGATTTCCTCAAAATTGCTTGGACTAAAAATATTTTTTAAAACAAAGTTTTCTAACGGTTTTCAAGAAATATTAAACAAATTTGTGTAATTTTTGTAAATGAGAGAATAGAAGTAAATTGGGTACTTCCCCTTCGAATGAAATAGACAGACCACTGACCACTGACCACCGAAATTCCATTCGCAATGCGGGCTTTGCGAAATCTTGTTGAATAAGTTCAAGCACGTCTCCTGGCCGCAAGTGAAGAGAAGAGAGGAAAAGCATGCGGGTGGAAATGATTCACTTACGCGTAGTGTTACCAGCCAACCAGCAAGCACACTTTGCTTCCGGCCCAGCTACGGCTCGACTTCCGCTCTGTTGCCCGCATTCGCATGTGCAAATAATTTACACGTACGTCGTTGCCATCGTTGCCGCCTCTGCCGCCGCCAACTCGTTTGTGCAAAAATGTTCCACGTTTCATTTCAACCGTATAAACAAACGTTCGTTTCACAAGCCGGAAATAAAACAAAGAAAACCGATAAAAAAGCCTCATATTCCTGGAAATCTAGATTCCTATTCTGAAATATTGTTAATTAATTAAATTTTCAATAAGCAGTGCATTATTCAAATTGATAATTCATTAGGTAATGCGCTTTGCAGTTGCCACATAAAAATATTTATCACGTTGGACGACAATTCATTATTTAGAGCACTGAGTTTTTATCGTTTTTCCGCTTTCCGCGTTTTAGTGCTCGCATTGTGTATATTACTATTCGTTTATTTGGCAAAAAGGACATTGCAACAAAATAATTAGGTAGAAAATAAGCGATAAAGTTGGCATTCGTTGCAGTTTTCCGCATACAAAGTAAAAGTCGTGTGTAATTAGGCAGTGCATAAGGCGCGCCCATAAACAATAAAAAAAGCATAAATTTCTTTGCGCTGTTCGAAGGACGAAGGACGAAATGCGGAATAGTCATTAAAATATAACTGTTACTCTGCATGCAGACTAATAAAGGAATAAAATAGCAATTTGTTTTTATGATTAGTTGGCAAATGATGAAAAATTCATTCACTTTCTAATCAATATTTTGATTAAGTAAGATATGCAGGATGCTGAAATTTGGCTAGTGCAAGTTTTAAGTGGAGGCGGCAATCAAATTGCACTCTCTCACTCTTCAAGCGTGCGTTTGGCATACAGTTGATTGAAGTTTCGCTTGTTCAAAACGATACACAAGTACTGAAGATACAGAGTGTGCTTTTAGTAATTATAATAGAATGATTAGGGTAATTAATTATTAAGGGGTATTATTAATTATTCTGAAAGGAAATTTTATTAGTTGATTATTAATTTATGGGTGGTAAGTGCATGATATTTTTGGTAATTTCTGAAGTACTTTGTATTGATTGTTTGATTGATTGAAGAGTGACTGACCGAAAGAGGAAAGTTGCAACGTTGCAGTAGTAGCCACCCTTCAGCTGGAGCAACCGCCGCCAACACTCGCCACTTATCCGATGCACTTGACGGCGTCGAAACGCAAATATTTGCACTGAATTAATTAAACTTGCATTTCATGTGCATGCTCAATTTATTAGTTCCAGATAAATAATAATAATACTTTCAAGTAAGTTATTGTTTATCAAGAAATATCAGTACGAATTTTATCAAATTTGGAGCATATATGCGGAGATAATTTATGAAGTAGTGTGCGAAATTTAAATATATTTACACCATTGGTTTTTGAGATATAGCTTTGTGAATTGGAACATTAGTTTTGCTCTCACAGAAAAGTAGTTGAAGTTTATGAATTTTTATCTCGGAAATCAATAGAGGTAATTTAATAATATTAATTGGTAATTATGTAGAAATTATCCAGTAATTTATACTGAAAATTTGGTTTAAATCTAATCAGTAGTTTTTTCGCAATTTAAGAATTACTTAGAGCATCATTGAAAGTTGCACCTGCACACGTTGAAAATAGTAAAAAATTTTGAAAAATACTGTATATATGGAATTTCATGAAATATCGCATATACACCCTCAGATAGTCTAGTAAAGAGTGTGTGAAAATTGATTAGAATTAAACGAGTGGTTTTTGAGAAATTACTTCTCAAAATGGATCATTAGTTTTGCTCTCCGAAACGTAGCTGAACTTTATGAGTCTCTATCTCTAAAACTAATAGAGATAATTTCATGAAATTAAATGTCAGTTATGCAGAAGCTATCTACTAATCTACCGTAAAAATTTGGTTTAATTTTATTAAGTAGTTTTAGAGCAATTTTAGAATTTCCACCGCAATGACTGAAAGTCGCTTCTTGACACCTCCACTAACTTTGCTCCCATAAGAAATACATGGAAGCAATGTAGTAAATTTGTAAAAACTATTGGTCGCTTAGAATTTGATAAAATTTGGTTCGTACACTTGCAGATAACGTAATTAACTTTATGTGAAATTAGGTTATAATTAAACCAGTGGTTTTTGAGATATAACTTCTGAAAGTGGCGCATTTGTTTTGCACTCCGAAACGTAGCTGAACTTTGGGAATTTTTATCTCTGAAACTAATAGAGATAATTTCATAAAAATAAATGTTGGTTATGCATAAATAATCTGTTAATCAACCCTAAAATTTTGATTTACTTCTATGAAGCAGTTTTTGCGTAAATTAAGAATTTCTAGCTGAACGACTGAAAGTCGCTTTGTAACACCTCTATGAACTTTGCTCCCATAAGAAGTACATGAAAACCATTTATCAACAATATCAACGTAAATATCCAATGATTAAAACTATTGATATAATCCACTTAATTCTATACACAAATGCGTAAATATATTCTTAATTTAGCGTGAAATTCCTTCACGAATATTGTTTATAATAAGCCGCCATAAAATAAAAGAATTCCAATTACCTATTCGCATTGCGTACATATAATATTTTATTTTATTTTTATTACCCACGAGTTTATAGGTCAACGCTGAATAAATGTTGCATTTTCATTCGTTATCGATGGCAATTAACATTGGAATTAGAGGTTAGCACAAACAAATGAATGACCTTCTTGCTTTCAGCGAATGCGTTCAATGCATAATAAATACTCAAATGAGCTGAAATCAAACGACAAACAAAAAACACGCATAAAAGCGGAAAAGCAAATTATTTTTTTCGCATTTTTCCGCCATATTTTCATCATCAAATACAGGATCATAAAATACTCACTTTATCCTTAAAACTCACTCGCTGAATTTTTATTACTTTAATTAATTGGGGCGGCAATGAGCACAATTCCTTTCCTCTGAGATGAATTAACCTACAAAGAAATTACAATAATTAATTAGCAATTAAACTGAATGATTAATTGATAAACAACTAACAATTAAAATTAAATTACGAAAGGCAAGGATAATTCCGGCTTTTCCGGTGACACGCTTAAACTTGACGAAAGGGATAAAGCATGAAGACTTAATGCAAAATTAATGAGCTAGTTTTAACTAAAGGATAATTCAACTAAAAAAATATTTGCAAGGGGAAGAAACAATAACATTAAGAGCTTTACATAGAAAACAGGAGTGTATCAAAATATGCCGTAGCAACCCCTTGAGCGGCAGTTATCCTGCGATCCGCATAATAAGTGCTTATAAATTGTTTCTGTAAATCCAACGCAAAATCCTGGTTCTCAGGAGAAGAATCCATACTCTAAACATGCATGAATATGTCACATGCAAATGTATGTGTTGGGTTTCCCCCGTACATCTTCTTTTGTCCTGCCAAACCAACCAACCGCCAACGCTCGCCCCCGTTACTGCCGCTTGCCGCCGTCGAGCATAAAACAAACGACTGTGATTCTTGCACGTATTCGCATATTTTTCCTTCCGGTGGCGGCAGTAGCAACGGCAAAAAACCGCCACACGCATAAGTAACTCGTATGCGCGTACGTGTTTATTCGTAGCGCGTTCCAAATTTATTTCCATTTTCCCTCACTGCCGCCTCCGAATTTTGTTACGACGCAAAACCAACCACCACCACCAGCAAGCTGCTTTTCCAGGGTGGACACAATGAATGTATTTTTTAAACATATTAATTATTTTTCTTTTTGTGCAAATATGCAAATATGCAATTAAATTTCTTCCGCAATGAAATTATTGTTGAATTAGCAAAAGCAAATGAAACGGCGGCGTTGTTTGAATAGATCGTCCTGATACAGCACGCCACACAGTTTTTATGCCTTTCCGGCTAATGTTAATGCTTTTAATTTTTTCTAAACGTTACATTAAAATTATAAATTTTCAACCCTCACTAACAGGATTTTAGGTTTTCCTTCGTTGAGGAAATGAGGAAAATCACATTTGCAATGCGTAATTAAGGATAAGTTTTCTTTGAATTAAACATGAGCTCTCAATAAATATTAGTTTAAACTTTACGCATAATTTGTTCAAGTGATTCACTCATGTCTTATACTTGATGTTGATTTTAATCTCAGTTGTTTTTAGGGCAAATAATTAATTAATTAATTGTGGAATTATTCTTGTTGCAGATGGAAATCATGGGAGGCAATTATTGGCGATTTTTATTTCTTGGAATAGCTTCATTAATATTAATGACAAATTCACTCAACTTAAGTAAGTATTGGACGGGTGTATGAAAGTAATTATTGAATATCTTAAAAACTAATTGAGATATCTCAAATATTTTTACATGGGTGGAAAGCTAATAAAATTTACTATTAGTTTCGTGATCTTTATTAAAATATCTCGTAAACTTTTGACGTTATTAATTATCAAAGTGGAACTATACTTATTGAGTTATTATGTCAGAGAGAAAAGGTGTATGGAAGATTCTGACGTTTTTTGAAATATTTCTAAAACTATTTAAGATATCAGAAAACTTTTTTCACTATTGTATAACCAATTACATTCTTCAACCCCACCTGAAATTTCGATTAAATTACCCTTATGAATATTTAGAAATTTAATGGCAAACGTAAAACTTTGCTTTTTACATGTTTGCCTAAATATTTTAAAATATACTTGAGGTATTTAAATTATTTTTACACAGACGCAATGCCAATAAAATTCTTTAGAAATGCTGAAAATTTCATTAAAATATCTTTAGAGGTTTAGACGGAATTAACGATCAAAATAGGACTTTAAGAAGAAAACTTTGTACATCCGTAACCTCTTTTATTTTCTCGGTGGTGGGTTTATGGTTGTAATAATTTCAAGCATGTCGCAATGTTCATAATTTCCGCACAACGCAGCAGGAATTTCGGCAAGTTGTACCCTCCACCCCCGCCGCCAAACTAAAGCAAAGTAGAGGCAGTCATCATCCACTCATGCGCAAGCACAATATGTGTATAATTTCAGCGAGCAGCGGGCGAAAATAAATAAATTAGGCAACGGTTAATTGAATTTTATAGTGCGCAGCTTTTAATTCACTTGCCATTTTCGGTTGTTTCCCGAAATACAATTATGATTTATTCGCATTTATTTAATAAACCAGCACATAATGCATAGATAAATTTTCATTTTAGCTTTTCATCTTTTAATTACGTTGCCTCCCTTCCTCCCAACCCACTTCAAAATTCCAAAGTGCATTTATTGAACTATTTCATGTTTGAAAATATATAATTCAATTCCACTGTGCACTTAATTTACAATTCATGCGGGTGCGTTTTGCGTTGTGCGAAAAGTTTCCGGATTCATTCCGGAGAGAAAAGTTTCATTCGAGTGGAAATTAATTCCGATCACCACTTAAAACTTTCCCATCAAATTTCCTTCTCTGCTTTTGCATTCGTTTCAAATTTTTTCGAAAAATTCGAATATGAAACTCTTATTTTTTTAATTAATCAACAATTTCTCTTCACACAAATATTCAATTGGATTTTTAATTGAATAATTGAATATTTAATTTTGGCAATGAAAAACGTAATCAAAAATGCAATTAATTTTTCTCAATAGACCAATATTGAACTGTTTGTAGGAAAACAGACGGAAAAGACACAATTATGGTATCCCAATTTTGGTGAGGATTATATCAAAGCGGAAAACGCCCTTGTGAGTGACAACAGCCCTGTTTTCAACAATACTGTGACCAATGTAACTGTTCAATTGGGTGCCACTGCGTATTTGCATTGCCACGTGCGGAATTTTAATGATCGTACAATATCAGGAACAGAGGTAAGCATCCCTTATCATTCCATCCACCCAATTTTGCATCAACATCAAATATGCGCACACGTTTCACATATCCCGATTGGAAAAGTGCATTTCCCCATGTTTTCCTTTGCTTTCTCCCTTTTAATATTTATATTTATTCATCTCCTCTTCTTCTCCCTCTGTTGCCATATGGCCATGAGCCGAGCAGGGAATATTTCCGTATAAAGTGTAGCAAGTGCATTCTTTCCCTCTTTTTCCGTTTGGGGGATGTGTCGCCAAAGGCGGAAGAGAGAGAAATGCGGGATGTGTTTGCATGCACAAATACGGCAATCTCAATATGCAATATATGAAATGTTTTTGGGTGATATTGCGGTCGCGTGACGTCATTTCCGGTATGTGGTGTTGTCGTTCAAGTCGTTTACTCCGCAGGCAATATACGAAATATGCAAGTAAAACGAATATAAAATGAAGTGAACTGGACTTTTAATATAAAACCAGAAAAGCTATCACTTTTTTGTGTGTGCGTCGGATGAGTAATTTGTTTATTTCTGTAGCAAATTTCATGGGTACGTCGAAGAGACTGGCATATCTTATCATCGGGTATGTCACCCTATACGAATGACGAACGATTTCAAGTGCTTCACACGGAGAGTTCAGATGATTGGATTTTGCAAATCAAATACGTCCAAAAACGTGATAACGGAAGTTATGAATGTCAGGTGAGTGTGTTGAACAATTTACTAATTAGATATTTAATTAAAATAAGCTTAAGCAGGGTGAATTAATACATTTTATTGGGTTCATTATCACCGGAATTTACGAGGCAATAAACAGCGTGTAATTACTTTTGTTAAGTAATTAAAGTATATCTTTTGAGAATTTATATAGCAATTTTACACGGGGAAATTTAGATTTGAACGTGAATAGTTCAATAACTATTTAAGATATTTAAATAATTCTTTCAGTACTTGATAGCTAATTAAATTCTTTAATTTTGTGGAAAGTTTTAAATAAATTATTTAAGTGGATCTTGAGATATTGATGATAGAACATGAAAGTTCTTGTTGAAATTGGGTATCGCAGACTTAACAGCCCAAGTTAACGTAAGTTAGTTAACTTGGGCTTGTTACTACCCCAATTGTAGAAGACTTCTTTAGTGTTAAATATGATTGAATGCATATATAACTATTGAAAAGTCATCAACATTAATCTCAGGCTCTGGTACTTGAACCAGTGGCTTTCAGGTCACAATTGAGATGTTAACCATCTTAGCCACGAAGCCTTAGGGATACTTTGGGAATTAATTCTGGAAGAACCCATAAAGATACGCTATTATATCATATACAAAATTAATTACCAACTAAGTGGCTATGTTTGGTAAAGTTTTAAATAAATTTAAAAATTGTTATCAAAAATTACAGCTTCCTAAAAAAATCCGGAACACAGTATAAGTATTGGTGAAATTCCAGAATTAATTTCTGGAGAAGTAATGGAGATAATGAAAAAATTTAGTTGTATAAATTAGAGTTTAATCGTTTATTATTGCTGTAAATTTGAATTTATTTTGAAGTCACTCTAAAAAGTTATAGCACTTTGAAAATTATTTGTCCAACTTGCAACTGATGCTGATACAATGTCCCTATTGAGATATCATTATTTGAGTTTCAGAATTAATTTCTAATAAACGAATAGAGATAATTGAATAATTTTAAAGCTGAAAACAAGGTGAATTAATTGTTTATCATATGCAAACAAATCAACTAAATTGTAATTGTTTATAGAAAGTTATGGCAAGTTCAAAATATCGCAAAATATTATTGTAAGAGTCTTATTGAAAAAGTGTTTTTTTCACATTTTTTGAAATATTACAAAAGCTATTTGAGATATGAAAATAGTTCTTTCACCATTGTATAACCAATTAAATATTTTAACCCTATTCAAAAATTCATAATAATCATATCAACAGATATTCAGATATGAGCGGTCAAAGTTACAAATTAATCTCACTATTTGCAAACAATCTTATGTGTTTGCAAAATTTTTCTTTCTACAATTGGAAATTTGCTATAGATTTTCCAATCGATACAAAACGCACATTTATTCCTCGTTCGTTTGAAGCTGGGGAGAAAAGCCGCAGGATAACGAGCTCGAAACGAGGAGCATTCACAACATGTAAAGTGGATGATAAAAAAGGTGAAAAAAGGGGCGAAATACGAAAATCCTGTTTTTCATCCGTGAGAAAAAGGAGTTCCAAACGCGAAACGCGAAACAGGATGTTTTAGTTTGATTTGCATGCTGAACAAATGCGTCTACGTGGAAAATGACAAAGACGCAGGAAAATAAAATAGAGTGATGTAAACTTTTTCCTAGTAATTTGCACTTTAAATAACTTTTTGCAACTTTAAATTGCTCTCTGTGTTTCCCCTTTTTCCATATTCTAATTCCTTTTTTATATCCTTTAACTTTTAAACGTTTTTTTCCGTCATTCCACCTTTAAATTATATCAAGAATATTTTCACAAGTAAATATGAAAGCGTACGCAACCCTTACGCAGAAATACCCTGGTTTCAGTTGTTTGATAACTATTAATAAATGAAATAAAAATTGTGCTCGTATAGAACCGGAAATTGAGAAGGGATGGGGTCAACAAAGTGCGCAATCAAGCTGGCTTTTGTTTCCTCTCGGTGAGGGCGGCAACTGGAATGTCATATTTTCTGTTGACCTGCGTATTGAATGCACAAAATAGGGCATTGACGAATACAAATAGCAATTAATACAGTTTGGGGGTTGTTTGTTGATAACAACAGCAAAAGCAACAACAAGTTGCATAACGGCATGTCAGGTGCAACAAAAGGGCATCTCTGTATTCAGAGGGTGGCTATTCAATTTAAGAACAATGACTATATCGTTCATTCATGTGTAACATGATTTATTTCAAAGTGTTATATAAAGTGTTCTGATGAGAATTAAAAAAAACTCATCCCTCAAGAAAAACTGAGTGCATAATTAAATTTGAATAATATTTATTCAGCAATGGAAAAATAATGAAATTAATATTTATTTTAATTTATGCTTTATTGTTTTGCCGTTGGAATATTATTTTAACTGTAAATGGATAAATAAATAAATAACGAATTGATTGCGACGTTTAATTATATTTTTGTGTTAAATTAATAGTTAGTGGGCAAAAATAGTATATGTGGTGAATAAATAAATAAATTGCTGTTTGGTACTGTGCAGGCCATCTATGAGAGACCGGTAAACCCCAGGAGAAGTTGTAACAAATGTTGTTTATCAAAAATGCACACGAAATTACTTTATCTCGTATACGTCTCGCATTTATCTTTTGGTCCTTGAGGAAATGATGCAGTCACCGTTCTTAAACTACCAATTCTTTCGTTGCTTCGCTGTTAAAACAAGAGCAACATTTAAGATATTTACCATAAAAAAGAAGAAGCAATTAATGTCTAAGATACACGTGCAAACCGGAAAGGCGGAAAAGGTGGAACGCGTGCGCAAATTATCATCGGAAACAGCACGGAAAATTACTTCTTTATACAGAGTTTTACTGCTTTGTTTATCTCACGATTCATTTTCTGGATGAGAACACTGAGGGAAAAATATTGCACGTGTATTCCTGTATTTTGTAAACATAAATAATGATATGATATTTTGTTTATTTCCTGATTTCTGTGAATGTTTACTGGAATATAAATCATGTTTAATTAGGATTCTGCATAGCATTCATTGATGCTATGTATTTCTAATGGGAACGGGATTCGTCGATGTGTCAAAATCTTACTTTTAGGCATGCTGCTATAAATTTATCAATTGCGGCAAATCTCTTTAATCGATTTACACCAAATTTGTAGGGTGTATTCGCAGATAGTTTGAACAGATTTTTGGAAAATTTCAATAATTTTGGTACGCCGATTTATGAGATAAAAATTCTCAAAGTTTGCCAACGTGTTTTAGAGAAAAAGCAAAGATGCATTTTGAAAAGCTATATCTCGGAAACTATCCTGTCAATTATATTGTAATTTCACAGTAAGGTGTAATAACTATCTGAGAATAGATGTACCATGTTTGATTCATTTCCGGTAATGTAAATTTTTTTTTTCAAATTTTAATGGTAATCTTATGGGAGCATAATACGTGCACGCGGCAATATCTCACTTTTAGGTATGTTCCTATAAATTATTCATTTGCGCAAAATTGGCTTACTGGATTTACACCAAATTTGCAGCATATGTTTTCAAATAGTTTTAACAAATTCTTAGAAAGTTTCATTAACTTTGGTAGGCTAGTTTTTGGGAAACACATTCGCAAAATACAACAATATTTTCGGGAGAAAAAGTAATAAGAGATTTTGAGAAGCTATATCTCTAAAACTACTGGAGAAATTAGGTTAAAGTTTTACAGAAAGATGCATCAACTATCTATATATGTATATACCATATTTCATTCATTTCCGAAATAATGAAAATTTTGCAAAATTTTCAAATTTTTCAAATTTTTAAACCTCCATAACTCTGGATCTACAGATGCTATCAATGAATTTCTTTTTGATTTATTATCAACATATTTCCATTATGCTGTGTGTGAAGTTTCAAATAAATCCGATAATTATTAATATTGTTAAAAAATTCATAACTTTAACACTCTCTCCACTCAGTTGCTCTTCGTGTGATTGTCTCGTTTCCTAGGGGAATTATAAAAGTTCCTTCTTAAGTTGTAACTTATTTGAAAACAAAACGCGCATCGTGTTATTATCCTTTAATACATTTATCCCCAACAGCAACAGCATCGGTTATATCGCGCGTGTGCACACGTGAGTTGATTACACCTTTCCGAAATTACACACGTCCTTGCTGGCAAGCAGCTAGCACTTGTTGTTGTTCTTCTTCTTGTCTATTCGTAACACGCCTGGAATACTAAATAGTAAATGCCTCACAACTCAACTCATCCATCCTTCAAGGAGTCTTCAAACTGATCACGTTGTGTGCTGTGAAAATATGAAATATGAGAGCGAAATGCACAACACCAGAGAGACACTTTTGTCATACTAACAAAACCCTAAAGATTTTTTCGTGCAAGCAAAAGACGTTTTTTTTAGCAAAAAGATAAATTATTTAATTATTTCAGGTATCCAGTGGCGCAGGATTGATATCACACTTTGTTAATTTGGAAATCGTCATACCGGAAGCAACAATTCAAGGGCCCGGAAGTGGTGAACATCATGTAGATGTTGGGAGCATCATTGATCTTGTATGTCTTATTGAAAAGGTGAGTGTTCCTTCTATATTTTTACCAATACCTCATAAACTATTATAGATGCAACAATAATTCTTTCAGTGTTAGATAGTCAATTAAATTCTTAAAACACGTCTAAAAATTTAGATAAATTGCTTTAAGAGATAATTTAGATATTATTATTCAAAGTTGAAACATCATTTTTTACACAATTACTACAATATCTCAATAAGTGGATGAGATATCTACATAATTTTTGGATAAATACAAAGCCAATTAAATTTTCTACAAACCATGTAATTTTCATTAAAATATCACTGAAAGTTTAGATGAAATTAAGAATCAAAGTAGAACTTTTCAAACTTTGCTAGAATCGAAGTAGAATGTCTCAATGAAAAGGAGTTCCTTCTATAGTTTTTGCAATATTTCATAAACTAAATGAGATATCACAATAATTCTTTCACTCGAAGATACCCAATTAAATTCTTTAATATTTCCTGAAAATTCAAATAAATTGCTTTCGCAGATATTGAGATATTAATTAGCAAACCCAAAAATCCATTTTTCACACGTTCACTTCAATATCTCAAAATATAGTTGAAATATCTAATTTGTTTTTACACAGCAAAATAGCCAATGAAATCCTCTACAAATCAAATAAATTCCATTAAAATATCCTTGAAAGTTTACACGTAATTAACTATCAAAGTGAAACTTTATAAACGCAGTCTATTCATTAGAGCCTCCATTCGAATAGACTGTTAATTCCATGCATAAATAGAAATTCACAATTTGGTAAGCTAATAGGCTAAAATGTATAGCAAAAGCGCCTTTTTGGCATGCATTCAACAAATGACGTAGCAAGTAACCGTGTTTCAAACGCCATTAATTAATCCAGTTGTGAATCAAAGTATGCCAGTTGTGCGTTTCCCATCGCTAATTACGTTTATTAATTAGTCAGTCAATACGTAACATGAATGGTTCGTTAACCACTGCGATCTAATTTATAAATAAATTTAAATATTTTAAAACCAACTCAATTTCAACTTTAACCTTAAACGCTCTTGAAAATCATGACCCTCATGAATTTAGGACTTGAATTAAGAGGACTATAAATCACTTTTATGTATAGGTTAGTTTATCATAAACAGGATGTTCCAACACGTTTAGGATTGCGCTTGATAAAGAGTAAAAGATTTGTGAAATTTGTGATAACACACTGTACAATACGTGTGTATATTTTGCGCATGCAGGAAGTTAATGTAATGTTAAGGATAACGATGTTATCGTTCGTGAAGGAAGTGGGTTGCATTACATTTATATCACGATAACCAGGGGGTGGTTGAGCTGCTACGCAACGCCGGCTGAGAGGGTGGAAAAGTGATAAAGTGAAATGCAAAATACGTATGCGAATGTGCAAGTAAGATGGATGCTGTCTATTAAAATAGCGCTGCTTTTTACGTGACTTTGCGCTTTACATGCTCATCAAACAAACAACATCTTTGCTTTCTTCGTCCTTCTTCGTCCTGTGACGTGAAGAAAAGGTTTTTCTTGTGTTCCACAGCAAAAATTGTTTAAATTTGGGTAAATATGAGCTTTTTCAAGCGGAACATTAATTGATAGATTGAAAGGATGAAAGGACAAAGTTGTTCACCGAATTGATGATGACACACAATTGCGCGGTGATTAATTAACGTGACTGGCTAACCGTTAATGAACCATTGTTCCAATTCGTCGCGTCAGTTTAACACTGAGTCCTTCTTGCTTCACAGCATTTGCAATTGTCTTCAATTTCAATAAAGTCAGATTGTTAATTGTTGACTGAGTTGAATGTCAACAATCAGGGAAGAAATGTGCGATTTTTCAGTTTTCTGCAAATATCTTTTGAAGATGAAATGATAGAAAGTTGATTAATATGGCAGAATTTAGGTAATAAAATTCTCTATGAGTTGAGGTAGGTTATTATGAGGTAGATGAAAAATTAAGAGGTTTTAGAGCATTTCAAAGTTGACAGCTTATTAGGCGCAAGTTTAGTTGAGACGTTAACATATTTCTGAAAATTTAAGCAGCTTTAAACGTTGAAAAGTAATTTAGTTAAAACCATCAGTTGTTGATGGAGCACACCATGCATCATCTTCATCATCAGCGAGCGGCGCGTTTAACCGATGAAGACGAAAAGCAATTTTCGTGTTGCAAAACTTTTATAGTGCTTCGAACACTCTGGAAGTAGAATATCATCTCTTGCACCTAATAGGAAGCGAATGTATGGAATGCAGCCAAAAAGCAACTTTTGAATGCATACTTTACACGCGCATTTTCTCATTTTCTCTCAGGGTATATTCAAATCGTATTCGCACTTCCTGACTTGATTCGGCTGCTTTAAAGTTGGTATTTGAAGGATATTTTCTAAAGTAAACAAGATAATTAAATTATTGAAAAAGTTTTCGAATGCTGATTAAATTCTTTATAAGTAGTAATTTTTTCAAAATTTTCATATTGTTATTTTCCATGGTAGAGCGGTTTTAAAATTATCACGTTTTGATATTGAGGTTAAAGTACATCCTGTTGGTATTTCTTAAATATCTCCTGAACTAAAATAGTTATCAAAAATATTTTTACAGTATTAGATTCTGGATAAAATTTTCCATAAGATGTATGAAGTTCATAAATATTGTGGATTTAGAACAGCTAGAATATACCCTCAAACTTTTCACAAGTTTTCCCGTCAGTGTATACACCTACAAGAAATCCATACCTAGTATTTTTTACAATAACTATTGAACAGAAAACGATATTTAGACATTTGTTTCACTACTGAAAAGCCAATAAAATTTTGTATGACATACTCAAAAATCATAAATCTGCAATTAACGATACCGACGTTATTTGGCTTTAAACATTAATTATGTTACTTTTTGCGAGAAAGAAGGGCTGGTTATTATTTCTCACATATCTCTAAAAGCAAGCAAAATAATCCTTATTTTCACCCTCTGCGCAGCATGCAAAATTCCATCCATCAATTTACGCAAATCTACCCTTGGTGAGCGTGCTTTGTACTACACTCTGTTGAATTCCAACTAGCGCAATGCGTCGTATTATATTCCATTCAAACAACATCTCGTTCCGCGTAACGAGCACCGTCTTTGCGATATTCGATTACAAATTATCAAATTAGCGCAATGTGCACATACTCCCGACTACTTCCTTCCGCTTCCGCCATTCCGGCGGGCGGCTGAAGGCGGCTGAATGGAAATGCAGCAAACCATCTCTCAACTCTCTGGCTGTTTGATTGAACAATATCCGTCTCTCATTCAAATTCACCGTTCACTTGATTGAATCAGAATTCCAGAATTCAAAATTAAGGAATACCCTTTGTTCTCAAATCTTTCTCTTCTCTGGGGAGGAATAAAATGTAAAAAGGAGTATTCTGGGTCTCTAGTCCACTATGAATTGACATTTCAACTTTTCATGTTCACATGAAACATGCAAGAAAAGTTTTTAAAGGACACATGACGAAAAGTTTCAAGGGTGAAATTAATAATAAAAATAATGCTATTTTTGGTACTGTTTATGTGCTTCCAGAGTCCCACACCACCGCAATACGTGTTTTGGTATCATAATGATCGCATGATTAACTACGACACGGCCAGGGGTGGCATTACGGTGGAAACTATGCCAGGGCCACGTACACAGAGCCGGCTTACGATTCGAGACACGAATGATGCGGATTCTGGAAATTATACGTGTTCAGCATCCAATACAGAACCGGCATCTATTTTTGTTTATGTCTCTGAAGGTAAATATTACTCAAATCATCATCCCTTTTCTTACGCACAGTTTTTAATCGCGGGGGGTGGGTTTTGTGCTTTTCCAGGAGATAATGTTGACGCCATATTAATGAGAAAATCATGCGCCATGTGCATTGCCAGCCAAGTTTTCCTCCTGCTCAGCGCCACGCTTGCCGCCGCCCTGCGATAGAAAAAAAACGGTGGCAAGGGAAATAAAAGTAGCAGCAAAAACGTACAACAACATGACGAAGGCAGACAATAGCTGAAGAAATAACAAACGGACAAGAAAACTACATCAAGGAAACGTGCCGTAAACTTTCGCAAACAAATAAACTCGCAAAGGAATGTAAAAAAATTGCAAAGCAATCTGACAAATAGAAGAATTCTATACGTTTGATAAAATTAATTTGATTGATAAGACAATTTGAGTGCACATTATGAACAATTGAATAACGAGTGAATCAAAATTGATCCAGTGTGAATGGTAAACCTATTAATTCTTAAATAGTGATTAAGATTACTAATTATAAAGAATATTACATTAAAGTATACTTACAAGTACCAAAAATCACGATTTTCTACTTCCACTTTTCTCTAAAATAATCAAGTAACTTATCTGTGGGTATAGCGAATTAATTCAGTGTATTAATCTATCAGAGATCTATCAGAGATTAAAAAATTCTTTTAACACCAAATGGTGCGCAATTAGTTGGGGCATTATTGTGATTTTTTCTGTTAATTTTCGTTCAGCGGTTTCCGCTAAAAGTGCAAAAAAGTCAAATTTCTGTTTTACCTAAAATCTCAAAAAGTATTTGAGATAGAATTTTTTTATTATTTTTCCCGTTGAATAACGTATGTCCCATATAGTAACCAACTATTAAATTATTAAATTTTGAACATTTTATTTTTTGCAAAAATCTAATAAACCAATGCTCATAACTTGGAAAGTAATTATCGCAGCGCAAAAATTCTAACGGATTCGTATTTCTTGCCTTAATATCTATACGTGTACCAAACTTTAGCTCAATCGGGCGATTTTGATGATTTTTTGTCAAAAATCGAGGAAGGGTACCCCCTTTCAATTTTTTCAATTTTGTATCTTTGTTTCTATTTGTCCGATTAGGCTCAAAATCGGTATACGGGTAAATATTTCAATACTGATTCAGAATCCTTTAAAATTTTACCGCTACGATAATTACTTTCCGAGATATTCGTGTTTTTTCCGAAGAAAAAAACACGAAGCCTGAATTGTGCATGTGCCAATTATTGAAACATTAATATCTCCGAAACTAACAGTTGGATTGGCCTGAAATTTGGCACCCAAAAAGCACAAAGTAAAACAATTAAAATAAGCTATCAAATATTGGTGCAGGTCATTGGGTTGCAGAGTTATGGACAAGAGAAGATTTTCAAAATTCAAAAATTTAAAATTCTCAAAAACTTATATAAAACCTAATTTATATTGTTAAGACGGCATAACTATTGACCGGAAAAATAGTAAAAAAATTCTAGCTCAAATACTTTTTGAGATTTTAGGTAAAACAGAAATTTCACTTTTTTGCATTTTCCGCGGAAACTACCCAATAAAATTTAATTCAAAAAATCAGAGCTGTGCATGGGCTCATTGCGCATCATTTGGCGGTAAAAAAATTTTCTTATCTCTAACAAATTTCCCTAGAAAAATTTTGGAAATTAAAAATTTTAAAATCTTCCATTTTTTTTCAAAAATTTTTTTAAAAGCTTTCTAGTTTAACGTTAGCGCTGAGAATATTGTGCAAGATACACAATTACATACTGCAACAAACGTAATTTAAAGCAAGTTAATATATTAAATAGTTTTACGGCAAAAAATTCTCAAAGTTGAAATTTATAAACTCTTCCAATAGAAAATTATACACTTTCAAATGCATAAATTTCCCATTTCCATTAAAGGTACGTAAAAATTAAAGGGCGCGTTTGATAGAGTGTTAATTTTAGTTTCTAATTCTGAAAACAAGATGTTTATAGCTTATCGCGTCTATTTGTTATTAATTTTTAAAGTAAACAAGTCGAAAAACAGGTCAGCATATTTGTTGGCATATAACGGATAATCTATCGAATGAAATTTAATGATTGCACGATATATGATCAGAAATTTAATTGGCTTTCTAATAGTGAAAGAATTATGGCGATATCTCTTATAGTTCCTGAGATATTAATTAAAATGTGGGACGCTAATTGTTGGCAATTACGCTACTGGTGCGGGCCGTGCATGCTCTACGAGCGCGCGGACACCACGAGGATTCGCGAAGTAGGCAGTTCGGCTGCCACCTCAATTCTGCTGCCTGGAGTCTACGTGCAGACTGCGGTTTTTTCGCCGCGGCGCACGGGAATTTTTCAAATCGCTATAACTTCTAAACCACCCTATCGATTTTAATGATTTAAAAAGTATTATCACCACCATTAAATGCCCTATGACACTATGACTTCATACTTATCAAAATATCATTATTACTTGGTGAAATTGTTACTTTTTCACTGAAAACCTCCTAAAACTCCTTCAGATATTAATAAATCAATTTCTAAGTTTTAATTATTTATCATTTAAAAACGGAAAATGTTTATATAGTAATCAACTATTAAATTATTAAATTTTGAACATTTTATTTTTTGCAAAAATCTAATAAACCAATGCTCATAACTTGGAAAGTAATTGTCGCAGCGCAAAAATTCTAACGGATTCGTATTTCTCGCCTTCATATCTATACGTGTACCAAACTTCAGCTCAATCGGGCGATTTTGATGATTTTTTGTCAAAAATCGAGGAAGGGTACCCCCTTTCAATTTTTTCAATTTTGTATCTTTGTTTCTACTTGTCCGATTAGGCTCAAAATCGGTATACGGGTAAATATTTCAATACTGATTCAGAATCCTTTAAAATTTTACCGCTACGATAATTACTTTCCGAGATATTCGTGTTTTTTCCGAAGAAAAAAACACGAAGCCTGAATTGTGCATGTGCCAATTATTGAAACATTAATATCTCCGAAACTAACCGTTGGATTGGCCTGAAATTTGGCACCCAAAAAGCACAAAGTAAAACAATTAAAATACGCTATCAAATATTGGTGCAGGTCATCGGGTTGCAGAGTTATGGACAAGAGAAGATTTTCAAAATTCAAAACTTTAAAATTCTCAAAAATTTATATAAAACCTAATTTATATTGTTAAGACGGTATAACTATTGACCGGAAAAATAGTAAAAAAATTCTAGCTCAAATACTTTTTGAGATTTTAGGTAAAACAGAAATTTCACTTTTTTGCATTTTCCACGGAAACTACCAAATAAAATTTAATTCAAAAAATCACAGTTGTGCATGGGCTGACTGCGCACCATTTGGCGGTAAGAAAATTTTTCTATCTCTAACAGATTTCCCTAGAAAAATTTTTGAAATTAAAAATTTTAAAATCTTCCATTTTTTTTCAAAAATTTTTTTAAACGCTTTCTAGTTTAACGTTAACGCTGAGAATTTTTTGTAAGATACACAATTACATACTGCAACAAACGCAATTTAAAGCAAGTTAATATATTAAATAGTTTTACGGCAAAAAATTCTCAAAGTTGAAATTTATAAACTCTTCCAATAGAAAATTATACACTTTCAAATGCATAAATTTCCCATTTCCATTAAAGGTACGTAAAAATTAAAGGGCGCGTTTGATAGAACGTTAATTCTAGTTTCTAATCCTGAAAACGAGATGTTTATAGCTTATCGCGTCTATTTGTTATTAATTTTTAAAGTAAACAAGTCGAAAAACAAGTCAAAATCTTCGTTTGCTTATAATTCAGTTGCTAATTAATATATCGTAACCAACTAAAAGCAGTTTTATAGACTGTCTAATTATGCACAATACTGGAAAGTTTGAATAATATTTCACTTATAGTTTAGAAGCTATGGTTATTTAAAAATTGAAAGAGCACAATGTCGACGACGTGACCAGCTTGTCGCACCTTATGACAAGTCAACTTTAAACATTAGTAGCATCTAACACAAAAGAGATATTCGAATACGGTTTTCACAGTTTTAAAGAAAATTAAACGCTTCATCTGAAAATATAACTTTTACTTACGTAGACTAAAGATAAGTATTAATAATTAACCTTTGAATGTGGGTAACATTTTAACATTTGTTACCTTCGATTTTCAAATTTCAAAAAAATAACTATTCTAGAGAACATTTAGAACGCAATGCTGGTTAAATAATTAAAATCGCTTGATAAATAAGGAAGTTATTAACAATTAAATTTTCATATTTTTTCCCGCCTTGGTCGCTCGAACGAGTGTGAGCTTAGAGCCTCTGTGCAGTATACGTATACCGCGGGGCATTGACCGGTGTTCTTGATATCTTGAAACGCAGGGCGCACGTCAAGTGGTGTTCCAATGTTTAAATAGTCATAGCTGCTAAACTATACGTACGATTTTATTTAAACTTACCAGAATTATACACAATTAGACATTCTATCAAATAGTTTTTAGACGGTTACGATATATTAATTAGTCTTCGAGTTATATGCCAACAAATATGCTGACCTGTTTTTCGACTTGTTTACTTTAAAAATTAATAACAAATAGACGCAACAAGCTATAAACATATTGTCTTCAGAATTAGAAACTAGAATTAACACTTTATCAAACGCGCTTATTCGTTTTCACGTGCGTTTAAAGGAAATGGGAAATTTAAGCACTTGAAAATGTATGATTTTCTATTAGAAGAGTTTATAAATTTCAACTTTGAGAATTTTTTGCCGTAAAACTATTTAATACAGTAACTTGCTTTAAATTACATTTGTTGCAGCATCTAATTGTGTATCGTACAAAAAATTCTCTGCGCTATAATTAACGCAGAAACCTTTTAAAAAAATTTTTGAAAAAAAATGGAAGATTTTAAAATTTTTAATTTCAAAAATTTTTCTAGGGAAATCTGTTAGAGATCGAAAAACTTTCTTATCGCCAAATGATGCGCAATGAGCCCATGCATGACTGTTATTTTTTGCATTAAATTTGATTGGGTAGTTTCCGCGGAAAATGCAAAAAAGGGAAATTTCTATTTTAGCTAAAATCTCAAAAAGTATTTGAGCTAGAATTTTTTTACTATTTTTCCCGTCAATAGTTATGCCGTCTTAACAATATAAATTAAGTTTTTTATAAATTTTTGAGAATTTCAAATTTTGAAAATTTTGAAATTTTTCCTTTTTTTAAATGTCCATAACTCTGCAACCCGACGACTTACAGAAATGTGTGATAGCTTATATTGATTGGTATATTATGAACTTTCCGCGTGCCAAATTTCAGGCCAATCGAGCTGTTAATTTCGGAGATATTAATTTTTAAAAAAATTTACAGATAATTCAGGCATAGAGTGACTACGCCTCGTTTTCTTTGGAAAAAACACGAATATCTCGGAAAGTAATCATCGTAGCGGTAAAATTTCAACGGATTCTGAATTAACATTAAATGATTTACCAGTATATCGATTTTGAGCCTAATCGGACAAGGTGAAACAATTAGGCAAAATTGAAAAAAATCGAAAGGGGTTAACCTTCCTCGATTTTTAACAAAAATTATCAAAATCACCCGATTGAGCTGAAATTTGGTACACGTATAGATATGAAGGCGAGAAATACGAATCCGTTGGAATTTTTGCGCTACGACAATTACTTTCCAAGTTATGAGCATTTGTTTATTCGATTTTTGCAAAAAATAAAATGTTAAAAATTTATTAATTTAATAGTTGATTACTATATGGGACATACGTTATTCAACGGGAAAAATAATAAAAAAATTCTATCTCAAATACTTTTTGAGATTTTAGGTAAAACAGAAATTTGACTTTTTTGCACTTTTAGCGGAAACCGCTGAACGAAAATTAACAGAAAAAATCACAATAATGCCCCAACTAATTGCGCATCATTTGGTGTTAAAAGAATTGTTTAATCTGTGATAGCTTTCTTTAAAAAAATATTTAAAGTTGAAAAGTTTATAATCTTCCATTTTTTTTCAAAAATTATTTTTAATGACTTCTAACTTGACAATAACGCTCATTATTTTTTACATGATAAACAATTAGATGCTGCATATGATGTACTTTATAAGAAGTTAATATATGCAGTAGCTTTCCAGCAAAAAATTGTCAAAGTTGAAATTTATAAACTCGTCCAATATAAAAACATACATTTTCAAATGCATAAATTTCCCATTTTCATTAAAGGTACGTAAAAATTAAAGGGCGCGTTTGATAGAATGTTAATTCTTGTTTCTAATTCTGAAAACGAAATGTTTATAGCTTATCGCGTCTATTTGTTATTAATTTTTAAAGTAAACAAGTCGAAAAACAGGTCAGCATATTTGTTGGCATATAACGGATAATCTATCGAATGAAATTTAATGATTGCACGATATATGATCAGAAATTTAATTGGCTTTCTAATAGTGAAAGAATTATGGCGATATCTCTTATAGTTCCTGAGATATTAATTAAAATGTGGGACGCTAATTGTTGGCAATTACGCTACTGGTGCGGGCCGTGCATGCTCTACGAGCGCGCGGACACCACGAGGATTCGCGAAGTAGGCAGTTCGGCTGCCACCTCAATTCTGCTGCCTGGAGTCTACGTGCAGACTGCGGTTTTTTCGCCGCGGCGCACGGGAATTTTTCAAATCGCTATAACTTCTAAACCACCCTATCGATTTTAATGATTTAAAAAGTATTATCACCACCATTAAATGCCCTATGACACTATGACTTCATACTTATCAAAATATCATTATTACTTGGTGAAATTGTTACTTTTTCACTGAAAACCTCCTAAAACTCCTTCAGATATTAATAAATCAATTTCTAAGTTTTAATTATTTATCATTTAAAAACGGAAAATGTTTATATAGTAATCAACTATTAAATTATTAAATTTTGAACATTTTATTTTTTGCAAAAATCTAATAAACCAATGCTCATAACTTGGAAAGTAATTGTCGCAGCGCAAAAATTCTAACGGATTCGTATTTCTCGCCTTCATATCTATACGTGTACCAAACTTCAGCTCAATCGGGCGATTTTGATGATTTTTTGTCAAAAATCGAGGAAGGGTACCCCCTTTCAATTTTTTCAATTTTGTATCTTTGTTTCTACTTGTCCGATTAGGCTCAAAATCGGTATACGGGTAAATATTTCAATACTGATTCAGAATCCTTTAAAATTTTACCGCTACGATAATTACTTTCCGAGATATTCGTGTTTTTTCCGAAGAAAAAAACACGAAGCCTGAATTGTGCATGTGCCAATTATTGAAACATTAATATCTCCGAAACTAACCGTTGGATTGGCCTGAAATTTGGCACCCAAAAAGCACAAAGTAAAACAATTAAAATAAGCTATCAAATATTGGTGCAGGTCATCGGGTTGCAGAGTTATGGACAAGAGAAGATTTTCAAAATTCAAAAATTTAAAATTTTCAAAAATTTATATAAAACCTAATTTATATTGTTAAGACGGCATAACTATTGACCGGAAAAATAGTAAAAAAATTCTAGCTCAAATACTTTTTGAGATTTTAGGTAAAACAGAAATTTCACTTTTTTGCATTTTCCACGGAAACTACCAAATAAAATTTAATTCAAAAAATCACAGTTGTGCATGGGCTGACTGCGCACCATTTGGCGGTAAGAAAATTTTTCTATCTCTAACAGATTTCCCTAGAAAAATTTTTGAAATTAAAAATTTTAAAATCTTCCATTTTTTTTCAAAAATTTTTTTAAACGCTTTCTAGTTTAACGTTAACGCTGAGAATTTTTTGTAAGATACACAATTACATACTGCAACAAACGCAATTTAAAGCAAGTTAATATATTAAATAGTTTTACGGCAAAAAATTCTCAAAGTTGAAATTTATAAACTCTTCCAATAGAAAATTATACACTTTCAAATGCATAAATTTCCCATTTCCATTAAAGGTACGTAAAAATTAAAGGGCGCGTTTGATAGAACGTTAATTCTAGTTTCTAATCCTGAAAACGAGATGTTTATAGCTTATCGCGTCTATTTGTTATTAATTTTTAAAGTAAACAAGTCGAAAAACAAGTCAAAATCTTCGTTTGCTTATAATTCAGTTGCTAATTAATATATCGTAACCAACTAAAAGCAGTTTTATAGACTGTCTAATTATGCACAATACTGGAAAGTTTGAATAATATTTCACTTATAGTTTAGAAGCTATGGTTATTTAAAAATTGAAAGAGCACAATGTCGACGACGTGACCAGCTTGTCGCACCTTATGACAAGTCAACTTTAAACATTAGTAGCATCTAACACAAAAGAGATATTCGAATACGGTTTTCACAGTTTTAAAGAAAATTAAACGCTTCATCTGAAAATATAACTTTTACTTACGTAGACTAAAGATAAGTATTAATAATTAACCTTTGAATGTGGGTAACATTTTAACATTTGTTACCTTCGATTTTCAAATTTCAAAAAAATAACTATTCTAGAGAACATTTAGAACGCAATGCTGGTTAAATAATTAAAATCGCTTGATAAATAAGGAAGTTATTAACAATTAAATTTTCATATTTTTTCCCGCCTTGGTCGCTCGAACGAGTGTGAGCTTAGAGCCTCTGTGCAGTATACGTATACCGCGGGGCATTGACCGGTGTTCTTGATATCTTGAAACGCAGGGCGCACGTCAAGTGGTGTTCCAATGTTTAAATAGTCATAGCTGCTAAACTATACGTACGATTTTATTTAAACTTACCAGAATTATACACAATTAGACATTCTATCAAATAGTTTTTAGACGGTTACGATATATTAATTAGTCTTCGAGTTATATGCCAACAAATATGCTGACCTGTTTTTCGACTTGTTTACTTTAAAAATTAATAACAAATAGACGCAAGAAGCTATAAACATATTGTCTTCAGAATCAGAAACTAGAATTAACACTTTATCAAACGCGCTTATTCGTTTTCACGTGCGTTTAAAGGAAATGGGAAATTTAAGCACTTGAAAATGTATGATTTTCTATTAGAAGAGTTTATAAATTTCAACTTTGAGAATTTTTTGCCGTAAAACTATTTAATACAGTAACTTGCTTTAAATTACATTTGTTGCAGCATCTAATTGTGTATCGTACAAAAAATTCTCTGCGCTATAATTAATGCAGAAACCTTTTAAAAAAATTTTTGAAAAAAAATGGAAGATTTTAAAATTTTTAATTTCAAAAATTTTTCTAGGGAAATCTGTTAGAGATCGAAAAACTTTCTTATCGCCAAATGATGCGCAATGAGCCCATGCATGACTGTTATTTTTTGCATTAAATTTGATTGGGTAGTTTCCGCGGAAAATGCAAAAAAGGGAAATTTCTATTTTAGCTAAAATCTCAAAAAGTATTTGAGCTAGAATTTTTTTACTATTTTTCCCGTCAATAGTTATGCCGTCTTAACAATATAAATTAAGTTTTTTATAAATTTTTGAGAATTTCAAATTTTGAAAATTTTGAAATTTTTCCTTTTTTTAAATGTCCATAACTCTGCAACCCGACGACTTACAGAAATGTGTGATAGCTTATATTGATTGGTATATTATGAACTTTCCGCGTGCCAAATTTCAGGCCAATCGAGCTGTTAATTTCGGAGATATTAATTTTTAAAAAAATTTACAGATAATTCAGGCATAGAGTGACTACGCCTCGTTTTCTTTGGAAAAAACACGAATATCTCGGAAAGTAATCATCGTAGCGGTAAAATTTCAACGGATTCTGAATTAACATTAAATGATTTACCAGTATATCGATTTTGAGCCTAATCGGACAAGGTGAAACAATTAGGCAAAATTGAAAAAAATCGAAAGGGGTTAACCTTCCTCGATTTTTAACAAAAATTATCAAAATCACCCGATTGAGCTGAAATTTGGTACACGTATAGATATGAAGGCGAGAAATACGAATCCGTTGGAATTTTTGCGCTACGACAATTACTTTCCAAGTTATGAGCATTTGTTTATTCGATTTTTGCAAAAAATAAAATGTTAAAAATTTATTAATTTAATAGTTGATTACTATATGGGACATACGTTATTCAACGGGAAAAATAATAAAAAAATTCTATCTCAAATACTTTTTGAGATTTTAGGTAAAACAGAAATTTGACTTTTTTGCACTTTTAGCGGAAACCGCTGAACGAAAATTAACAGAAAAAATCACAATAATGCCCCAACTAATTGCGCATCATTTGGTGTTAAAAGAATTGTTTAATCTGTGATAGCTTTCTTTAAAAAAATATTTAAAGTTGAAAAGTTTATAATCTTCCATTTTTTTTCAAAAATTATTTTTAATGACTTCTAACTTGACAATAACGCTCATTATTTTTTACATGATAAACAATTAGATGCTGCATATGATGTACTTTATAAGAAGTTAATATATGCAGTAGCTTTCCAGCAAAAAATTGTCAAAGTTGAAATTTATAAACTCGTCCAATATAAAAACATACATTTTCAAATGCATAAATTTCCCATTTTCATTAAAGGTACGTAAAAATTAAAGGGCGCGTTTGATAGAGTGTTAATTCTAGTTTCTAATTCTGAAAACAAGATGTTTATAGCTTATCGCGTCTATTTGTTATTAATTTTTAAAGTAAACAAGTCGAAAAACAGGTCAGCAGATTTGTTGGCATATAACGGATAATCTATCGAATGAAATTTAATGATTGCACGATATATGATCAGAAATTTAATTGGCTTTCTAATAGTGAAAGAATTATGGCGATATCTCTTATAGTTCCTGAGATATTAATTAAAATGTGGGACGCTAATTGTTGGCAATTACGCTACTGGTGCGGGCCGTGCATGCTCTACGAGCGCGCGGACACCACGAGGATTCGCGAAGTAGGCAGTTCGGCTGCCACCTCAATTCTGCTGCCTGGAGTCTACGTGCAGACTGCGGTTTTTTCGCCGCGGCGCACGGGAATTTTTCAAATCGCTATAACTTCTAAACCACCCTATCGATTTTAATGATTTAAAAAGTATTATCACCACCATTAAATGCCCTATGACACTATGACTTCATACTTATCAAAATATCATTATTACTTGGTGAAATTGTTACTTTTTCACTGAAAACCTCCTAAAACTCCTTCAGATATTAATAAATCAATTTCTAAGTTTTAATTATTTATCATTTAAAAACGGAAAATGTTTATATAGTAATCAACTATTAAATTATTAAATTTTGAACATTTTATTTTTTGCAAAAATCTAATAAACCAATGCTCATAACTTGGAAAGTAATTGTCGCAGCGCAAAAATTCTAACGGATTCGTATTTCTCGCCTTCATATCTATACGTGTACCAAACTTCAGCTCAATCGGGCGATTTTGATGATTTTTTGTCAAAAATCGAGGAAGGGTACCCCCTTTCAATTTTTTCAATTTTGTATCTTTGTTTCTACTTGTCCGATTAGGCTCAAAATCGGTATACGGGTAAATATTTCAATACTGATTCAGAATCCTTTAAAATTTTACCGCTACGATAATTACTTTCCGAGATATTCGTGTTTTTTCCGAAGAAAAAAACACGAAGCCTGAATTGTGCATGTGCCAATTATTGAAACATTAATATCTCCGAAACTAACAGTTGGATTGGCCTGAAATTTGGCACCCAAAAAGCACAAAGTAAAACAATTAAAATAAGCTATCAAATATTGGTGCAGGTCATCGGGTTGCAGAGTTATGGACAAGAGAAGATTTTCAAAATTCAAAACTTTAAAATTCTCAAAAATTTATATAAAACCTAATTTATATTGTTAAGACGGTATAACTATTGACCGGAAAAATAGTAAAAAAATTCTAGCTCAAATACTTTTTGAGATTTTAGGTAAAACAGAAATTTCACTTTTTTGCATTTTCCACGGAAACTACCAAATAAAATTTAATTCAAAAAATCACAGTTGTGCATGGGCTGACTGCGCACCATTTGGCGGTAAGAAAATTTTTCTATCTCTAACAGATTTCCCTAGAAAAATTTTTGAAATTAAAAATTTTAAAATCTTCCATTTTTTTTCAAAAATTTTTTTAAACGCTTTCTAGTTTAACGTTAACGCTGAGAATTTTTTGTAAGATACACAATTACATACTGCAACAAACGCAATTTAAAGCAAGTTAATATATTAAATAGTTTTACGGCAAAAAATTCTCAAAGTTGAAATTTATAAACTCTTCCAATAGAAAATTATACACTTTCAAATGCATAAATTTCCCATTTCCATTAAAGGTACGTAAAAATTAAAGGGCGCGTTTGATAGAACGTTAATTCTAGTTTCTAATCCTGAAAACGAGATGTTTATAGCTTATCGCGTCTATTTGTTATTAATTTTTAAAGTAAACAAGTCGAAAAACAAGTCAAAATCTTCGTTTGCTTATAATTCAGTTGCTAATTAATATATCGTAACCAACTAAAAGCAGTTTTATAGACTGTCTAATTATGCACAATACTGGAAAGTTTGAATAATATTTCACTTATAGTTTAGAAGCTATGGTTATTTAAAAATTGAAAGAGCACAATGTCGACGACGTGACCAGCTTGTCGCACCTTATGACAAGTCAACTTTAAACATTAGTAGCATCTAACACAAAAGAGATATTCGAATACGGTTTTCACAGTTTTAAAGAAAATTAAACGCTTCATCTGAAAATATAACTTTTACTTACGTAGACTAAAGATAAGTATTAATAATTAACCTTTGAATGTGGGTAACATTTTAACATTTGTTACCTTCGATTTTCAAATTTCAAAAAAATAACTATTCTAGAGAACATTTAGAACGCAATGCTGGTTAAATAATTAAAATCGCTTGATAAATAAGGAAGTTATTAACAATTAAATTTTCATATTTTTTCCCGCCTTGGTCGCTCGAACGAGTGTGAGCTTAGAGCCTCTGTGCAGTATACGTATACCGCGGGGCATTGACCGGTGTTCTTGATATCTTGAAACGCAGGGCGCACGTCAAGTGGTGTTCCAATGTTTAAATAGTCATAGCTGCTAAACTATACGTACGATTTTATTTAAACTTACCAGAATTATACACAATTAGACATTCTATCAAATAGTTTTTAGACGGTTACGATATATTAATTAGTCTTCGAGTTATATGCCAACAAATATGCTGACCTGTTTTTCGACTTGTTTACTTTAAAAATTAATAACAAATAGACGCAACAAGCTATAAACATATTGTCTTCAGAATTAGAAACTAGAATTAACACTTTATCAAACGCGCTTATTCGTTTTCACGTGCGTTTAAAGGAAATGGGAAATTTAAGCACTTGAAAATGTATGATTTTCTATTAGAAGAGTTTATAAATTTCAACTTTGAGAATTTTTTGCCGTAAAACTATTTAATACAGTAACTTGCTTTAAATTACATTTGTTGCAGCATCTAATTGTGTATCGTACAAAAAATTCTCTGCGCTATAATTAACGCAGAAACCTTTTAAAAAAATTTTTGAAAAAAAATGGAAGATTTTAAAATTTTTAATTTCAAAAATTTTTCTAGGGAAATCTGTTAGAGATCGAAAAACTTTCTTATCGCCAAATGATGCGCAATGAGCCCATGCATGACTGTTATTTTTTGCATTAAATTTGATTGGGTAGTTTCCGCGGAAAATGCAAAAAAGGGAAATTTCTATTTTAGCTAAAATCTCAAAAAGTATTTGAGCTAGAATTTTTTTACTATTTTTCCCGTCAATAGTTATGCCGTCTTAACAATATAAATTAAGTTTTTTATAAATTTTTGAGAATTTCAAATTTTGAAAATTTTGAAATTTTTCCTTTTTTTAAATGTCCATAACTCTGCAACCCGACGACTTACAGAAATGTGTGATAGCTTATATTGATTGGTATATTATGAACTTTCCGCGTGCCAAATTTCAGGCCAATCGAGCTGTTAATTTCGGAGATATTAATTTTTAAAAAAATTTACAGATAATTCAGGCATAGAGTGACTACGCCTCGTTTTCTTTGGAAAAAACACGAATATCTCGGAAAGTAATCATCGTAGCGGTAAAATTTCAACGGATTCTGAATTAACATTAAATGATTTACCAGTATATCGATTTTGAGCCTAATCGGACAAGGTGAAACAATTAGGCAAAATTGAAAAAAATCGAAAGGGGTTAACCTTCCTCGATTTTTAACAAAAATCATCAAAATCACCCGATTGAGCTGAAATTTGGTACACGTATAGATATGAAGGCGAGAAATACGAATCCGTTGGAATTTTTGCGCTACGACAATTACTTTCCAAGTTATGAGCATTTGTTTATTCGATTTTTGCAAAAAATAAAATGTTAAAAATTTATTAATTTAATAGTTGATTACTATATGGGACATACGTTATTCAACGGGAAAAATAATAAAAAAATTCTATCTCAAATACTTTTTGAGATTTTAGGTAAAACAGAAATTTGACTTTTTTGCACTTTTAGCGGAAACCGCTGAACGAAAATTAACAGAAAAAATCACAATAATGCCCCAACTAATTGCGCATCATTTGGTGTTAAAAGAATTGTTTAATCTGTGATAGCTTTCTTTAAAAAAATATTTAAAGTTGAAAAGTTTATAATCTTCCATTTTTTTTCAAAAATTATTTTTAATGACTTCTAACTTGACAATAACGCTCATTATTTTTTACATGATAAAAAATTAGATGCTGCATATGATGTACTTTATAAGAAGTTAATATATGCAGTAGTTTTCCAGCAAAAAATTGTCAAAGTTGAAATTTATAAACTCGTCCAATATAAAAACATACATTTTCAAATGCATAAATTTCCCATTTTCATTAAAGGTACGTAAAAATTAAAGGGCGCGTTTGATAGAGTGTTAATTCTAGTTTCTAATTCTGAAAACAAGATGTTTATAGCTTATCGCGTCTATTTGTTATTAATTTTTAAAGTAAACAAGTCGAAAAACAGGTCAGCATATTTGTTGGCATATAACGGATAATCTATCAAATGAAATTTAATGATTGCACGATATATGATCAGAGATTTAATTGGCTTTCTAGTAGTGAAAGAATTATGGCGATATCTCTTATAGTTCCTGAGATATTAATTAAAATGTGGGACGCTAATTGTTGGCAATTACGCTACTGGTGCGGGCCGTGCATGCTCTACGAGCGCGCGGACACCACGAGGATTCGCGAAGTAGGCAGTTCGGCTGCCACCTCAATTCTGCTGCCTGGAGTCTACGTGCAGACTGCGGTTTTTTCGCCGCGGCGCACGGGAATTTTTCAAATCGCTATAACTTCTAAACCACCCTATCGATTTTAATGATTTAAAAAGTATTATCACCACCATTAAATGCCCTATGACACTATGACTTCATACTTATCAAAATATCATTATTACTTGGTGAAATTGTTACTTTTTCACTGAAAACCTCCTAAAACTCCTTCAGATATTAATAAATCAATTTCTAAGTTTTAATTATTTATCATTTAAAAATGGAAAATGTTTATATAGTAATCAACTATTAAATTATTAAATTTTGAACATTTTATTTTTTGCAAAAATCTAATAAACCAATGCTCATAACTTGGAAAGTAATTGTCGCAGCGCAAAAATTCTAACGGATTCGTATTTCTCGCCTTCATATCTATACGTGTGCCAAACTTCAGCTCAATCGGGCGATTTTGATGATTTTTTGTCAAAAATCGAGGAAGGGTACCCCCTTTCAATTTTTTCAATTTTGTATCTTTGTTTCTACTTGTCCGATTAGGCTCAAAATCGGTATACTGGTAAATATTTCAATACTGATTCAGAATCCTTTAAAATTTTGCCGCTACGATAATTACTTTCCGAGATATTCGTGTTTTTTCCGAAGAAAAAAACACGAAGCCTGAATTGTGCATGTGCCAATTATTGAAACATTAATATCTCCGAAACTAACAGTTGGATTGGCCTGAAATTTGGCACCCAAAAAGCACAAAGTAAAACAATTAAAATAAGCTATCAAATATTGGTGCAGGTCATCGGGTTGCAGAGTTATGGACAAGAGAAGATTTTCAAAATTCAAAAATTTAAAATTCTCAAAAATTTATATAAAACCTAATTTATATTGTTAAGACGGCATAACTATTGACCGGAAAAATAGTAAAAAAATTCTAGCTCAAATACTTTTTGAGATTTTAGGTAAAACAGAAATTTCACTTTTTTGCATTTTCCACGGAAACTACCAAATAAAATTTAATTCAAAAAATCACAGTTGTGCATGGGCTGACTGCGCACCATTTGGCGGTAAGAAAATTTTTCTATCTCTAACAGATTTCCCTAGAAAAATTTTTGAAATTAAAAATTTTAAAATCTTCCATTTTTTTTCAAAAATTTTTTTAAACGCTTTCTAGTTTAACGTTAACGCTGAGAATTTTTTGTAAGATACACAATTACATACTGCAACAAACGTAATTTAAAGCAAGTTAATATATTAAATAGTTTTACGGCAAAAAATTCTCAAAGTTGAAATTTATAAACTCTTCCAATAGAAAATTATACACTTTCAAATGCATAAATTTCCCATTTCCATTAAAGGTACGTAAAAATTAAAGGGCGCGTTTGATAGAATGTTAATTCTAGTTTCTAATCCTGAAAACGAGATGTTTATAGCTTATCGCGTCTATTTGTTATTAATTTTTAAAGTAAACAAGTCGAAAAACAAGTCAAAATCTTCGTTTGCTTATAATTCAGTTGCTAATTAATATATCGTAACCAACTAAAAGCAATTTTATAGACTGTCTAATTATGCACAATACTGGAAAGTTTGAATAACATTTCACTTATAGTTTAGAAGCTATGGTTATTTAAAAATTGAAAGAGCACAATGTCGACGACGTGACCAGCTTGTCGCACCTTATGACAAGTCAACTTTAAACATTAGTAGCATCTAACACAAAAGAGATATTCGAATACGGTTTTCACAGTTTTAAAGAAAATTAAACGCTTCATCTGAAAATATAACTTTTACTTACGTAGACTAAAGATAAGTATTAATAATTAACCTTTGAATGTGGGTAACATTTTAACATTTGTTACCTTCGATTTTCAAATTTCAAAAAAATAACTATTCTAGAGAACATTTAGAACGCAATGCTGGTTAAATAATTAAAATCGCTTGATAAATAAGGAAGTTATTAACAATTAAATTTTCATATTTTTTCCCGCCTTGGTCGCTCGAACGAGTGTGAGCTTAGAGCCTCTGTGCAGTATACGTATACCGCGGGGCATTGACCGGTGTTCTTGATATCTTGAAACGCAGGGCGCACGTCAAGTGGTGTTCCAATGTTTAAATAGTCATAGCTGCTAAACTATACGTACGATTTTATTTAAACTTACCAGAATTATACACAATTAGACATTCTATCAAATAGTTTTTAGACGGTTACGATATATTAATTAGTCTTCGAGTTATATGCCAACAAATATGCTGACCTGTTTTTCGACTTGTTTACTTTAAAAATTAATAACAAATAGACGCAATAAGCTATAAACATATTGTCTTCAGAATTAGAAACTAGAATTAACACTTTATCAAACGCGCTTATTCGTTTTCACGTGCGTTTAAAGGAAATGGGAAATTTAAGCACTTGAAAATGTATGATTTTCTATTAGAAGAGTTTATAAATTGCAATTTTGAGAATTTTTTGCCGTAAAACTATTTAATACAGTAACTTGCTTTAAATTACATTTGTTGCAGCATCTAATTGTGTATCGTACAAAAAATTCTCTGCGCTATAATTAACGCAGAAACCTTTTAAAAAATTTTTTTAAAAAAAATGGAAGATTTTAAAATTTTTAATTTCAAAAATTTTTCTAGGGAAATCTGTTAGAGATCGAAAAACTTTCTTATCGCCAAATGATGCGCAATGAGCCCATGCATGACTGTTATTTTTTGCATTAAATTTGATTGGGTAGTTTCCGCGGAAAATGCAAAAAAGGGAAATTTCTATTTTAGCTAAAATCTCAAAAAGTATTTGAGCTAGAATTTTTTTACTATTTTTCCCGTCAATAGTTATGCCGTCTTAACAATATAAATTAAGTTTTTTATAAATTTTTGAGAATTTCAAATTTTGAAAATTTTGAAATTTTTCCTTTTTTTAAATGTCCATAACTCTGCAACCCGACGACTTACAGAAATGTGTGATAGCTTATATTGATTGGTATATTATGAACTTTCCGCGTGCCAAATTTCAGGCCAATCGAGCTGTTAATTTCGGAGATATTAATTTTTAAAAAAATTTACAGATAATTCAGGCATAGAGTGACTACGCCTCGTTTTCTTTGGAAAAAACACGAATATCTCGGAAAGTAATCATCGTAGCGGTAAAATTTCAACGGATTCTGAATTAACATTAAATGATTTACCAGTATATCGATTTTGAGCCTAATCGGACAAGGTGAAACAATTAGGCAAAATTGAAAAAAATCGAAAGGGGTTAACCTTCCTCGATTTTTAACAAAAATCATCAAAATCACCCGATTGAGCTGAAATTTGGTACACGTATAGATATGAAGGCGAGAAATACGAATCCGTTGGAATTTTTGCGCTACGACAATTACTTTCCAAGTTATGAGCATTTGTTTATTCGATTTTTGCAAAAAATAAAATGTTAAAAATTTATTAATTTAATAGTTGATTACTATATGGGACATACGTTATTCAACGGGAAAAATAATAAAAAAATTCTATCTCAAATACTTTTTGAGATTTTAGGTAAAACAGAAATTTGACTTTTTTGCACTTTTAGCGGAAACCGCTGAACGAAAATTAACAGAAAAAATCACAATAATGCCCCAACTAATTGCGCATCATTTGGTGTTAAAAGAATTGTTTAATCTGTGATAGCTTTCTTTAAAAAAATATTTAAAGTTGAAAAGTTTATAAACTTCCATTTTTTTTCAAAAATTATTTTTAATGACTTCTAACTTGACAATAACGCTCATTATTTTTTACATGATAAACAATTAGATGCTGCATATGATGTACTTTATAAGAAGTTAATATATGCAGTAGCTTTCCAGCAAAAAATTGTCAAAGTTGAAATTTATAAACTCGTCCAATATAAAAACATACATTTTCAAATGCATAAATTTCCCATTTTCATTAAAGGTACGTAAAAATTAAAGGGCGCGTTTGATAGAGTGTTAATTCTAGTTTCTAATTCTGAAAACAAGATGTTTATAGCTTATCGCGTCTATTTGTTATTAATTTTTAAAGTAAACAAGTCGAAAAACAGGTCAGCAGATTTGTTGGCATATAACGGATAATCTATCGAATGAAATTTAATGATTGCACGATATATGATCAGAAATTTAATTGGCTTTCTAATAGTGAAAGAATTATGGCGATATCTCTTATAGTTCCTGAGATATTAATTAAAATGTGGGACGCTAATTGTTGGCAATTACGCTACTGGTGCGGGCCGTGCATGCTCTACGAGCGCGCGGACACCACGAGGATTCGCGAAGTAGGCAGTTCGGCTGCCACCTCAATTCTGCTGCCTGGAGTCTACGTGCAGACTGCGGTTTTTTCGCCGCGGCGCACGGGAATTTTTCAAATCGCTATAACTTCTAAACCACCCTATCGATTTTAATGATTTAAAAAGTATTATCACCACCATTAAATGCCCTATGACACTATGACTTCATACTTATCAAAATATCATTATTACTTGGTGAAATTGTTACTTTTTCACTGAAAACCTCCTAAAACTCCTTCAGATATTAATAAATCAATTTCTAAGTTTTAATTATTTATCATTTAAAAACGGAAAATGTTTATATAGTAATCAACTATTAAATTATTAAATTTTGAACATTTTATTTTTTGCAAAAATCTAATAAACCAATGCTCATAACTTGGAAAGTAATTGTCGCAGCGCAAAAATTCTAACGGATTCGTATTTCTCGCCTTCATATCTATACGTGTACCAAACTTCAGCTCAATCGGGCGATTTTGATGATTTTTTGTCAAAAATCGAGGAAGGGTACCCCCTTTCAATTTTTTCAATTTTGTATCTTTGTTTCTACTTGTCCGATTAGGCTCAAAATCGGTATACGGGTAAATATTTCAATACTGATTCAGAATCCTTTAAAATTTTACCGCTACGATAATTACTTTCCGAGATATTCGTGTTTTTTCCGAAGAAAAAAACACGAAGCCTGAATTGTGCATGTGCCAATTATTGAAACATTAATATCTCCGAAACTAACAGTTGGATTGGCCTGAAATTTGGCACCCAAAAAGCACAAAGTAAAACAATTAAAATAAGCTATCAAATATTGGTGCAGGTCATCGGGTTGCAGAGTTATGGACAAGAGAAGATTTTCAAAATTCAAAACTTTAAAATTCTCAAAAATTTATATAAAACCTAATTTATATTGTTAAGACGGTATAACTATTGACCGGAAAAATAGTAAAAAAATTCTAGCTCAAATACTTTTTGAGATTTTAGGTAAAACAGAAATTTCACTTTTTTGCATTTTCCACGGAAACTACCAAATAAAATTTAATTCAAAAAATCACAGTTGTGCATGGGCTGACTGCGCACCATTTGGCGGTAAGAAAATTTTTCTATCTCTAACAGATTTCCCTAGAAAAATTTTTGAAATTAAAAATTTTAAAATCTTCCATTTTTTTTCAAAAATTTTTTTAAACGCTTTCTAGTTTAACGTTAACGCTGAGAATTTTTTGTAAGATACACAATTACATACTGCAACAAACGCAATTTAAAGCAAGTTAATATATTAAATAGTTTTACGGCAAAAAATTCTCAAAGTTGAAATTTATAAACTCTTCCAATAGAAAATTATACACTTTCAAATGCATAAATTTCCCATTTCCATTAAAGGTACGTAAAAATTAAAGGGCGCGTTTGATAGAACGTTAATTCTAGTTTCTAATCCTGAAAACGAGATGTTTATAGCTTATCGCGTCTATTTGTTATTAATTTTTAAAGTAAACAAGTCGAAAAACAAGTCAAAATCTTCGTTTGCTTATAATTCAGTTGCTAATTAATATATCGTAACCAACTAAAAGCAGTTTTATAGACTGTCTAATTATGCACAATACTGGAAAGTTTGAATAATATTTCACTTATAGTTTAGAAGCTATGGTTATTTAAAAATTGAAAGAGCACAATGTCGACGACGTGACCAGCTTGTCGCACCTTATGACAAGTCAACTTTAAACATTAGTAGCATCTAACACAAAAGAGATATTCGAATACGGTTTTCACAGTTTTAAAGAAAATTAAACGCTTCATCTGAAAATATAACTTTTACTTACGTAGACTAAAGATAAGTATTAATAATTAACCTTTGAATGTGGGTAACATTTTAACATTTGTTACCTTCGATTTTCAAATTTCAAAAAAATAACTATTCTAGAGAACATTTAGAACGCAATGCTGGTTAAATAATTAAAATCGCTTGATAAATAAGGAAGTTATTAACAATTAAATTTTCATATTTTTTCCCGCCTTGGTCGCTCGAACGAGTGTGAGCTTAGAGCCTCTGTGCAGTATACGTATACCGCGGGGCATTGACCGGTGTTCTTGATATCTTGAAACGCAGGGCGCACGTCAAGTGGTGTTCCAATGTTTAAATAGTCATAGCTGCTAAACTATACGTACGATTTTATTTAAACTTACCAGAATTATACACAATTAGACATTCTATCAAATAGTTTTTAGACGGTTACGATATATTAATTAGTCTTCGAGTTATATGCCAACAAATATGCTGACCTGTTTTTCGACTTGTTTACTTTAAAAATTAATAACAAATAGACGCAACAAGCTATAAACATATTGTCTTCAGAATTAGAAACTAGAATTAACACTTTATCAAACGCGCTTATTCGTTTTCACGTGCGTTTAAAGGAAATGGGAAATTTAAGCACTTGAAAATGTATGATTTTCTATTAGAAGAGTTTATAAATTTCAACTTTGAGAATTTTTTGCCGTAAAACTATTTAATACAGTAACTTGCTTTAAATTACATTTGTTGCAGCATCTAATTGTGTATCGTACAAAAAATTCTCTGCGCTATAATTAACGCAGAAACCTTTTAAAAAAATTTTTGAAAAAAAATGGAAGATTTTAAAATTTTTAATTTCAAAAATTTTTCTAGGGAAATCTGTTAGAGATCGAAAAACTTTCTTATCGCCAAATGATGCGCAATGAGCCCATGCATGACTGTTATTTTTTGCATTAAATTTGATTGGGTAGTTTCCGCGGAAAATGCAAAAAAGGGAAATTTCTATTTTAGCTAAAATCTCAAAAAGTATTTGAGCTAGAATTTTTTTACTATTTTTCCCGTCAATAGTTATGCCGTCTTAACAATATAAATTAAGTTTTTTATAAATTTTTGAGAATTTCAAATTTTGAAAATTTTGAAATTTTTCCTTTTTTTAAATGTCCATAACTCTGCAACCCGACGACTTACAGAAATGTGTGATAGCTTATATTGATTGGTATATTATGAACTTTCCGCGTGCCAAATTTCAGGCCAATCGAGCTGTTAATTTCGGAGATATTAATTTTTAAAAAAATTTACAGATAATTCAGGCATAGAGTGACTACGCCTCGTTTTCTTTGGAAAAAACACGAATATCTCGGAAAGTAATCATCGTAGCGGTAAAATTTCAACGGATTCTGAATTAACATTAAATGATTTACCAGTATATCGATTTTGAGCCTAATCGGACAAGGTGAAACAATTAGGCAAAATTGAAAAAAATCGAAAGGGGTTAACCTTCCTCGATTTTTAACAAAAATCATCAAAATCACCCGATTGAGCTGAAATTTGGTACACGTATAGATATGAAGGCGAGAAATACGAATCCGTTGGAATTTTTGCGCTACGACAATTACTTTCCAAGTTATGAGCATTTGTTTATTCGATTTTTGCAAAAAATAAAATGTTAAAAATTTATTAATTTAATAGTTGATTACTATATGGGACATACGTTATTCAACGGGAAAAATAATAAAAAAATTCTATCTCAAATACTTTTTGAGATTTTAGGTAAAACAGAAATTTGACTTTTTTGCACTTTTAGCGGAAACCGCTGAACGAAAATTAACAGAAAAAATCACAATAATGCCCCAACTAATTGCGCATCATTTGGTGTTAAAAGAATTGTTTAATCTGTGATAGCTTTCTTTAAAAAAATATTTAAAGTTGAAAAGTTTATAATCTTCCATTTTTTTTCAAAAATTATTTTTAATGACTTCTAACTTGACAATAACGCTCATTATTTTTTACATGATAAAAAATTAGATGCTGCATATGATGTACTTTATAAGAAGTTAATATATGCAGTAGTTTTCCAGCAAAAAATTGTCAAAGTTGAAATTTATAAACTCGTCCAATATAAAAACATACATTTTCAAATGCATAAATTTCCCATTTTCATTAAAGGTACGTAAAAATTAAAGGGCGCGTTTGATAGAGTGTTAATTCTAGTTTCTAATTCTGAAAACAAGATGTTTATAGCTTATCGCGTCTATTTGTTATTAATTTTTAAAGTAAACAAGTCGAAAAACAGGTCAGCATATTTGTTGGCATATAACGGATAATATATCGAATGAAATTTAATGATTGCACGATATATGATCAGAGATTTAATTGGCTTTCTAGTAGTGAAAGAATTATGGCGATATCTCTTATAGTTCCTGAGATATTAATTAAAATGTGGGACGCTAATTGTTGGCAATTACGCTACTGGTGCGGGCCGTGCATGCTCTACGAGCGCGCGGACACCACGAGGATTCGCGAAGTAGGCAGTTCGGCTGCCACCTCAATTCTGCTGCCTGGAGTCTACGTGCAGACTGCGGTTTTTTCGCCGCGGCGCACGGGAATTTTTCAAATCGCTATAACTTCTAAACCACCCTATCGATTTTAATGATTTAAAAAGTATTATCACCACCATTAAATGCCCTATGACACTATGACTTCATACTTATCAAAATATCATTATTACTTGGTGAAATTGTTACTTTTTCACTGAAAACCTCCTAAAACTCCTTCAGATATTAATAAATCAATTTCTAAGTTTTAATTATTTATCATTTAAAAATGGAAAATGTTTATATAGTAATCAACTATTAAATTATTAAATTTTGAACATTTTATTTTTTGCAAAAATCTAATAAACCAATGCTCATAACTTGGAAAGTAATTGTCGCAGCGCAAAAATTCTAACGGATTCGTATTTCTCGCCTTCATATCTATACGTGTGCCAAACTTCAGCTCAATCGGGCGATTTTGATGATTTTTTGTCAAAAATCGAGGAAGGGTACCCCCTTTCAATTTTTTCAATTTTGTATCTTTGTTTCTACTTGTCCGATTAGGCTCAAAATCGGTATACTGGTAAATATTTCAATACTGATTCAGAATCCTTTAAAATTTTGCCGCTACGATAATTACTTTCCGAGATATTCGTGTTTTTTCCGAAGAAAAAAACACGAAGCCTGAATTGTGCATGTGCCAATTATTGAAACATTAATATCTCCGAAACTAACAGTTGGATTGGCCTGAAATTTGGCACCCAAAAAGCACAAAGTAAAACAATTAAAATAAGCTATCAAATATTGGTGCAGGTCATCGGGTTGCAGAGTTATGGACAAGAGAAGATTTTCAAAATTCAAAAATTTAAAATTCTCAAAAATTTATATAAAACCTAATTTATATTGTTAAGACGGCATAACTATTGACCGGAAAAATAGTAAAAAAATTCTAGCTCAAATACTTTTTGAGATTTTAGGTAAAACAGAAATTTCACTTTTTTGCATTTTCCACGGAAACTACCAAATAAAATTTAATTCAAAAAATCACAGTTGTGCATGGGCTGACTGCGCACCATTTGGCGGTAAGAAAATTTTTCTATCTCTAACAGATTTCCCTAGAAAAATTTTTGAAATTAAAAATTTTAAAATCTTCCATTTTTTTTCAAAAATTTTTTTAAACGCTTTCTAGTTTAACGTTAACGCTGAGAATTTTTTGTAAGATACACAATTACATACTGCAACAAACGTAATTTAAAGCAAGTTAATATATTAAATAGTTTTACGGCAAAAAATTCTCAAAGTTGAAATTTATAAACTCTTCCAATAGAAAATTATACACTTTCAAATGCATAAATTTCCCATTTCCATTAAAGGTACGTAAAAATTAAAGGGCGCGTTTGATAGAATGTTAATTCTAGTTTCTAATCCTGAAAACGAGATGTTTATAGCTTATCGCGTCTATTTGTTATTAATTTTTAAAGTAAACAAGTCGAAAAACAAGTCAAAATCTTCGTTTGCTTATAATTCAGTTGCTAATTAATATATCGTAACCAACTAAAAGCAATTTTATAGACTGTCTAATTATGCACAATACTGGAAAGTTTGAATAACATTTCACTTATAGTTTAGAAGCTATGGTTATTTAAAAATTGAAAGAGCACAATGTCGACGACGTGACCAGCTTGTCGCACCTTATGACAAGTCAACTTTAAACATTAGTAGCATCTAACACAAAAGAGATATTCGAATACGGTTTTCACAGTTTTAAAGAAAATTAAACGCTTCATCTGAAAATATAACTTTTACTTACGTAGACTAAAGATAAGTATTAATAATTAACCTTTGAATGTGGGTAACATTTTAACATTTGTTACCTTCGATTTTCAAATTTCAAAAAAATAACTATTCTAGAGAACATTTAGAACGCAATGCTGGTTAAATAATTAAAATCGCTTGATAAATAAGGAAGTTATTAACAATTAAATTTTCATATTTTTTCCCGCCTTGGTCGCTCGAACGAGTGTGAGCTTAGAGCCTCTGTGCAGTATACGTATACCGCGGGGCATTGACCGGTGTTCTTGATATCTTGAAACGCAGGGCGCACGTCAAGTGGTGTTCCAATGTTTAAATAGTCATAGCTGCTAAACTATACGTACGATTTTATTTAAACTTACCAGAATTATACACAATTAGACATTCTATCAAATAGTTTTTAGACGGTTACGATATATTAATTAGTCTTCGAGTTATATGCCAACAAATATGCTGACCTGTTTTTCGACTTGTTTACTTTAAAAATTAATAACAAATAGACGCAATAAGCTATAAACATATTGTCTTCAGAATTAGAAACTAGAATTAACACTTTATCAAACGCGCTTATTCGTTTTCACGTGCGTTTAAAGGAAATGGGAAATTTAAGCACTTGAAAATGTATGATTTTCTATTAGAAGAGTTTATAAATTGCAATTTTGAGAATTTTTTGCCGTAAAACTATTTAATACAGTAACTTGCTTTAAATTACATTTGTTGCAGCATCTAATTGTGTATCGTACAAAAAATTCTCTGCGCTATAATTAACGCAGAAACCTTTTAAAAAATTTTTTTAAAAAAAATGGAAGATTTTAAAATTTTTAATTTCAAAAATTTTTCTAGGGAAATCTGTTAGAGATCGAAAAACTTTCTTATCGCCAAATGATGCGCAATGAGCCCATGCATGACTGTTATTTTTTGCATTAAATTTGATTGGGTAGTTTCCGCGGAAAATGCAAAAAAGGGAAATTTCTATTTTAGCTAAAATCTCAAAAAGTATTTGAGCTAGAATTTTTTTACTATTTTTCCCGTCAATAGTTATGCCGTCTTAACAATATAAATTAAGTTTTTTATAAATTTTTGAGAATTTCAAATTTTGAAAATTTTGAAATTTTTCCTTTTTTTAAATGTCCATAACTCTGCAACTCGACGACTTACAGAAATGTGTGATAGCTTATATTGATTGGTATATTATGAACTTTCCGCGTGCCAAATTTCAGGCCAATCGAGCTGTTAATTTCGGAGATATTAATTTTTAAAAAAATTTACAGATAATTCAGGCATAGAGTGACTACGCCTCGTTTTCTTTGGAAAAAACACGAATATCTCGGAAAGTAATCATCGTAGCGGTAAAATTTCAACGGATTCTGAATTAACATTAAATGATTTACCAGTATATCGATTTTGAGCCTAATCGGACAAGGTGAAACAATTAGGCAAAATTGAAAAAAATCGAAAGGGGTTAACCTTCCTCGATTTTTAACAAAAATCATCAAAATCACCCGATTGAGCTGAAATTTGGTACACGTATAGATATGAAGGCGAGAAATACGAATCCGTTGGAATTTTTGCGCTACGACAATTACTTTCCAAGTTATGAGCATTTGTTTATTCGATTTTTGCAAAAAATAAAATGTTAAAAATTTATTAATTTAATAGTTGATTACTATATGGGACATACGTTATTCAACGGGAAAAATAATAAAAAAATTCTATCTCAAATACTTTTTGAGATTTTAGGTAAAACAGAAATTTGACTTTTTTGCACTTTTAGCGGAAACCGCTGAACGAAAATTAACAGAAAAAATCACAATAATGCCCCAACTAATTGCGCATCATTTGGTGTTAAAAGAATTGTTTAATCTGTGATAGCTTTCTTTAAAAAAATATTTAAAGTTCAAAAGTTTATAATCTTCCATTTTTTTTCAAAAATTATTTTTAATGACTTCTAACTTGACAATAACGCTCATTATTTTTTACATGATAAACAATTAGATGCTGCATATGATGTACTTTATAAGAAATTAATATATGCAGTAGCTTTCCAGCAAAAAATTGTCAAAGTTGAAATTTATAAACTCGTCCAATATAAAAACATACATTTTCAAATGCATAAATTTCCCATTTTCATTAAAGGTACGTAAAAATTAAAGGGCGCGTTTGATAGAGTGTTAATTCTAGTTTCTAATTCTGAAAACAAGATGTTTATAGCTTATCGCGTCTATTTGTTATTAATTTTTAAAGTAAACAAGTCGAAAAACAGGTCAGCATATTTGTTGGCATATAACGGATAATATATCGAATGAAATTTAATGATTGCACGATATATGATCAGAGATTTAATTGGCTTTCTAGTAGTGAAAGAATTATGGCGATATCTCTTATAGTTCCTGAGATATTAATTAAAATGTGGGACGCTAATTGTTGGCAATTACGCTACTGGTGCGGGCCGTGCATGCTCTACGAGCGCGCGGACACCACGAGGATTCGCGAAGTAGGCAGTTCGGCTGCCACCTCAATTCTGCTGCCTGGAGTCTACGTGCAGACTGCGGTTTTTTCGCCGCGGCGCACGGGAATTTTTCAAATCGCTATAACTTCTAAACCACCCTATCGATTTTAATGATTTAAAAAGTATTATCACCACCATTAAATGCCCTATGACACTATGACTTCATACTTATCAAAATATCATTATTACTTGGTGAAATTGTTACTTTTTCACTGAAAACCTCCTAAAACTCCTTCAGATATTAATAAATCAATTTCTAAGTTTTAATTATTTATCATTTAAAAATGGAAAATGTTTATATAGTAATCAACTATTAAATTATTAAATTTTGAACATTTTATTTTTTGCAAAAATCTAATAAACCAATGCTCATAACTTGGAAAGTAATTGTCGCAGCGCAAAAATTCTAACGGATTCGTATTTCTCGCCTTCATATCTATACGTGTGCCAAACTTCAGCTCAATCGGGCGATTTTGATGATTTTTTGTCAAAAATCGAGGAAGGGTACCCCCTTTCAATTTTTTCAATTTTGTATCTTTGTTTCTACTTGTCCGATTAGGCTCAAAATCGGTATACTGGTAAATATTTCAATACTGATTCAGAATCCTTTAAAATTTTGCCGCTACGATAATTACTTTCCGAGATATTCGTGTTTTTTCCGAAGAAAAAAACACGAAGCCTGAATTGTGCATGTGCCAATTATTGAAACATTAATATCTCCGAAACTAACAGTTGGATTGGCCTGAAATTTGGCACCCAAAAAGCACAAAGTAAAACAATTAAAATAAGCTATCAGATATTGGTGCAGGTCATCGGGTTGCAGAGTTATGGACAAGAGAAGATTTTCAAAATTCAAAAATTTAAAATTTTCAAAAATTTATATAAAACCTAATTTATATTGTTAAGACGGCATAACTATTGACCGGAAAAATAGTAAAAAAATTCTAGCTCAAATACTTTTTGAGATTTTAGGTAAAACAGAAATTTCACTTTTTTGCATTTTCCGCGGAAACTACCCAATAAAATTTAATTCAAAAAATCACAGTTGTGCATGGGCTGACTGCGCACCATTTGGCGGTAAGAAAATTTTTCTATCTCTAACAGATTTCCCTAGAAAAATTTTTGAAATTAAAAATTTTAAAATGTTCCAATTTTTTTTCAAAAATTTTTTTAAACGCTTTCTAGTTTAACGTTAACGCTGAGAATTTTTTGTAAGATACACAATTACATACTGCAACAAACGTAATTTAAAGCAAGTTAATATATTAAATAGTTTTACGGCAAAAAATTCTCAAAGTTGAAATTTATAAACTCTTCCAATAGAAAATTATACACTTTCAAATGCATAAATTTCCCATTTCCATTAAAGGTACGTAAAAATTAAAGGGCGCGTTTGATAGAATGTTAATTCTAGTTTCTAATTCTGAAAACGAGATGTTTATAGCTTATCGCGTCTATTTGTTATTAATTTTTAAAGTAAACAAGTCGAAAAACAAGTCAAAATCTTCGTTTGCTTATAATTCAGTTGCTAATTAATATATCGTAACCAACTAAAAGCAGTTTTATAGACTGTCTAATTATGCACAATACTGGAAAGTTTGAATAATATTTCGCTTATAGTTTAGAAGCTATGGTTATTTAAAAATTGAAAGAGCACAATGTCGACGACGTGACCAGCTTGTCGCACCTTATGACAAGTCAACTTTAAACATTAGTAGCATCTAACACAAAAGAGATATTCGAATACGGTTTTCACAGTTTTAAAGAAAATTAAACGCTTCATCTGAAAATATAACTTTTACTTACGTAGACTAAAGATAAGTATTAATAATTAACCTTTGAATGTGGGTAACATTTTAACATTTGTTACCTTCGATTTTCAAATTTCAAAAAAATAACTATTCTAGAGAACATTTAGAACGCAATGCTGGTTAAATAATTAAAATCGCTTGATAAATAAGGAAGTTATTAACAATTAAATTTTCATATTTTTTCCCGCCTTGGTCGCTCGAACGAGTGTGAGCTTAGAGCCTCTGTGCAGTATACGTATACCGCGGGGCATTGACCGGTGTTCTTGATATCTTGAAACGCAGGGCGCACGTCAAGTGGTGTTCCAATGTTCCAAATAGTCATAGCTGCTAAACTATACGTACGATTTTATTTAAACTTACCAGAATTATACACAATTAGACATTCTATCAAATAGTTTTTAGACGGTTACGATATATTAATTAGTCTTCGAGTTATATGCCAACAAATATGCTGACCTGTTTTTCGACTTGTTTACTTTAAAAATTAATAACAAATAGACGCAACAAGCTATAAACATATTGTCTTCAGAATTAGAAACTAGAATTAACACTTTATCAAACGCGCTTATTCGTTTTCACGTGCGTTTAAAGGAAATGGGAAATTTAAGCACTTGAAAATGTATGATTTTCTATTAGAAGAGTTTATAAATTTCAACTTTGAGAATTTTTTGCCGTAAAACTATTTAATATATTAACTTGCTTTAAACTACATTTGTTGCAGCATCTAATTGTGTATCGCACAAAAAATTCTCTGCGCTATAGTTAAAGCAGAAACCTTTTAAAAAAATTTTTGAAAAAAAATGGAAGATTTTAAAATTTTTAATTTCAAAAATTTTTCTAGGGAAATCTGTTAGAGATAGAAAAACTTTCTTATCGCCAAATGATGCGCAATGAGCCCACGCATGACTGTGATTTTTTGCATTAAATTTGATTGGGTAGTTTCCGCGGAAAATGCAAAAAAGTGAAATTTCTATTTTAGCTAAAATCTCAAAAAGTATTTGAACTAGAATTTTTTTACTATTTTTCCCATCAATAGTTATGCCGTCTTAACAATATAAATTAAGTTTTTTTATAAATTTTTGAGAATTTCAAATTTTGAAAATTTTGAAATTTTTCCTTTTTTTAAATGTCCATAACTCTGCAACCCGACGACTTACAGAAATGTGTGATAGCTTATATTGATTGGTATATTATGAACTTTCCGCATGCCAAATTTCAGGCCAATCGAGCTGTTAATTTCGGAGATATTAATTTTTAAAAAAATTTACAGATAATTCAGGCATAGAGTGACTACGCCTCGTTTTCTTTGGAAAAAACACGAATATCTCGGAAACTAATCATCGTAGCGGTAAAATTTCAACGGATTCTGAATTAGCATTAAATGATTTACCAGTATATCGATTTTGAGCCTAATCGGACAAGGTGAAACAATTAGGCAAAATTGAAAAAAATCGAAAGGGGTTAACCTTCCTCGATTTTTAACAAAAATCATCAAAATCACCCGATTGAGCTGAAATTTGGTACACGTATAGATATGAAGGCGAGAAATACGAATCCGTTGGAATTTTTGCGCTACGACAATTACTTTCCAAGTTATGAGCATTTGTTTATTCGATTTTTGCAAAAAATAAAATGTTAAAAATTTATTAATTTAATAGTTGATTACTATATGGGACATACGTTATTCAACGGGAAAAATAATAAAAAAATTCTATCTCAAATACTTTTTGAGATTTTAGGTAAAACAGAAATTTGACTTTTTTGCACTTTTAGCGGAAACCGCTGAACGAAAATTAACAGAAAAAATCACAATAATGCCCCAACTAATTGCGCATCATTTGGTGTTAAAAGAATTGTTTAATCTGTGATAGCTTTCTTTAAAAAAATATTTAAAGTTGAAAAGTTTATAATCTTCCATTTTTTTTCAAAAATTATTTTTAATGACTTCTAACTTGACAATAACGCTCATTATTTTTTACATGATAAACAATTAGATGCTGCATATGATGTACTTTATAAGAAGTTAATATATGCAGTAGCTTTCCAGCAAAAAATTGTCAAAGTTGAAATTTATAAACTCGTCCAATATAAAAACATACATTTTCAAATGCATAAATTTCCCATTTTCATTAAAGGTACGTAAAAATTAAAGGGCGCGTTTGATAGAGTGTTAATTCTAGTTTCTAATTCTGAAAACAAGATGTTTATAGCTTATCGCGTCTATTTGTTATTAATTTTTAAAGTAAACAAGTCGAAAAACAGGTCAGCAGATTTGTTGGCATATAACGGATAATCTATCGAATGAAATTTAATGATTGCACGATATATGATCAGAAATTTAATTGGCTTTCTAATAGTGAAAGAATTATGGCGATATCTCTTATAGTTCCTGAGATATTAATTAAAATGTGGGACGCTAATTGTTGGCAATTACGCTACTGGTGCGGGCCGTGCATGCTCTACGAGCGCGCGGACACCACGAGGATTCGCGAAGTAGGCAGTTCGGCTGCCACCTCAATTCTGCTGCCTGGAGTCTACGTGCAGACTGCGGTTTTTTCGCCGCGGCGCACGGGAATTTTTCAAATCGCTATAACTTCTAAACCACCCTATCGATTTTAATGATTTAAAAAGTATTATCACCACCATTAAATGCCCTATGACACTATGACTTCATACTTATCAAAATATCATTATTACTTGGTGAAATTGTTACTTTTTCACTGAAAACCTCCTAAAACTCCTTCAGATATTAATAAATCAATTTCTAAGTTTTAATTATTTATCATTTAAAAACGGAAAATGTTTATATAGTAATCAACTATTAAATTATTAAATTTTGAACATTTTATTTTTTGCAAAAATCTAATAAACCAATGCTCATAACTTGGAAAGTAATTGTCGCAGCGCAAAAATTCTAACGGATTCGTATTTCTCGCCTTCATATCTATACGTGTACCAAACTTCAGCTCAATCGGGCGATTTTGATGATTTTTTGTCAAAAATCGAGGAAGGGTACCCCCTTTCAATTTTTTCAATTTTGTATCTTTGTTTCTACTTGTCCGATTAGGCTCAAAATCGGTATACGGGTAAATATTTCAATACTGATTCAGAATCCTTTAAAATTTTACCGCTACGATAATTACTTTCCGAGATATTCGTGTTTTTTCCGAAGAAAAAAACACGAAGCCTGAATTGTGCATGTGCCAATTATTGAAACATTAATATCTCCGAAACTAACAGTTGGATTGGCCTGAAATTTGGCACCCAAAAAGCACAAAGTAAAACAATTAAAATAAGCTATCAGATATTGGTGCAGGTCATCGGGTTGCAGAGTTATGGACAAGAGAAGATTTTCAAAATTCAAAAATTTAAAATTTTCAAAAATTTATATAAAACCTAATTTATATTGTTAAGACGGCATAACTATTGACCGGAAAAATAGTAAAAAAATTCTAGCTCAAATACTTTTTGAGATTTTAGGTAAAACAGAAATTTCACTTTTTTGCATTTTCCGCGGAAACTACCCAATAAAATTTAATTCAAAAAATCACAGTTGTGCATGGGCTGACTGCGCATCATTTGGCGGTAAGAAAATTTTTCTATCTCTAACAAATTTCCCTAGAAAAATTTTTGAAATTAAAAATTTTAAAATCTTCCATTTTTTTTCAAAAATTTTTTTAAACGCTTTCTAGTTTAACGTTAACGCTGAGAATTTTTTGTAAGAAACACAATTACATACTGCAACAAACGTAATTTAAAGCAAGTTAATATATTAAATAGTTTTACGGCAAAAAATTCTCAAAGTTGAAATTTATAAACTCTTCCAATAGAAAATTATACACTTTCAAATGCATAAATTTCCCATTTCCATTAAAGGTACGTAAAAATTAAAGGGCGCGTTTGATAGAATGTTAATTCTAGTTTCTAATTCTGAAAACGAGATGTTTATAGCTTATCGCGTCTATTTGTTATTAATTTTTAAAGTAAACAAGTCGAAAAACAAGTCAAAATCTTCGTTTGCTTATAATTCAGTTGCTAATTAATATATCGTAACCAACTAAAAGCAGTTTTATAGACTGTCTAATTATGCACCATACTGGAAAGTTTGAATAATATTTCACTTATAGTTTAGAAGCTATGGTTATTTAAAAATTGAAAGAGCACAATGTCGACGACGTGACCAGCTTGTCGCACCTTATGACAAGTCAACTTTAAACATTAGTAGCATCTAACACAAAAGAGATATTCGAATACGGTTTTCACAGTTTTAAAGAAAATTAAACGCTTCATCTGAAAATATAACTTTTACTTACGTAGACTAAAGATAAGTATTAATAATTAACCTTTGAATGTGGGTAACATTTTAACATTTGTTACCTTCGATTTTCAAATTTCAAAAAAATAACTATTCTAGAGAACATTTAGAACGCAATGCTGGTTAAATAATTAAAATCGCTTGATAAATAAGGAAGTTATTAACAATTAAATTTTCATATTTTTTCCCGCCTTGGTCGCTCGAACGAGTGTGAGCTTAGAGCCTCTGTGCAGTATACGTATACCGCGGGGCATTGACCGGTGTTCTTGATATCTTGAAACGCAGGGCGCACGTCAAGTGGTGTTCCAATGTTTAAATAGTCATAGCTGCTAAACTATACGTACGATTTTATTTAAACTTACCAGAATTATACACAATTAGACATTCTATCAAATAGTTTTTAGACGGTTACGATATATTAATTAGTCTTCGAGTTATATGCCAACAAATATGCTGACCTGTTTTTCGACTTGTTTACTTTAAAAATTAATAACAAATAGACGCAATAAGCTATAAACATATTGTCTTCAGAATTAGAAACTAGAATTAACACTTTATCAAACACGCTTATTCGTTTTCACGTGCGTTTAAAGGAAATGGGAAATTTATGCACTTGAATATGTATGATTTTCTATTAGAAGAGTTTATAAATTTCAACTTTGAGAATTTTTTGCCGTAAAACTATTTAATATATTAACTTGCTTTAAACTACATTTGTTGCAGCATCTAATTGTGTATCGCACAAAAAATTCTCTGCGCTATAGTTAAAGCAGAAACCTTTTAAAAAAATTTTTGAAAAAAAATGGAAGATTTTAAAATTTTTAATTTCAAAAATTTTTCTAGGGAAATCTGTTAGAGATAGAAAATCTTTCTTATCGCCAAATGATGCGCAATGAGCCCACGCATGACTGTGATTTTTTGCATTAAATTTGATTGGGTAGTTTCCGCGGAAAATGCAAAAAAGTGAAATTTCTATTTTAGCTAAAATCTCAAAAAGTATTTCAGCTAGAATTTTTTTACTATTTTTCCCGTCAATAGTTATCCCGTCTTAACAATATAAATTAAGTTTTTTATAAATTTTTGAGAATTTCAAATTTTGAAAATTTTGAAATTTTTCCTTTTTTTAAATGTCCATAACTCTGCAACCCGACGACTTACAGAAATGTGTGATAGCTTATATTGATTGGTATATTATGAACTTTCCGCATGCCAAATTTCAGGCCAATCGAGCTGTTAATTTCGGAGATATTAATTTTTAAAAAAATTTACAGATAATTCAGGCATAGAGTGACTACGCCTCGTTTTCTTTGGAAAAAACACGAATATCTCGGAAACTAATCATCGTAGCGGTAAAATTTCAACGGATTCTGAATTAGCATTAAATGATTTACCAGTATATCAATTTTGAGCCTAATCGGACAAGGTGAAACAATTAGGCAAAATTGAAAAAAATCGAAAGGGGTTATCAAGCACAATATCAAGCATTAATTTTAAAGCACGTGTAGTGAAATGCAATTGAATAAAGAATAAACAATTGAATAATCGTTAATTCAACTCTAATGATTTTTGCCTTTCAGTATAATAGTTATGCATGATCTGTTGTTTCACTATTATTTTAATGGTGTAATGGAAATACGTTAGCTGTAAATTAAATAATGAAAAATAATACTTCGCAAAGTTACTACTCATTACGTACAGAACAAAACACGAAATAAATAACGCGGTACTATTGAATTATGCTAAATGTTGATATTTAATTGAATGTCATTCATATTTACGTATGACATTTTCTTGATTAACTGCGAAGAAATTAGTTTCCAATTAGTTATAGAATCTGGTATTCAATAATAAGAGTAAGTTGGTTATTATTACAATATTCAGGATATTTGAATTGTCATGAAATAACATTTCTAATAATAAAACATAGCAATGATATCCATTATATTTAAATTAAAGGAAATTAAAAGACTGCAATCATTACGAAAACTGCACGTTATTGCACAATAGACAGTTAAAAAGTTGAATCCTTAAAGATCACATTGCACTCTCTAATGCGTGATTAACACAGCAGTTGTCAGTGTCGCACACTAAAGACTGTGCAACAAACCATGCTTTGATGGATTTATTTGTATTTATATAGTTTTAAAAAAATGTGCATATATAAAATATGCAATTTGGTGACGTCGCTGGCGCCCCAGAAGGGGCTAACCAGACGAGTGGCCATTTGAAGTTTGGTGTGTGGTGTAAAAAAAAGCAAACAAGAGAAAAGCGCATGCATGAGGATTATTTTGACTATTTGACAATTTGACAATTTGACTATCCTATGTGTATGCAAATTAAAAAAAGGAATATCAAAAAAGGCTTTTTGCTAGCTGATGTTCAAGTATTCAGCTGCATATCAATTTGCAAATGCTACAAAGTAGGTAGCAATGCTTATTTACTTCCTAAAAAAGAAAACCTAAAAGAAAGAGGCTGAAAAAGAAATAGCTCAAAGCTCGACGAAGCTACAAAGGCCGGTAGGCAACGTTAAAGGAGAAGGTGGCAAAAGCACTACCAGCAATCATCTCCAATTAACGAAGCTACAAAGGCAGTAGGCATCGCTGAGATGAACCCAAGGAGGGAACTATTTCACCTTCTACCACCGTGAGCTGGCAGAAAGTGTAAATAATACTCAGCTGGGCCACCCCCACACAGAGTGTGGTTAACGAAGTACATACACTAACGAAAGGTGAAATCGCCCTGACTGCTGCTGCGAACCGGCCGCGAGGTAATGATTTATGGCAACAAAAAAGTGGAGAGAACAAAGCGTGGGGCCACCTACGGTGATAATTAGAAACACGCCCCCTACGGTGCGCATACCTGTTGCAGGGCGCTTTTACCCCCTTTCTAATTTATAACAAATTTTAGTTAAATCTGCACATGTATTTTGTTACTATTGAATCAACATAACCGATTAAGCCACAAAAAATATTTTCATATACGTATACTAAAGATAAGTATTAATAATTAACCTTTGAATGTGGGTAACATTTTAACATTTGTTACCTTCGATTTTCAAATTTCAAAAAAATAACTATTCTAGAGAACATTTAGAACGCAATGCTGGTTAAATAATTAAAATCGCTTGATAAATAAGGAAGTTATTAACAATTAAATTTTCATATTTTTTCCCGCCTTGGTCGCTCGAACGAGTGTGAGCTTAGAGCCTCTGTGCAGTATACGTATACCGCGGGGCATTGACCGGTGTTCTTGATATCTTGAAACGCAGGGCGCACGTCAAGTGGTGTTCCAATGTTTAAATAGTCATAGCTGCTAAACTATACGTACGATTTTATTTAAACTTACCAGAATTATACACAATTAGACATTCTATCAAATAGTTTTTAGACGGTTACGATATATTAATTAGTCTTCGAGTTATATGCCAACAAAGATGCTGACCTGTTTTTCGACTTGTTTACTTTAAAAATTAATAACAAATAGACGCAATAAGCTATAAACATATTGTCTTCAGAATTAGAAACTAGAATTAACACTTTATCAAACACGCTTATTCGTTTTCACGTGCGTTTAAAGGAAATGGGAAATTTATGCACTTGAATATGTATGATTTTCTATTAGAAGAGTTTATAAATTTCAACTTTGAGAATTTTTTGTAGTAAAACTATTTAATACAGTAACTTGCTTTAAATTACATTTGTTGTAGCATCTAATTGTGTATCGTACAAAAAATTCTCTGCGCTATAGTTAAAGCAGAAACCTTTTAAAAAAATTTTTTAAAAAAAATGGAAGATTTTAAAATTTTTAATTTCAAAAATTTTTCTAGGGAAATCTGTTAGAGATAGAAAAACTTTCTTATCGCCAAATGATGCGCAATGAGCCCACGCATGACTGTGATTTTTTGCATTAAATTTGATTGGGTAGTTTCCGCGGAAAATGCAAAAAAGTGAAATTTCTATTTTAGCTAAAATCTCAAAAAGTATTTGAGCTAGAATTTTTTTACTATTTTTCCCATCAATAGTTATGCCGTCTTAACAATATAAATTAAGTTTTTTTATAAATTTTTGAGAATTTCAAATTTTGAAAATTTTGAAATTTTTCCTTTTTTTAAATGTCCATAACTCTGCAACCCGACGACTTACAGAAATGTGTGATAGCTTATATTGATTGGTATATTATGAACTTTCCGCATGCCAAATTTCAGGCCAATCGAGCTGTTAATTTCGGAGATATTAATTTTTAAAAAAATTTACAGATAATTCAGGCATAGAGTGACTACGCCTCGTTTTCTTTGGAAAAAACACGAATATCTCGGAAACTAATCATCGTAGCGGTAAAATTTCAACGGATTCTGAATTAGCATTAAATGATTTACCAGTATACCGATTTTGAGCCTAATCGGACAAGGTGAAACAATTAGGCAAAATTGAAAAAAATCGAAAGGGGTTAACCTTCCTCGATTTTTAACAAAAATCATCAAAATCACCCGATTGAGCTGAAATTTGGTACACGTATAGATATGAAGGCGAGAAATACGAATCCGTTGGAATTTTTGCGCTACGACAATTACTTTCCAAGTTATGAGCATTTGTTTATTCGATTTTTGCAAAAAATAAAATGTTAAAAATTTATTAATTTAATAGTTGATTACTATATGGGACATACGTTATTCAACGGGAAAAATAATAAAAAAATTCTATCTCAAATACTTTTTGAGATTTTAGGTAAAACAGAAATTTGACTTTTTTGCACTTTTAGCGGAAACCGCTGAACGAAAATTAACAGAAAAAATCACAATAATGCCCCAACTAATTGCGCATCATTTGGTGTTAAAAGAATTGTTTAATCTGTGATAGCTTTCTTTAAAAAAATATTTAAAGTTGAAAAGTTTATAAACTTCCATTTTTTTTCAAAAATTATTTTTAATGACTTCTAACTTGACAATAACGCTCATTATTTTTTACATGATAAACAATTAGATGCTGCATATGATGTACTTTATAAGAAGTTAATATATGCAGTAGCTTTCCAGCAAAAAATTGTCAAAGTTGAAATTTATAAACTCGTCCAATATAAAAACATACATTTTCAAATGCATAAATTTCCCATTTTCATTAAAGGTACGTAAAAATTAAAGGGCGCGTTTGATAGAGTGTTAATTCTAGTTTCTAATTCTGAAAACAAGATGTTTATAGCTTATCGCGTCTATTTGTTATTAATTTTTAAAGTAAACAAGTCGAAAAACAGGTCAGCAGATTTGTTGGCATATAACGGATAATCTATCGAATGAAATTTAATGATTGCACGATATATGATCAGAAATTTAATTGGCTTTCTAATAGTGAAAGAATTATGGCGATATCTCTTATAGTTCCTGAGATATTAATTAAAATGTGGGACGCTAATTGTTGGCAATTACGCTACTGGTGCGGGCCGTGCATGCTCTACGAGCGCGCGGACACCACGAGGATTCGCGAAGTAGGCAGTTCGGCTGCCACCTCAATTCTGCTGCCTGGAGTCTACGTGCAGACTGCGGTTTTTTCGCCGCGGCGCACGGGAATTTTTCAAATCGCTATAACTTCTAAACCACCCTATCGATTTTAATGATTTAAAAAGTATTATCACCACCATTAAATGCCCTATGACACTATGACTTCATACTTATCAAAATATCATTATTACTTGGTGAAATTGTTACTTTTTCACTGAAAACCTCCTAAAACTCCTTCAGATATTAATAAATCAATTTCTAAGTTTTAATTATTTATCATTTAAAAACGGAAAATGTTTATATAGTAATCAACTATTAAATTATTAAATTTTGAACATTTTATTTTTTGCAAAAATCTAATAAACCAATGCTCATAACTTGGAAAGTAATTGTCGCAGCGCAAAAATTCTAACGGATTCGTATTTCTCGCCTTCATATCTATACGTGTACCAAACTTCAGCTCAATCGGGCGATTTTGATGATTTTTTGTCAAAAATCGAGGAAGGGTACCCCCTTTCAATTTTTTCAATTTTGTATCTTTGTTTCTACTTGTCCGATTAGGCTCAAAATCGGTATACGGGTAAATATTTCAATACTGATTCAGAATCCTTTAAAATTTTACCGCTACGATAATTACTTTCCGAGATATTCGTGTTTTTTCCGAAGAAAAAAACACGAAGCCTGAATTGTGCATGTGCCAATTATTGAAACATTAATATCTCCGAAACTAACAGTTGGATTGGCCTGAAATTTGGCACCCAAAAAGCACAAAGTAAAACAATTAAAATAAGCTATCAGATATTGGTGCAGGTCATCGGGTTGCAGAGTTATGGACAAGAGAAGATTTTCAAAATTCAAAAATTTAAAATTTTCAAAAATTTATATAAAACCTAATTTATATTGTTAAGACGGCATAACTATTGACCGGAAAAATAGTAAAAAAATTCTAGCTCAAATACTTTTTGAGATTTTAGGTAAAACAGAAATTTCACTTTTTTGCATTTTCCGCGGAAACTACCCAATAAAATTTAATTCAAAAAATCACAGTTGTGCATGGGCTGACTGCGCATCATTTGGCGGTAAGAAAATTTTTCTATCTCTAACAAATTTCCCTAGAAAAATTTTTGAAATTAAAAATTTTAAAATCTTCCATTTTTTTTCAAAAATTTTTTTAAACGCTTTCTAGTTTAACGTTAACGCTGAGAATTTTTTGTAAGAAACACAATTACATACTGCAACAAACGTAATTTAAAGCAAGTTAATATATTAAATAGTTTTACGGCAAAAAATTCTCAAAGTTGAAATTTATAAACTCTTCCAATAGAAAATTATACACTTTCAAATGCATAAATTTCCCATTTCCATTAAAGGTACGTAAAAATTAAAGGGCGCGTTTGATAGAATGTTAATTCTAGTTTCTAATTCTGAAAACGAGATGTTTATAGCTTATCGCGTCTATTTGTTATTAATTTTTAAAGTAAACAAGTCGAAAAACAAGTCAAAATCTTCGTTTGCTTATAATTCAGTTGCTAATTAATATATCGTAACCAACTAAAAGCAGTTTTATAGACTGTCTAATTATGCACAATACTGGAAAGTTTGAATAATATTTCACTTATAGTTTAGAAGCTATGGTTATTTAAAAATTGAAAGAGCACAATGTCGACGACGTGACCAGCTTGTCGCACCTTATGACAAGTCAACTTTAAACATTAGTAGCATCTAACACAAAAGAGATATTCGAATACGGTTTTCACAGTTTTAAAGAAAATTAAACGCTTCATCTGAAAATATAACTTTTACTTACGTAGACTAAAGATAAGTATTAATAATTAACCTTTGAATGTGGGTAACATTTTAACATTTGTTACCTTCGATTTTCAAATTTCAAAAAAATAACTATTCTAGAGAACATTTAGAACGCAATGCTGGTTAAATAATTAAAATCGCTTGATAAATAAGGAAGTTATTAACAATTAAATTTTCATATTTTTTCCCGCCTTGGTCGCTCGAACGAGTGTGAGCTTAGAGCCTCTGTGCAGTATACGTATACCGCGGGGCATTGACCGGTGTTCTTGATATCTTGAAACGCAGGGCGCACGTCAAGTGGTGTTCCAATGTTTAAATAGTCATAGCTGCTAAACTATACGTACGATTTTATTTAAACTTACCAGAATTATACACAATTAGACATTCTATCAAATAGTTTTTAGACGGTTACGATATATTAATTAGTCTTCGAGTTATATGCCAACAAATATGCTGACCTGTTTTTCGACTTGTTTACTTTAAAAATTAATAACAAATAGACGCAATAAGCTATAAACATATTGTCTTCAGAATTAGAAACTAGAATTAACACTTTATCAAACACGCTTATTCGTTTTCACGTGCGTTTAAAGGAAATGGGAAATTTATGCACTTGAATATGTATGATTTTCTATTAGAAGAGTTTATAAATTTCAACTTTGAGAATTTTTTGCCGTAAAACTATTTAATATATTAACTTGCTTTAAACTACATTTGTTGCAGCATCTAATTGTATATCGCACAAAAAATTCTCTGCGCTATAGTTAAAGCAGAAACCTTTTAAAAAAATTTTTGAAAAAAAATGGAAGATTTTAAAATTTTTAATTTCAAAAATTTTTCTAGGGAAATCTGTTAGAGATAGAAAATCTTTCTTATCGCCAAATGATGCGCAATGAGCCCACGCATGACTGTGATTTTTTGCATTAAATTTGATTGGGTAGTTTCCGCGGAAAATGCAAAAAAGTGAAATTTCTATTTTAGCTAAAATCTCAAAAAGTATTTCAGCTAGAATTTTTTTACTATTTTTCCCGTCAATAGTTATCCCGTCTTAACAATATAAATTAAGTTTTTTATAAATTTTTGAGAATTTCAAATTTTGAAAATTTTGAAATTTTTCCTTTTTTTAAATGTCCATAACTCTGCAACCCGACGACTTACAGAAATGTGTGATAGCTTATATTGATTGGTATATTATGAACTTTCCGCATGCCAAATTTCAGGCCAATCGAGCTGTTAATTTCGGAGATATTAATTTTTAAAAAAATTTACAGATAATTCAGGCATAGAGTGACTACGCCTCGTTTTCTTTGGAAAAAACACGAATATCTCGGAAACTAATCATCGTAGCGGTAAAATTTCAACGGATTCTGAATTAGCATTAAATGATTTACCAGTATATCAATTTTGAGCCTAATCGGACAAGGTGAAACAATTAGGCAAAATTGAAAAAAATCGAAAGGGGTTATCAAGCACAATATCAAGCATTAATTTTAAAGCACGTGTAGTGAAATGCAATTGAATAAAGAATAAACAATTGAATAATCGTTAATTCAACTCTAATGATTTTTGCCTTTCAGTATAATAGTTATGCATGATCTGTTGTTTCACTATTATTTTAATGGTGTAATGGAAATACGTTAGCTGTAAATTAAATAATGAAAAATAATACTTCGCAAAGTTACTACTCATTACGTACAGAACAAAACACGAAATAAATAACGCGGTACTATTGAATTATGCTAAATGTTGATATTTAATTGAATGTCATTCATATTTACGTATGACATTTTCTTGATTAACTGCGAAGAAATTAGTTTCCAATTAGTTATAGAATCTGGTATTCAATAATAAGAGTAAGTTGGTTATTATTACAATATTCAGGATATTTGAATTGTCATGAAATAACATTTCTAATAATAAAACATAGCAATGATATCCATTATATTTAAATTAAAGGAAATTAAAAGACTGCAATCATTACGAAAACTGCACGTTATTGCACAATAGACAGTTAAAAAGTTGAATCCTTAAAGATCACATTGCACTCTCTAATGCGTGATTAACACAGCAGTTGTCAGTGTCGCACACTAAAGACTGTGCAACAAACCATGCTTTGATGGATTTATTTGTATTTATATAGTTTTAAAAAAATGTGCATATATAAAATATGCAATTTGGTGACGTCGCTGGCGCCCCAGAAGGGGCTAACCAGACGAGTGGCCATTTGAAGTTTGGTGTGTGGTGTAAAAAAAAGCAAACAAGAGAAAAGCGCATGCATGAGGATTATTTTGACTATTTGACAATTTGACAATTTGACTATCCTATGTGTATGCAAATTAAAAAAAGGAATATCAAAAAAGGCTTTTTGCTAGCTGATGTTCAAGTATTCAGCTGCATATCAATTTGCAAATGCTACAAAGTAGGTAGCAATGCTTATTTACTTCCTAAAAAAGAAAACCTAAAAGAAAGAGGCTGAAAAAGAAATAGCTCAAAGCTCGACGAAGCTACAAAGGCCGGTAGGCAACGTTAAAGGAGAAGGTGGCAAAAGCACTACCAGCAATCATCTCCAATTAACGAAGCTACAAAGGCAGTAGGCATCGCTGAGATGAACCCAAGGAGGGAACTATTTCACCTTCTACCACCGTGAGCTGGCAGAAAGTGTAAATAATACTCAGCTGGGCCACCCCCACACAGAGTGTGGTTAACGAAGTACATACACTAACGAAAGGTGAAATCGCCCTGACTGCTGCTGCGAACCGGCCGCGAGGTAATGATTTATGGCAACAAAAAAGTGGAGAGAACAAAGCGTGGGGCCACCTACGGTGATAATTAGAAACACGCCCCCTACGGTGCGCATACCTGTTGCAGGGCGCTTTTACCCCCTTTCTAATTTATAACAAATTTTAGTTAAATCTGCACATGTATTTTGTTACTATTGAATCAACATAACCGATTAAGCCACAAAAAATATTTTCATATACGTATACTAAAGATAAGTATTAATAATTAACCTTTGAATGTGGGTAACATTTTAACATTTGTTACCTTCGATTTTCAAATTTCAAAAAAATAACTATTCTAGAGAACATTTAGAACGCAATGCTGGTTAAATAATTAAAATCGCTTGATAAATAAGGAAGTTATTAACAATTAAATTTTCATATTTTTTCCCGCCTTGGTCGCTCGAACGAGTGTGAGCTTAGAGCCTCTGTGCAGTATACGTATACCGCGGGGCATTGACCGGTGTTCTTGATATCTTGAAACGCAGGGCGCACGTCAAGTGGTGTTCCAATGTTTAAATAGTCATAGCTGCTAAACTATACGTACGATTTTATTTAAACTTACCAGAATTATACACAATTAGACATTCTATCAAATAGTTTTTAGACGGTTACGATATATTAATTAGTCTTCGAGTTATATGCCAACAAAGATGCTGACCTGTTTTTCGACTTGTTTACTTTAAAAATTAATAACAAATAGACGCAATAAGCTATAAACATATTGTCTTCAGAATTAGAAACTAGAATTAACACTTTATCAAACACGCTTATTCGTTTTCACGTGCGTTTAAAGGAAATGGGAAATTTATGCACTTGAATATGTATGATTTTCTATTAGAAGAGTTTATAAATTTCAACTTTGAGAATTTTTTGTAGTAAAACTATTTAATACAGTAACTTGCTTTAAATTACATTTGTTGAAGCATCTAATTGTGTATCGTACAAAAAATTCTCTGCGCTATAGTTAAAGCAGAAACATTTTAAAAACTTTTTTTAAAAAAAATGGAAGATTTTAAAATTTTTAATTTCAAAAATTTTTCTAGGGAAATCTGTTAGAGATAGAAAAACTTTCTTATCGCCAAATGATGCGCAATGAGCCCACGCATGACTGTGATTTTTTGCATTAAATTTGATTGGGTAGTTTCCGCGGAAAATGCAAAAAAGTGAAATTTCTATTTTAGCTAAAATCTCAAAAAGTATTTGAGCTAGAATTTTTTTACTATTTTTCCCATCAATAGTTATGCCGTCTTAACAATATAAATTAAGTTTTTTTATAAATTTTTGAGAATTTCAAATTTTGAAAATTTTGAAATTTTTCCTTTTTTTAAATGTCCATAACTCTGCAACCCGACGACTTACAGAAATGTGTGATAGCTTATATTGATTGGTATATTATGAACTTTCCGCATGCCAAATTTCAGGCCAATCGAGCTGTTAATTTCGGAGATATTAATTTTTAAAAAAATTTACAGATAATTCAGGCATAGAGTGACTACGCCTCGTTTTCTTTGGAAAAAACACGAATATCTCGGAAACTAATCATCGTAGCGGTAAAATTTCAACGGATTCTGAATTAGCATTAAATGATTTACCAGTATATCGATTTTGAGCCTAATCGGACAAGGTGAAACAATTAGGCAAAATTGAAAAAAATCGAAAGGGGTTAACCTTCCTCGATTTTTAACAAAAATCATCAAAATCACCCGATTGAGCTGAAATTTGGTACACGTATAGATATGAAGGCGAGAAATACGAATCCGTTGGAATTTTTGCGCTACGACAATTACTTTCCAAGTTATGAGCATTTGTTTATTCGATTTTTGCAAAAAATAAAATGTTAAAAATTTATTAATTTAATAGTTGATTACTATATGGGACATACGTTATTCAACGGGAAAAATAATAAAAAAATTCTATCTCAAATACTTTTTGAGATTTTAGGTAAAACAGAAATTTGACTTTTTTGCACTTTTAGCGGAAACCGCTGAACGAAAATTAACAGAAAAAATCACAATAATGCCCCAACTAATTGCGCATCATTTGGTGTTAAAAGAATTGTTTAATCTGTGATAGCTTTCTTTAAAAAAATATTTAAAGTTGAAAAGTTTATAATCTTCCATTTTTTTTCAAAAATTATTTTTAATGACTTCTAACTTGACAATAACGCTCATTATTTTTTACATGATAAACAATTAGATGCTGCATATGATGTACTTTATAAGAAGTTAATATATGCAGTAGTTTTCCAGCAAAAAATTGTCAAAGTTGAAATTTATAAACTCGTCCAATATAAAAACATACATTTTCAAATGCATAAATTTCCCATTTTCATTAAAGGTACGTAAAAATTAAAGGGCGCGTTTGATAGAGTGTTAATTCTAGTTTCTAATTCTGAAAACAAGATGTTTATAGCTTATCGTGTCTATTTGTTATTAATTTTTAAAGTAAACAAGTCGAAAAACAGGTCAGCATATTTGTTGGCATATAACGGATAATCTATCGAATGAAATTTAATGATTGCACGATATATGATCAGAAATTTAATTGGCTTTCTAATAGTGAAAGAATTATGGCGATATCTCTTATAGTTCCTGAGATATTAATTAAAATGTGGGACGCTAATTGTTGGCAATTACGCTACTGGTGCGGGCCGTGCATGCTCTACGAGCGCGCGGACACCACGAGGATTCGCGAAGTAGGCAGTTCGGCTGCCACCTCAATTCTGCTGCCTGGAGTCTACGTGCAGACTGCGGTTTTTTCGCCGCGGCGCACGGGAATTTTTCAAATCGCTATAACTTCTAAACCACCCTATCGATTTTAATGATTTAAAAAGTATTATCACCACCATTAAATGCCCTATGACACTATGACTTCATACTTATCAAAATATCATTATTACTTGGTGAAATTGTTACTTTTTCACTGAAAACCTCCTAAAACTCCTTCAGATATTAATAAATCAATTTCTAAGTTTTAATTATTTATCATTTAAAAACGGAAAATGTTTATATAGTAATCAACTATTAAATTATTAAATTTTGAACATTTTATTTTTTGCAAAAATCTAATAAACCAATGCTCATAACTTGGAAAGTAATTGTCGCAGCGCAAAAATTCTAACGGATTCGTATTTCTCGCCTTCATATCTATACGTGTACCAAACTTCAGCTCAATCGGGCGATTTTGATGATTTTTTGTCAAAAATCGAGGAAGGGTACCCCCTTTCAATTTTTTCAATTTTGTATCTTTGTTTCTACTTGTCCGATTAGGCTCAAAATCGGTATACGGGTAAATATTTCAATACTGATTCAGAATCCTTTAAAATTTTACCGCTACGATAATTACTTTCCGAGATATTCGTGTTTTTTCCGAAGAAAAAAACACGAAGCCTGAATTGTGCATGTGCCAATTATTGAAACATTAATATCTCCGAAACTAACAGTTGGATTGGCCTGAAATTTGGCACCCAAAAAGCACAAAGTAAAACAATTAAAATAAGCTATCAGATATTGGTGCAGGTCATCGGGTTGCAGAGTTATGGACAAGAGAAGATTTTCAAAATTCAAAAATTTAAAATTTTCAAAAATTTATATAAAACCTAATTTATATTGTTAAGACGGCATAACTATTGACCGGAAAAATAGTAAAAAAATTCTAGCTCAAATACTTTTTGAGATTTTAGGTAAAACAGAAATTTCACTTTTTTGCATTTTCCGCGGAAACTACCCAATAAAATTTAATTCAAAAAATCACAGTTGTGCATGGGCTGACTGCGCATCATTTGGCGGTAAGAAAATTTTTCTATCTCTAACAGATTTCCCTAGAAAAATTTTTGAAATTAAAAATTTTAAAATCTTCCATTTTTTTTCAAAAATTTTTTTAAACGCTTTCTAGTTTAACGTTAACGCTGAGAATTTTTTGTAAGAAACACAATTACATACTGCAACAAACGTAATTTAAAGCAAGTTAATATATTAAATAGTTTTACGGCAAAAAATTCTCAAAGTTGAAATTTATAAACTCTTCCAATAGAAAATTATACACTTTCAAATGCATAAATTTCCCATTTCCATTAAAGGTACGTAAAAATTAAAGGGCGCGTTTCATAGAATGTTAATTCTAGTTTCTAATTCTGAAAACGAGATGTTTATAGCTTATCGCGTCTATTTGTTATTAATTTTTAAAGTAAACAAGTCGAAAAACAAGTCAAAATCTTCGTTTGCTTATAATTCAGTTGCTAATTAATATATCGTAACCAACTAAAAGCAGTTTTATAGACTGTCTAATTATGCACAATACTGGAAAGTTTGAATAATATTTCACTTATAGTTTAGAAGCTATGGTTATTTAAAAATTGAAAGAGCACAATGTCGACGACGTGACCAGCTTGTCGCACCTTATGACAAGTCAACTTTAAACATTAGTAGCATCTAACACAAAAGAGATATTCGAATACGGTTTTCACAGTTTTAAAGAAAATTAAACGCTTCATCTGAAAATATAACTTTTACTTACGTAGACTAAAGATAAGTATTAATAATTAACCTTTGAATGTGGGTAACATTTTAACATTTGTTACCTTCGATTTTCAAATTTCAAAAAAATAACTATTCTAGAGAACATTTAGAACGCAATGCTGGTTAAATAATTAAAATCGCTTGATAAATAAGGAAGTTATTAACAATTAAATTTTCATATTTTTTCCCGCCTTGGTCGCTCGAACGAGTGTGAGCTTAGAGCCTCTGTGCAGTATACGTATACCGCGGGGCATTGACCGGTGTTCTTGATATCTTGAAACGCAGGGCGCACGTCAAGTGGTGTTCCAATGTTTAAATAGTCATAGCTGCTAAACTATACGTACGATTTTATTTAAACTTACCAGAATTATACACAATTAGACATTCTATCAAATAGTTTTTAGACGGTTACGATATATTAATTAGTCTTCGAGTTATATGCCAACAAAGATGCTGACCTGTTTTTCGACTTGTTTACTTTAAAAATTAATAACAAATAGACGCAATAAGCTATAAACATATTGTCTTCAGAATTAGAAACTAGAATTAACACTTTATCAAACACGCTTATTCGTTTTCACGTGCGTTTAAAGGAAATGGGAAATTTATGCACTTGAATATGTATGATTTTCTATTAGAAGAGTTTATAAATTTCAACTTTGAGAATTTTTTGTAGTAAAACTATTTAATACAGTAACTTGCTTTAAATTACATTTGTTGTAGCATCTAATTGTGTATCGTACAAAAAATTCTCTGCGCTATAGTTAAAGCAGAAACCTTTTAAAAAAATTTTTTAAAAAAAATGGAAGATTTTAAAATTTTTAATTTCAAAATTTTTTCTAGGGAAATCTGTTAGAGATAGAAAAACTTTCTTATCGCCAAATGATGCGCAATGAGCCCACGCATGACTGTGATTTTTTGCATTAAATTTGATTGGGTAGTTTCCGCGGAAAATGCAAAAAAGTGAAATTTCTATTTTAGCTAAAATCTCAAAAAGTATTTCAGCTAGAATTTTTTTACTATTTTTCCCGTCAATAGTTATCCCGTCTTAACAATATAAATTAAGTTTTTTATAAATTTTTGAGAATTTCAAATTTTGAAAATTTTGAAATTTTTCCTTTTTTTAAATGTCCATAACTCTGCAACCCGACGACTTACAGAAATGTGTGATAGCTTATATTGATTGGTATATTATGAACTTTCCGCATGCCAAATTTCAGGCCAATCGAGCTGTTAATTTCGGAGATATTAATTTTTAAAAAAATTTACAGATAATTCAGGCATAGAGTGACTACGCCTCGTTTTCTTTGGAAAAAACACGAATATCTCGGAAACTAATCATCGTAGCGGTAAAATTTCAACGGATTCTGAATTAGCATTAAATGATTTACCAGTATATCAATTTTGAGCCTAATCGGACAAGGTGAAACAATTAGGCAAAATTGAAAAAAATCGAAAGGGGTTATCAAGCACAATATCAAGCATTAATTTTAAAGCACGTGTAGTGAAATGCAATTGAATAAAGAATAAACAATTGAATAATCGTTAATTCAACTCTAATGATTTTTGCCTTTCAGTATAATAGTTATGCATGATCTGTTGTTTCACTATTATTTTAATGGTGTAATGGAAATACGTTAGCTGTAAATTAAATAATGAAAAATAATACTTCGCAAAGTTACTACTCATTACGTACAGAACAAAACACGAAATAAATAACGCGGTACTATTGAATTATGCTAAATGTTGATATTTAATTGAATGTCATTCATATTTACGTATGACATTTTCTTGATTAACTGCGAAGAAATTAGTTTCCAATTAGTTATAGAATCTGGTATTCAATAATAAGAGTAAGTTGGTTATTATTACAATATTCAGGATATTTGAATTGTCATGAAATAACATTTCTAATAATAAAACATAGCAATGATATCCATTATATTTAAATTAAAGGAAATTAAAAGACTGCAATCATTACGAAAACTGCACGTTATTGCACAATAGACAGTTAAAAAGTTGAATCCTTAAAGATCACATTGCACTCTCTAATGCGTGATTAACACAGCAGTTGTCAGTGTCGCACACTAAAGACTGTGCAACAAACCATGCTTTGATGGATTTATTTGTATTTATATAGTTTTAAAAAAATGTGCATATATAAAATATGCAATTTGGTGACGTCGCTGGCGCCCCAGAAGGGGCTAACCAGACGAGTGGCCATTTGAAGTTTGGTGTGTGGTGTAAAAAAAAGCAAACAAGAGAAAAGCGCATGCATGAGGATTATTTTGACTATTTGACAATTTGACAATTTGACTATCCTATGTGTATGCAAATTAAAAAAAGGAATATCAAAAAAGGCTTTTTGCTAGCTGATGTTCAAGTATTCAGCTGCATATCAATTTGCAAATGCTACAAAGTAGGTAGCAATGCTTATTTACTTCCTAAAAAAGAAAACCTAAAAGAAAGAGGCTGAAAAAGAAATAGCTCAAAGCTCGACGAAGCTACAAAGGCCGGTAGGCAACGTTAAAGGAGAAGGTGGCAAAAGCACTACCAGCAATCATCTCCAATTAACGAAGCTACAAAGGCAGTAGGCATCGCTGAGATGAACCCAAGGAGGGAACTATTTCACCTTCTACCACCGTGAGCTGGCAGAAAGTGTAAATAATACTCAGCTGGGCCACCCCCACACAGAGTGTGGTTAACGAAGTACATACACTAACGAAAGGTGAAATCGCCCTGACTGCTGCTGCGAACCGGCCGCGAGGTAATGATTTATGGCAACAAAAAAGTGGAGAGAACAAAGCGTGGGGCCACCTACGGTGATAATTAGAAACACGCCCCCTACGGTGCGCATACCTGTTGCAGGGCGCTTTTACCCCCTTTCTAATTTATAACAAATTTTAGTTAAATCTGCACATGTATTTTGTTACTATTGAATCAACATAACCGATTAAGCCACAAAAAATATTTTCATATACGTATACTAAAGATAAGTATTAATAATTAACCTTTGAATGTGGGTAACATTTTAACATTTGTTACCTTCGATTTTCAAATTTCAAAAAAATAACTATTCTAGAGAACATTTAGAACGCAATGCTGGTTAAATAATTAAAATCGCTTGATAAATAAGGAAGTTATTAACAATTAAATTTTCATATTTTTTCCCGCCTTGGTCGCTCGAACGAGTGTGAGCTTAGAGCCTCTGTGCAGTATACGTATACCGCGGGGCATTGACCGGTGTTCTTGATATCTTGAAACGCAGGGCGCACGTCAAGTGGTGTTCCAATGTTTAAATAGTCATAGCTGCTAAACTATACGTACGATTTTATTTAAACTTACCAGAATTATACACAATTAGACATTCTATCAAATAGTTTTTAGACGGTTACGATATATTAATTAGTCTTCGAGTTATATGCCAACAAAGATGCTGACCTGTTTTTCGACTTGTTTACTTTAAAAATTAATAACAAATAGACGCAATAAGCTATAAACATATTGTCTTCAGAATTAGAAACTAGAATTAACACTTTATCAAACACGCTTATTCGTTTTCACGTGCGTTTAAAGGAAATGGGAAATTTATGCACTTGAATATGTATGATTTTCTATTAGAAGAGTTTATAAATTTCAACTTTGAGAATTTTTTGTAGTAAAACTATTTAATACAGTAACTTGCTTTAAATTACATTTGTTGAAGCATCTAATTGTGTATCGTACAAAAAATTCTCTGCGCTATAGTTAAAGCAGAAACATTTTAAAAACTTTTTTTAAAAAAAATGGAAGATTTTAAAATTTTTAATTTCAAAAATTTTTCTAGGGAAATCTGTTAGAGATAGAAAAACTTTCTTATCGCCAAATGATGCGCAATGAGCCCACGCATGACTGTGATTTTTTGCATTAAATTTGATTGGGTAGTTTCCGCGGAAAATGCAAAAAAGTGAAATTTCTATTTTAGCTAAAATCTCAAAAAGTATTTGAGCTAGAATTTTTTTACTATTTTTCCCATCAATAGTTATGCCGTCTTAACAATATAAATTAAGTTTTTTTATAAATTTTTGAGAATTTCAAATTTTGAAAATTTTGAAATTTTTCCTTTTTTTAAATGTCCATAACTCTGCAACCCGACGACTTACAGAAATGTGTGATAGCTTATATTGATTGGTATATTATGAACTTTCCGCATGCCAAATTTCAGGCCAATCGAGCTGTTAATTTCGGAGATATTAATTTTTAAAAAAATTTACAGATAATTCAGGCATAGAGTGACTACGCCTCGTTTTCTTTGGAAAAAACACGAATATCTCGGAAACTAATCATCGTAGCGGTAAAATTTCAACGGATTCTGAATTAGCATTAAATGATTTACCAGTATATCGATTTTGAGCCTAATCGGACAAGGTGAAACAATTAGGCAAAATTGAAAAAAATCGAAAGGGGTTAACCTTCCTCGATTTTTAACAAAAATCATCAAAATCACCCGATTGAGCTGAAATTTGGTACACGTATAGATATGAAGGCGAGAAATACGAATCCGTTGGAATTTTTGCGCTACGACAATTACTTTCCAAGTTATGAGCATTTGTTTATTCGATTTTTGCAAAAAATAAAATGTTAAAAATTTATTAATTTAATAGTTGATTACTATATGGGACATACGTTATTCAACGGGAAAAATAATAAAAAAATTCTATCTCAAATACTTTTTGAGATTTTAGGTAAAACAGAAATTTGACTTTTTTGCACTTTTAGCGGAAACCGCTGAACGAAAATTAACAGAAAAAATCACAATAATGCCCCAACTAATTGCGCATCATTTGGTGTTAAAAGAATTGTTTAATCTGTGATAGCTTTCTTTAAAAAAATATTTAAAGTTGAAAAGTTTATAATCTTCCATTTTTTTTCAAAAATTATTTTTAATGACTTCTAACTTGACAATAACGCTCATTATTTTTTACATGATAAACAATTAGATGCTGCATATGATGTACTTTATAAGAAGTTAATATATGCAGTAGTTTTCCAGCAAAAAATTGTCAAAGTTGAAATTTATAAACTCGTCCAATATAAAAACATACATTTTCAAATGCATAAATTTCCCATTTTCATTAAAGGTACGTAAAAATTAAAGGGCGCGTTTGATAGAGTGTTAATTCTAGTTTCTAATTCTGAAAACAAGATGTTTATAGCTTATCGTGTCTATTTGTTATTAATTTTTAAAGTAAACAAGTCGAAAAACAGGTCAGCATATTTGTTGGCATATAACGGATAATCTATCGAATGAAATTTAATGATTGCACGATATATGATCAGAAATTTAATTGGCTTTCTAATAGTGAAAGAATTATGGCGATATCTCTTATAGTTCCTGAGATATTAATTAAAATGTGGGACGCTAATTGTTGGCAATTACGCTACTGGTGCGGGCCGTGCATGCTCTACGAGCGCGCGGACACCACGAGGATTCGCGAAGTAGGCAGTTCGGCTGCCACCTCAATTCTGCTGCCTGGAGTCTACGTGCAGACTGCGGTTTTTTCGCCGCGGCGCACGGGAATTTTTCAAATCGCTATAACTTCTAAACCACCCTATCGATTTTAATGATTTAAAAAGTATTATCACCACCATTAAATGCCCTATGACACTATGACTTCATACTTATCAAAATATCATTATTACTTGGTGAAATTGTTACTTTTTCACTGAAAACCTCCTAAAACTCCTTCAGATATTAATAAATCAATTTCTAAGTTTTAATTATTTATCATTTAAAAACGGAAAATGTTTATATAGTAATCAACTATTAAATTATTAAATTTTGAACATTTTATTTTTTGCAAAAATCTAATAAACCAATGCTCATAACTTGGAAAGTAATTGTCGCAGCGCAAAAATTCTAACGGATTCGTATTTCTCGCCTTCATATCTATACGTGTACCAAACTTCAGCTCAATCGGGCGATTTTGATGATTTTTTGTCAAAAATCGAGGAAGGGTACCCCCTTTCAATTTTTTCAATTTTGTATCTTTGTTTCTACTTGTCCGATTAGGCTCAAAATCGGTATACGGGTAAATATTTCAATACTGATTCAGAATCCTTTAAAATTTTACCGCTACGATAATTACTTTCCGAGATATTCGTGTTTTTTCCGAAGAAAAAAACACGAAGCCTGAATTGTGCATGTGCCAATTATTGAAACATTAATATCTCCGAAACTAACAGTTGGATTGGCCTGAAATTTGGCACCCAAAAAGCACAAAGTAAAACAATTAAAATAAGCTATCAGATATTGGTGCAGGTCATCGGGTTGCAGAGTTATGGACAAGAGAAGATTTTCAAAATTCAAAAATTTAAAATTTTCAAAAATTTATATAAAACCTAATTTATATTGTTAAGACGGCATAACTATTGACCGGAAAAATAGTAAAAAAATTCTAGCTCAAATACTTTTTGAGATTTTAGGTAAAACAGAAATTTCACTTTTTTGCATTTTCCGCGGAAACTACCCAATAAAATTTAATTCAAAAAATCACAGTTGTGCATGGGCTGACTGCGCATCATTTGGCGGTAAGAAAATTTTTCTATCTCTAACAGATTTCCCTAGAAAAATTTTTGAAATTAAAAATTTTAAAATCTTCCATTTTTTTTCAAAAATTTTTTTAAACGCTTTCTAGTTTAACGTTAACGCTGAGAATTTTTTGTAAGAAACACAATTACATACTGCAACAAACGTAATTTAAAGCAAGTTAATATATTAAATAGTTTTACGGCAAAAAATTCTCAAAGTTGAAATTTATAAACTCTTCCAATAGAAAATTATACACTTTCAAATGCATAAATTTCCCATTTCCATTAAAGGTACGTAAAAATTAAAGGGCGCGTTTCATAGAATGTTAATTCTAGTTTCTAATTCTGAAAACGAGATGTTTATAGCTTATCGCGTCTATTTGTTATTAATTTTTAAAGTAAACAAGTCGAAAAACAAGTCAAAATCTTCGTTTGCTTATAATTCAGTTGCTAATTAATATATCGTAACCAACTAAAAGCAGTTTTATAGACTGTCTAATTATGCACAATACTGGAAAGTTTGAATAATATTTCACTTATAGTTTAGAAGCTATGGTTATTTAAAAATTGAAAGAGCACAATGTCGACGACGTGACCAGCTTGTCGCACCTTATGACAAGTCAACTTTAAACATTAGTAGCATCTAACACAAAAGAGATATTCGAATACGGTTTTCACAGTTTTAAAGAAAATTAAACGCTTCATCTGAAAATATAACTTTTACTTACGTAGACTAAAGATAAGTATTAATAATTAACCTTTGAATGTGGGTAACATTTTAACATTTGTTACCTTCGATTTTCAAATTTCAAAAAAATAACTATTCTAGAGAACATTTAGAACGCAATGCTGGTTAAATAATTAAAATCGCTTGATAAATAAGGAAGTTATTAACAATTAAATTTTCATATTTTTTCCCGCCTTGGTCGCTCGAACGAGTGTGAGCTTAGAGCCTCTGTGCAGTATACGTATACCGCGGGGCATTGACCGGTGTTCTTGATATCTTGAAACGCAGGGCGCACGTCAAGTGGTGTTCCAATGTTTAAATAGTCATAGCTGCTAAACTATACGTACGATTTTATTTAAACTTACCAGAATTATACACAATTAGACATTCTATCAAATAGTTTTTAGACGGTTACGATATATTAATTAGTCTTCGAGTTATATGCCAACAAAGATGCTGACCTGTTTTTCGACTTGTTTACTTTAAAAATTAATAACAAATAGACGCAATAAGCTATAAACATATTGTCTTCAGAATTAGAAACTAGAATTAACACTTTATCAAACACGCTTATTCGTTTTCACGTGCGTTTAAAGGAAATGGGAAATTTATGCACTTGAATATGTATGATTTTCTATTAGAAGAGTTTATAAATTTCAACTTTGAGAATTTTTTGTAGTAAAACTATTTAATACAGTAACTTGCTTTAAATTACATTTGTTGTAGCATCTAATTGTGTATCGTACAAAAAATTCTCTGCGCTATAGTTAAAGCAGAAACCTTTTAAAAAAATTTTTTAAAAAAAATGGAAGATTTTAAAATTTTTAATTTCAAAATTTTTTCTAGGGAAATCTGTTAGAGATAGAAAAACTTTCTTATCGCCAAATGATGCGCAATGAGCCCACGCATGACTGTGATTTTTTGCATTAAATTTGATTGGGTAGTTTCCGCGGAAAATGCAAAAAAGTGAAATTTCTATTTTAGCTAAAATCTCAAAAAGTATTTGAGCTAGAATTTTTTTACTATTTTTCCCATCAATAGTTATGCCGTCTTAACAATATAAATTAAGTTTTTTTATAAATTTTTGAGAATTTCAAATTTTGAAAATTTTGAAATTTTTCCTTTTTTTAAATGTCCATAACTCTGCAACCCGACGACTTACAGAAATGTGTGATAGCTTATATTGATTGGTATATTATGAACTTTCCGCATGCCAAATTTCAGGCCAATCGAGCTGTTAATTTCGGAGATATTAATTTTTAAAAAAATTTACAGATAATTCAGGCATAGAGTGACTACGCCTCGTTTTCTTTGGAAAAAACACGAATATCTCGGAAACTAATCATCGTAGCGGTAAAATTTCAACGGATTCTGAATTAGCATTAAATGATTTACCAGTATATCGATTTTGAGCCTAATCGGACAAGGTGAAACAATTAGGCAAAATTGAAAAAAATCGAAAGGGGTTAACCTTCCTCGATTTTTAACAAAAATCATCAAAATCACCCGATTGAGCTGAAATTTGGTACACGTATAGATATGAAGGCGAGAAATACGAATCCGTTGGAATTTTTGCGCTACGACAATTACTTTCCAAGTTATGAGCATTTGTTTATTCGATTTTTGCAAAAAATAAAATGTTAAAAATTTATTAATTTAATAGTTGATTACTATATGGGACATACGTTATTCAACGGGAAAAATAATAAAAAAATTCTATCTCAAATACTTTTTGAGATTTTAGGTAAAACAGAAATTTGACTTTTTTGCACTTTTAGCGGAAACCGCTGAACGAAAATTAACAGAAAAAATCACAATAATGCCCCAACTAATTGCGCATCATTTGGTGTTAAAAGAATTGTTTAATCTGTGATAGCTTTCTTTAAAAAAATATTTAAAGTTGAAAAGTTTATAATCTTCCATTTTTTTTCAAAAATTATTTTTAATGACTTCTAACTTGACAATAACGCTCATTATTTTTTACATGATAAACAATTAGATGCTGCATATGATGTACTTTATAAGAAGTTAATATATGCAGTAGTTTTCCAGCAAAAAATTGTCAAAGTTGAAATTTATAAACTCGTCCAATATAAAAACATACATTTTCAAATGCATAAATTTCCCATTTTCATTAAAGGTACGTAAAAATTAAAGGGCGCGTTTGATAGAGTGTTAATTCTAGTTTCTAATTCTGAAAACAAGATGTTTATAGCTTATCGTGTCTATTTGTTATTAATTTTTAAAGTAAACAAGTCGAAAAACAGGTCAGCATATTTGTTGGCATATAACGGATAATCTATCGAATGAAATTTAATGATTGCACGATATATGATCAGAAATTTAATTGGCTTTCTAATAGTGAAAGAATTATGGCGATATCTCTTATAGTTCCTGAGATATTAATTAAAATGTGGGACGCTAATTGTTGGCAATTACGCTACTGGTGCGGGCCGTGCATGCTCTACGAGCGCGCGGACACCACGAGGATTCGCGAAGTAGGCAGTTCGGCTGCCACCTCAATTCTGCTGCCTGGAGTCTACGTGCAGACTGCGGTTTTTTCGCCGCGGCGCACGGGAATTTTTCAAATCGCTATAACTTCTAAACCACCCTATCGATTTTAATGATTTAAAAAGTATTATCACCACCATTAAATGCCCTATGACACTATGACTTCATACTTATCAAAATATCATTATTACTTGGTGAAATTGTTACTTTTTCACTGAAAACCTCCTAAAACTCCTTCAGATATTAATAAATCAATTTCTAAGTTTTAATTATTTATCATTTAAAAACGGAAAATGTTTATATAGTAATCAACTATTAAATTATTAAATTTTGAACATTTTATTTTTTGCAAAAATCTAATAAACCAATGCTCATAACTTGGAAAGTAATTGTCGCAGCGCAAAAATTCTAACGGATTCGTATTTCTCGCCTTCATATCTATACGTGTACCAAACTTCAGCTCAATCGGGCGATTTTGATGATTTTTTGTCAAAAATCGAGGAAGGGTACCCCCTTTCAATTTTTTCAATTTTGTATCTTTGTTTCTACTTGTCCGATTAGGCTCAAAATCGGTATACGGGTAAATATTTCAATACTGATTCAGAATCCTTTAAAATTTTACCGCTACGATAATTACTTTCCGAGATATTCGTGTTTTTTCCGAAGAAAAAAACACGAAGCCTGAATTGTGCATGTGCCAATTATTGAAACATTAATATCTCCGAAACTAACAGTTGGATTGGCCTGAAATTTGGCACCCAAAAAGCACAAAGTAAAACAATTAAAATAAGCTATCAGATATTGGTGCAGGTCATCGGGTTGCAGAGTTATGGACAAGAGAAGATTTTCAAAATTCAAAAATTTAAAATTTTCAAAAATTTATATAAAACCTAATTTATATTGTTAAGACGGCATAACTATTGACCGGAAAAATAGTAAAAAAATTCTAGCTCAAATACTTTTTGAGATTTTAGGTAAAACAGAAATTTCACTTTTTTGCATTTTCCGCGGAAACTACCCAATAAAATTTAATTCAAAAAATCACAGTTGTGCATGGGCTGACTGCGCATCATTTGGCGGTAAGAAAATTTTTCTATCTCTAACAGATTTCCCTAGAAAAATTTTTGAAATTAAAAATTTTAAAATCTTCCATTTTTTTTCAAAAATTTTTTTAAACGCTTTCTAGTTTAACGTTAACGCTGAGAATTTTTTGTAAGAAACACAATTACATACTGCAACAAACGTAATTTAAAGCAAGTTAATATATTAAATAGTTTTACGGCAAAAAATTCTCAAAGTTGAAATTTATAAACTCTTCCAATAGAAAATTATACACTTTCAAATGCATAAATTTCCCATTTCCATTAAAGGTACGTAAAAATTAAAGGGCGCGTTTCATAGAATGTTAATTCTAGTTTCTAATTCTGAAAACGAGATGTTTATAGCTTATCGCGTCTATTTGTTATTAATTTTTAAAGTAAACAAGTCAAAAAACAAGTCAAAATCTTCGTTTGCTTATAATTCAGTTGCTAATTAATATATCGTAACCAAATAAAAGCAGTTTAATAGACTGTCTAATTATGCACAATACTGGAAAGTTTGAATAATATTTCACTTATAGTTTAGAAGCTATGGTTATTTAAAAATTGAAAGAGCACAATGTCGACGACGTGACCAGCTTGTCGCACCTTATGACAAGTCAACTTTAAACATTAGTAGCATCTAACACAAAAGAGATATTCGAATACGGTTTTCACAGTTTTAAAGAAAATTAAACGCTTCATCTGAAAATATAACTTTTACTTACGTAGACTAAAGATAAGTATTAATAATTAACCTTTGAATGTGGGTAACATTTTAACATTTGTTACCTTCGATTTTCAAATTTCAAAAAAATAACTATTCTAGAGAACATTTAGAACGCAATGCTGGTTAAATAATTAAAATCGCTTGATAAATAAGGAAGTTATTAACAATTAAATTTTCATATTTTTTCCCGCCTTGGTCGCTCGAACGAGTGTGAGCTTAGAGCCTCTGTGCAGTATACGTATACCGCGGGGCATTGACCGGTGTTCTTGATATCTTGAAACGCAGGGCGCACGTCAAGTGGTGTTCCAATGTTTAAATAGTCATAGCTGCTAAACTATACGTACGATTTTATTTAAACTTACCAGAATTATACACAGTTAGACATTCTATCAAATAGTTTTTAGACGGTTACGATATATTAATTAGTCTTCGAGTTATATGCCAACAAATATGCTGACCTGTTTTTCGACTTGTTTACTTTAAAAATTAATAACAAATAGACGCAATAAGCTATAAACATATTGTCTTCAGAATTAGAAACTAGAATTAACACTTTATCAAACACGCTTATTCGTTTTCACGTGCGTTTAAAGGAAATGGGAAATTTATGCACTTGAATATGTATGATTTTCTATTAGAAGAGTTTATAAATTTCAACTTTGAGAATTTTTTGCCGTAAAACTATTTAATATATTAACTTGCTTTAAACTACATTTGTTGCAGCATCTAATTGTGTATCGCACAAAAAACTCTCTGCGCCATAGTTAAAGCAGAAACCTTTTAAAAAAATTTTTGAAAAAAAATGGAAGATTTTAAAATTTTTAATTTCAAAAATTTTTCTAGGGAAATCTGTTAGAGATAGAAAATCTTTCTTATCGCCAAATGATGCGCAATGAGCCCACGCATGACTGTGATTTTTTGCATTAAATTTGATTGGGTAGTTTCCGCGGAAAATGCAAAAAAGTGAAATTTCTATTTTAGCTAAAATCTCAAAAAGTATTTGAGCTAGAATTTTTTTACTATTTTTCCCGTCAATAGTTATGCCGTCTTAACAATATAAATTAAGTTTTTTATAAGTTTTTGAGAATTTTAAATTTTGAAAATTTTGAAATTTTTCCTTTTTTTAAATGTCCATAACTCTGCAACCCGACGACTTACAGAAATGTGTGATAGCTTATATTGATTGGTATATTATGAACTTTCCGCATGCCAAATTTCAGGCCAATCGAGCTGTTAATTTCGGAGATATTAATTTTTAAAAAAATTTACAGATAATTCAGGCATAGAGTGACTACGCCTCGTTTTCTTTGGAAAAAACACGAATATCTCGGAAACTAATCATCGTAGCGGTAAAATTTCAACGGATTCTGAATTAGCATTAAATGATTTACCAGTATATCGATTTTGAGCCTAATCGGACAAGGTGAAACAATTAGGCAAAATTGAAAAAAATCGAAAGGGGTTAACCTTCCTCGATTTTTAACAAAAATCATCAAAATCACCCGATTGAGCTGAAATTTGGTACACGTATAGATATGAAGGCGAGAAATACGAATCCGTTGGAATTTTTGCGCTACGACAATTACTTTCCAAGTTATGAGCATTTGTTTATTCGATTTTTGCAAAAAATAAAATGTTAAAAATTTATTAATTTAATAGTTGATTACTATATGGGACATACGTTATTCAACGGGAAAAATAATAAAAAAATTCTATCTCAAATACTTTTTGAGATTTTAGGTAAAACAGAAATTTGACTTTTTTGCACTTTTAGCGGAAACCGCTGAACGAAAATTAACAGAAAAAATCACAATAATGCCCCAACTAATTGCGCATCATTTGGTGTTAAAAGAATTGTTTAATCAGTGATAGCTTTCTTTAAAAAAATATTTAAAGTTGAAAAGTTTATAATCTTCCATTTTTTTTCAAAAATTATTTTTAATGACTTCTAACTTGACAATAACGCTCATTATTTTTTACAAGATAAACAATTAGATGCTGCAACAAATGTAGTTTAAAGCAAGTTAATATATTAAATAGTTTTACGGCAAAAAATTCTCAAAGTTGAAATTTATAAACTCGTCCAATATAAAAACATACATTTTCAAATGCATAAATTTCCCATTTTCATTAAAGGTACGTAAAAATTAAAGGGCGCGTTTGATAGAGTGTTAATTCTAGTTTCTAATTCTGAAAACAAGATGTTTATAGCTTATCGCGTCTATTTGTTATTAATTTTTAAAGTAAACAAGTCGAAAAACAAGTCAAAATCTTCGTTTGCTTATAATTCAGTTGCTAATTAATATATCGTAACCAACTAAAAGCAGTTTTATAGACTGTCTAATTATGCACAATACTGGAAAGTTTGAATAATATTTCACTTATAGTTTAGAAGCTATGGTTATTTAAAAATTGAAAGAGCACAATGTCGACGACGTGACCAGCTTGTCGCACCTTATGACAAGTCAACTTTAAACATTAGTAGCATCTAACACAAAAGAGATATTCGAATACGGTTTTCACAGTTTTAAAGAAAATTAAACGCTTCATCTGAAAATATAACTTTTACTTACGTAGACTAAAGATAAGTATTAATAATTAACCTTTGAATGTGGGTAACATTTTAACATTTGTTACCTTCGATTTTCAAATTTCAAAAAAATAACTATTCTAGAGAACATTTAGAACGCAATGCTGGTTAAATAATTAAAATCGCTTGATAAATAAGGAAGTTATTAACAATTAAATTTTCATATTTTTTCCCGCCTTGGTCGCTCGAACGAGTGTGAGCTTAGAGCCTCTGTGCAGTATACGTATACCGCGGGGCATTGACCGGTGTTCTTGATATCTTGAAACGCAGGGCGCACGTCAAGTGGTGTTCCAATGTTTAAATAGTCATAGCTGCTAAACTATACGTACGATTTTATTTAAACTTACCAGAATTATACACAGTTAGACATTCTATCAAATAGTTTTTAGACGGTTACGATATATTAATTAGTCTTCGAGTTATATGCCAACAAATATGCTGACCTGTTTTTCGACTTGTTTACTTTAAAAATTAATAACAAATAGACGCAATAAGCTATAAACATATTGTCTTCAGAATTAGAAACTAGAATTAACACTTTATCAAACACGCTTATTCGTTTTCACGTGCGTTTAAAGGAAATGGGAAATTTATGCACTTGAATATGTATGATTTTCTATTAGAAGAGTTTATAAATTTCAACTTTGAGAATTTTTTGTAGTAAAACTATTTAATACAGTAACTTGCTTTAAATTACATTTGTTGTAGCATCTAATTTTGTATCGTACAAAAAATTCTCTGCGCTATTGTTAAAGCAGAAACCTTTTAAAAAAATTTTAAAAAAAAAATGGAAGATTTTAAAATTTTTAATTTCAAAAATTTTTCTAGGGAAATCTGTTAGAGATAGAAAAACTTTCTTATCGCCAAATGATGCGCAATGAGCCCACGCATGATTGTGATTTTTTGCATTAAATTTGATTGGGTAGTTTCCGCGGAAAATGCAAAAAAGTGAAATTTCTATTTTAGCTAAAATCTCAAAAAGTATTTGAGCTAGAATTTTTTTACTATTTTTCCCGTCAATAGTTATGCCGTCTTAACAATATAAATTAAGTTTTTTATAAATTTTTGAGAATTTCAAATTTTGAAAATTTTGAAATTTTTCCTTTTTTTAAATGTCCATAACTCTGCAACCCGACGACTTACAGAAATGTGTGATAGCTTATATTGATTGGTATATTATGAACTTTCCGCGTGCCAAATTTCAGGCCAATCGAGCTGTTAATTTCGGAGATATTCATTTTTAAAAAAATTTACAGATAATTCAGGCATAGAGTGACTACGCCTCGTTTTCTTTGGAAAAAACACGAATATCTCGGAAACTAATCATCGTAGCGGTAAAATTTCAACGGATTCTGAATTAGCATTAAATGATTTACCAGTATATCGATTTTGAGCCTAATCGGACAAGGTGAAACAATTAGGCAAAATTGAAAAAAATCGAAAGGGGTTAACCTTCCTCGATTTTTAACAAAAATCATCAAAATCACCCGATTGAGCTGAAATTTGGTACACGTATAGATATGAAGGCGAGAAATACGAATCCGTTGGAATTTTTGCGCTACGACAATTACTTTCCAAGTTATGAGCATTTGTTTATTCGATTTTTGCAAAAAATAAAATGTTAAAAATTTATTAATTTAATAGTTGATTACTATATGGGACATACGTTATTCAACGGGAAAAATAATAAAAAAATTCTATCTCAAATACTTTTTGAGATTTTAGGTAAAACAGAAATTTGACTTTTTTGCACTTTTAGCGGAAACCGCTGAACGAAAATTAACAGAAAAAATCACAATAATGCCCCAACTAATTGCGCATCATTTGGTGTTAAAAGAATTGTTTAATCTGTGATAGCTTTCTTTAAAAAAATATTTAAAGTTGAAAAGTTTATAAACTTCCATTTTTTTTCAAAAATTATTTTTAATGACTTCTAACTTGACAATAACGCTCATTATTTTTTACATGATAAACAATTAGATGCTGCATATGATGTACTTTATAAGAAGTTAATATATGCAGTAGCTTTCCAGCAAAAAATTGTCAAAGTTGAAATTTATAAACTCGTCCAATATAAAAACATACATTTTCAAATGCATAAATTTCCCATTTTCATGAAAGGTACGTAAAAATTAAAGGGCGCGTTTGATAGAGTGTTAATTCTAGTTTCTAATTCTGAAAACAAGATGTTTATAGCTTATCGCGTCTATTTGTTATTAATTTTTAAAGTAAACAAGTCGAAAAACAGGTCAGCATATTTGTTGGCATATAACGGATAATCTATCGAATGAAATTTAATGATTGCACGATATATGATCAGAAATTTAATTGGCTTTCTAATAGTGAAAGAATTATGGCGATATCTCTTATAGTTCCTGAGATATTAATTAAAATGTGGGACGCTAATTGTTGGCAATTACGCTACTGGTGCGGGCCGTGCATGCTCTACGAGCGCGCGGACACCACGAGGATTCGCGAAGTAGGCAGTTCGGCTGCCACCTCAATTCTGCTGCCTGGAGTCTACGTGCAGACTGCGGTTTTTTCGCCGCGGCGCACGGGAATTTTTCAAATCGCTATAACTTCTAAACCACCCTATCGATTTTAATGATTTAAAAAGTATTATCACCACCATTAAATGCCCTATGACACTATGACTTCATACTTATCAAAATATCATTATTACTTGGTGAAATTGTTACTTTTTCACTGAAAACCTCCTAAAACTCCTTCAGATATTAATAAATCAATTTCTAAGTTTTAATTATTTATCATTTAAAAACGGAAAATGTTTATATAGTAATCAACTATTAAATTATTAAGTTTTGAACATTTTATTTTTTGCAAAAATCTAATAAACCAATGCTCATAACTTGGAAAGTAATTGTCGCAGCGCAAAAATTCTAACGGATTCGTATTTCTCGCCTTCATATCTATACGTGTACCAAACTTCAGCTCAATCGGGCGATTTTGATGATTTTTTGTCAAAAATCGAGGAAGGGTACCCCCTTTCAATTTTTTCAATTTTGTATCTTTGTTTCTACTTGTCCGATTAGGCTCAAAATCGGTATACGGGTAAATATTTCAATACTGATTCAGAATCCTTTAAAATTTTACCGCTACGATAATTACTTTCCGAGATATTCGTGTTTTTTCCGAAGAAAAAAACACGAAGCCTGAATTGTGCATGTGCCAATTATTGAAACATTAATATCTCCGAAACTAACCGTTGGATTGGCCTGAAATTTGGCACCCAAAAAGCACAAAGTAAAACAATTAAAATACGCTATCAAATATTGGTGCAGGTCATCGGGTTGCAGAGTTATGGACAAGAGAAGATTTTCAAAATTCAAAAATTTAAAATTTTCAAAAATTTATATAAAACCTAATTTATATTGTTAAGACGGCATAACTATTGACCGGAAAAATAGTAAAAAAATTCTAGCTCAAATACTTTTTGAGATTTTAGGTAAAACAGAAATTTCACTTTTTTGCATTTTCCGCGGAAACTACCCAATAAAATTTAATTCAAAAAATCACAGTTGTGCATGGGCTGACTGCGCATCATTTGGCGGTAAGAAAATTTTTCTATCTCTAACAGATTTCCCTAGAAAAATTTTTGAAATTAAAAATTTTAAAATCTTCCATTTTTTTTCAAAAATTTTTTTAAACGCTTTCTAGTTTAACGTTAACGCTGAGAATTTTTTGTAAGAAACACAATTACATACTGCAACAAACGTAATTTAAAGCAAGTTAATATATTAAATAGTTTTACGGCAAAAAATTCTCAAAGTTGAAATTTATAAACTCTTCCAATAGAAAATTATACACTTTCAAATGCATAAATTTCCCATTTCCATTCAAGGTACGTAAAAATTAAAGGGCGCGTTTGATAGAATGTTAATTCTAGTTTCTAATTCTGAAAACGAGATGTTTATAGCTTATCGCGTCTATTTGTTATTAATTTTTAAAGTAAACAAGTCAAAAAACAAGTCAAAATCTTCGTTTGCTTATAATTCAGTTGCTAATTAATATATCGTAACCAACTAAAAGCAGTTTAATAGACTGTCTAATTATGCACAATACTGGAAAGTTTGAATAATATTTCACTTATAGTTTAGAAGCTATGGTTATTTAAAAATTGAAAGAGCACAATGTCGACGACGTGACCAGCTTGTCGCACCTTATGACAAGTCAACTTTAAACATTAGTAGCATCTAACGCAAAAGAGATATTCGAATACGGTTTTCACAGTTTTAAAGAAAATTAAACGCTTCATCTGAAAATATAACTTTTACTTACGTAGACTAAAGATAAGTATTAATAATTAACCTTTGAATGTGGGTAACATTTTAACATTTGTTACCTTCGATTTTCAAATTTCAAAAAAATAACTATTCTAGAGAACATTTAGAACGCAATGCTGGTTAAATAATTAAAATCGCTTGATAAATAAGGAAGTTATTAACAATTAAATTTTCATATTTTTTTCCCGCCTTGGTCGCTCGAACGAGTGTGAGCTTAGAGCCTCTGTGCAGTATACGTATACCGCGGGGCATTGACCGGTGTTCTTGATATCTTGTGAACGCAGGGCGCACGTCAAGTGGTGTTCCAATGTTTAAATAGTCATAGCTGCTAAACTATACGTACGATTTTATTTAAACTTACCAGAATTATACACAATTAGACATTCTATCAAATAGTTTTTAGACGGTTACGATATATTAATTAGTCTTCGAGTTATATGCCAACAAATATGCTGACCTGTTTTTCGACTTGTTTACTTTAAAAATTAATAACAAATAGACGCAAGAAGCTATAAACATATTGTCTTCAGAATCAGAAACTAGAATTAACACTTTATCAAACGCGCTTATTCGTTTTCACGTGCGTTTAAAGGAAATGGGAAATTTAAGCACTTGAAAATGTATGATTTTCTATTAGAAGAGTTTATAAATTTCAACTTTGAGAATTTTTTGCCGTAAAACTATTTAATACAGTAACTTGCTTTAAATTACATTTGTTGCAGCATCTAATTGTGTATCGTACAAAAAATTCTCTGCGCTATAATTAATGCAGAAACCTTTTAAAAAAATTTTTGAAAAAAAATGGAAGATTTTAAAATTTTTAATTTCAAAAATTTTTCTAGGGAAATCTGTTAGAGATAGAAAAACTTTCTTATCGCCAAATGATGCGCAATGAGCCCATGCATGACTCTGATTTTTTGCATTAAATTTCATTGGGTAGTTTCCGCGGAAAATGCAAAAAAGTGAAATTTTTATTTTAGCTAAAATCTCAAAAAGTATTTGAGCTAGAATTTTTTTACTATTTTTCCCGTCAATAGTTATGCCGTCTTAACAATATAAATTAAATTTTTTATAAATTTTTGAGAATTTCAAATTTTGAAAATTTTGAAATTTTTCATTTTTTTAAATGTCCATAACTCTGCAACCCGACGACTTACAGAAATGTGTGATAGCTTGTATTGATTGGTATATTATGAACTTTCCGCGTGCCAAATTTCAGGCCAATCCAGCTGTTAATTTCGGAGATATTAATTTTTAAAAAAATTTACAGATAATTCAGGCATAGAGTGACTACGCCTCGTTTTCTTTGGAAAAAACACGAATATCTCGGAAAGTAATCATCGTAGCGGTAAAATTTCAACGGATTCTGAATTAACATTAAATGATTTACCAGTATATCGATTTTGAGCCTAATCGGACAAGGTGAAACAATTAGGCAAAATTGAAAAAAATCGAAAGGGGTTAACCTTCCTCGATTTTTAACAAAAATCATCAAAATCACCCGATTGAGCTGAAATTTGGTACACGTATAGATATGAAGGCGAGAAATACGAATCCGTTGGAATTTTTGCGCTACGACAATTACTTTCCAAGTTATGAGCATTTGTTTATTCGATTTTTGCAAAAAATAAAATGTTAAAAATTTATTAATTTAATAGTTGATTACTATATGGGACATACGTTATTCAACGGGAAAAATAATAAAAAAATTCTATCTCAAATACTTTTTGAGATTTTAGGTAAAACAGAAATTTGACTTTTTTGCACTTTTAGCGGAAACCGCTGAACGAAAATTAACAGAAAAAATCACAATAATGCCCCAACTAATTGCGCATCATTTGGTGTTAAAAGAATTGTTTAATCTGTGATAGCTTTCTTTAAAAAAATATTTAAAGTTGAAAAGTTTATAATCTTCCATTTTTTTTCAAAAATTATTTTTAATGACTTCTAACATCACAATAACGCTCATTATTTTTTACAAGATAAACAATTAGATGCTGCAACAAATGTAGTTTAAAGCAAGTTAATATATTAAATAGTTTTACGGCAAAAAATTGTCAAAGTTGAAATTTATAAACTCGTCCAATATAAAAACATACATTTTCAAATGCATAAATTTCCCATTTTCATTAAAGGTACGTAAAAATTAAAGGGCGCGTTTGATAGAGTGTTAATTCTAGTTTCTAATTCTGAAAACAAGATGTTTATAGCTTATCGCGTCTATTTGTTATTAATTTTTAAAGTAAACAAGTCGAAAAACAAGTCAAAATCTTCGTTTGCTTATAATTCAGTTGCTAATTAATATATCGTAACCAACTAAAAGCAGTTTTATAGACTGTCTAATTATGCACAATACTGGAAAGTTTGAATAATATTTCACTTATAGTTTAGAAGCTATGGTTATTTAAAAATTGAAAGAGCACAATGTCGACGACGTGACCAGCTTGTCGCACCTTATGACAAGTCAACTTTAAACATTAGTAGCATCTAACACAAAAGAGATATTCGAATACGGTTTTCACAGTTTTAAAGAAAATTAAACGCTTCATCTGAAAATATAACTTTTACTTACGTAGACTAAAGATAAGTATTAATAATTAACCTTTGAATGTGGGTAACATTTTAACATTTGTTACCTTCGATTTTCAAATTTCAAAAAAATAACTATTCTAGAGAACATTTAGAACGCAATGCTGGTTAAATAATTAAAATCGCTTGATAAATAAGGAAGTTATTAACAATTAAATTTTCATATTTTTTCCCGCCTTGGTCGCTCGAACGAGTGTGAGCTTAGAGCCTCTGTGCAGTATACGTATACCGCGGGGCATTGACCGGTGTTCTTGATATCTTGAAACGCAGGGCGCACGTCAAGTGGTGTTCCAATGTTTAAATAGTCATAGCTGCTAAACTATACGTACGATTTTATTTAAACTTACCAGAATTATACACAATTAGACATTCTATCAAATAGTTTTTAGACGGTTACGATATATTAATTAGTCTTCGAGTTATATGCCAACAAATATGCTGACCTGTTTTTCGACTTGTTTACTTTAAAAATTAATAACAAATAGACGCAATAATCTATAAACATATTGTCTTCAGAATTAGAAACTAGAATTAACACTTTATCAAACACGCTTATTCGTTTTCACGTGCGTTTAAAGGAAATGGGAAATTTATGCACTTGAATATGTATGATTTTCTATTAGAAGAGTTTATAAATTTCAACTTTGAGAATTTTTTGCCGTAAAACTATTTAATATATTAACTTGCTTTAAACTACATTTGTTGCAGCATCTAATTGTGTATCGCACAAAAAATTCTCTGCGCTATAGTTAAAGCAGAAACCTTTTAAAAAAATTTTTGAAAAAAAATGGAAGATTTTAAAATTTTTAATTTCAAAAATTTTTCTAGGGAAATCTGTTAGAGATAGAAAATCTTTCTTATCGCCAAATGATGCACAATGAGCCCACGCATGACTGTGATTTTTTGCATTAAATTTGATTGGGTAGTTTCCGCGGAAAATGCAAAAAAGTGAAATTTCTATTTTAGCTAAAATCTCAAAAAGTATTTGAGCTAGAATTTTTTTACTATTTTTCCCGTCAATAGTTATGCCGTCTTAACAATATAAATTAAGTTTTTTATAAGTTTTTGAGAATTTCAAATTTTGAAAATTTTGAAATTTTTCCTTTTTTTAAATGTCCATAACTCTGCAACCCGACGACTTACAGAAATGTGTGATAGCTTATATTGATTGGTATATTATGAACTTTCCGCATGCCAAATTTCAGGCCAATCGAGCTGTTAATTTCGGAGATATTAATTTTTAAAAAAATTTACAGATAATTCAGGCATAGAGTGACTACGCCTCGTTTTCTTTGGAAAAAACACGAATATCTCGGAAACTAATCATCGTAGCGGTAAAATTTCAACGGATTCTGAATTAGCATTAAATGATTTACCAGTATATCGATTTTGAGCCTAATCGGACAAGGTGAAACAATTAGGCAAAATTGAAAAAAATCGAAAGGGGTTAACCTTCCTCGATTTTTAACAAAAATCATCAAAATCACCCGATTGAGCTGAAATTTGGTACACGCATAGATATGAAGGCGAGAAATACGAATCCGTTGGAATTTTTGCGCTACGACAATTACTTTCCAAGTTATGAGCATTTGTTTATTCGATTTTTGCAAAAAATAAAATGTTAAAAATTTATTAATTTAATAGTTGATTACTATATGGGACATACGTTATTCAACGGGAAAAATAATAAAAAAATTCTATCTCAAATACTTTTTGAGATTTTAGGTAAAACAGAAATTTGACTTTTTTGCACTTTTAGCGGAAACCGCTGAACGAAAATTAACAGAAAAAATCACAATAATGCCCCAACTAATTGCGCATCATTTGGTGTTAAAAGAATTGTTTAATCTGTGATAGCTTTCTTTAAAAAAATATTTAAAGTTGAAAAGTTTATAATCTTCCATTTTTTTTCAAAAATTATTTTTAATGACTTCTAACTTGACAATAACGCTCGTTATTTTTTACATGATAAACAATTAGATGCTGCATATGATGTACTTTATAAGAAGTTAATATATGCAGTAGTTTTCCAGCAAAAAATTGTCAAAGTTGAAATTTATAAACTCGTCCAATATAAAAACATACATTTTCAAATGCATAAATTTCCCATTTTCATTAAAGGTACGTAAAAATTAAAGGGCGCGTTTGATAGAATGTTAATTCTTGTTTCTAATTCTGAAAACGAAATGTTTATAGCCCATTGCGTCTATTTGTTATTAATTTTTAAAATGTACAAGTTGAAAAAAAGGTTTAAATATTTGCTTACACATCAATCGAAAACCATTTAAGATGTCCCGACCAACTAAAAACAGGCGCATAGAGAGTCTAATTGTGCATAATTTTGGTAAGTTTGAAAAATATCGTAAGTATAGTTTAGTAGCTATTACTATTTAAACATTGGAAGTATGAATACCCCAAAAAATCTACATGTTACTTTTATTAAATTTTCTCAGTAACTATAAGAGACATTTTAATTATTCCTGAAGCAGCTGCAAGTGCATTAAATTTTTGACACTCCCTGTAAAAATTATAATAATTCGTTTGGTAGTTCCGGAGATATAAAATTTTAAATTTGAAATAAACACTATGGGAAACGCCATATATGCAAGAGAGCGGTGCCTTACTACCTAGACTCCGCCCACACGTAGCGCGCCCGCGGCAAAAACCGAAACTGGCATTAGTGTCCCTAACGAGTGAGATAGGCAAATTTTTTGCCTATGCAAAAACACAGGTAGACTATGCCCACCAGGTGGCCATTTTTCGAGTGGCAAAATTCTTACAGCATTAAGCGAAGCGCCTGATGGGAGGTCGGCTCCTACGCCAAGACACCTCATCACATGTGAGCAGATATATCGGAATGTATAAATAGTAACGTGATAATTTATTCATCAAAGGATTGTTATTTAAATTCTTTAACCGTGAGGATGATTTAGTTTTAATATTAAAGTGTACATCATCATATAATTAGTGAGCAAAGTTGATGTGTTTTCAGTTCCCGAGTAACTTGATTTGTAAATTGCTAGAGAACCAAGTAAGCTATAAACTTATTTCTTTTTGCTTTTAAAACTACATTTTGTTCTTTATAATTAGACAGTATTTGGTGAAGTGTAATCAGTTATATCAATTAGAATTTTAGGTTTTCTGTAAAAGTGCTCGGTTTTCCACTTTTAAACCTCGATATGCCTTAAAAGTATGTAAAATGCTTGTAAATAGAACAATTGATGGATGGAATTTGTCCATAGCTGAAATTAGTGAAGAATTGCCTGTATATTATGATGATTTTAGAATGAAACATTAGTTTTTCAAAGTAGAACTTCAGTAAACATTGAACCAAATAACTAAATGCTTTATTTCATTAATTGGATTGTTGTACATGAAGCTGAATGACGCTTGCTTTAAATATATGTCCAAATATTCTTAATAACGTGATTAAATATGATTCAAATGTAATTTATTCGTTTTTTATTGAATTTATTCAATTCTTTTCTCTCCTATCTTACAGTGTCTCCAATAAGTTGATTGTTAAATCATTAACTGTTGTAGTTGCTCTGATAGGGCATTATCAACTTGTGATCATGAATTTGTGTCTTGTACAAGACATTTGCAGCATGTTTCAGTTGAATTGCAATCTCTGCATGGGCATTTGGAGTCAATTGTTGTATTTCCTGTTCAAATATCCTTGCCATGCCTGATAAGAGATCAATGAATCCCAATTGCAATGCAGCTTTCTTCAATCTGTTCAATTCCTAAAACATATAATGCCATGCAAAAATATCCAACACCTGCTCCTTGTCTACATTGTGGCATATGGAAGGATAGAGAAAAGGAACAGTCTAGTGTTTAGTCTGGAAAATGGGTTCCTCAAACATTTGGATTAACAACTTTAGGCAGGAAATGCATACCTTATAGAACTGTTGCGTCTTCTCCGGCAGTTTCTTCGCATGGCGCAAAATCTTTTGAATATCAGATTGCAGACCAGCTTGTCGTATCCACACGACGCTGTTCTGCGAATAGCTGCGCTTTTCAATTGACCGCATTGGGAAATTCATCAGGATATCCTGATTAACGCCTTCGGCGCAATGCAGATTATTCAAATCGCCCAGCCAAGGCACCGAATCGGCTCCAGGCGAGAGCAGCGTCAGCATCAAATTCGATTTCTTCTTGGAATCCGCCCACGAGTAAATGAATCCAAACCAATTTTCGCTGACCGTCACCAACGCAGCCATATTCTCCACTTTGAGCGCACCATGGAACAGCACGCAAAACGAGGGTGTCTTATCATCCTCGATGCTGTTATCATCGCACAAATCAATTTCCTGCTTCACATTCACCGCCGGCTGTGGATTCTGCACCGCAGGAAGGACGAGATGTCGACTAACGCCCATCGGTGATCCAATATCCGCCACGGAGACGAAACCAACCACCTCCAGAGTCTTGGAAACCGTGTAGGTTTTACGTTCAAAGTCCGTCTCAATCGTGCATGGCTACAATGCAAAACTGTTAGTTCTGGCGCCTTTTAAGCATTTAATTTACAAACTCACCAGTGGCACGGGCGAAAGGCAAATCGACGAATCCAAATTGCCGCATTTCAACACCCCCTTGAAACTCGTGTACATATCATCCGCCAATTTATGAAACAGGGCAGTAATGCTGCTTTCCGTAATCTGTTCGGGCACGATTAGCGATCCATCATTACCACTGATATCAATCAGTCGCTGGTATTGCGCTCGAGCTGCAAGCAATTGCCAATTATTTCTCATTTCACATCCCTTAATCGGATACTTACAGCGAATAAACGCCGGCTCGCTGGGAGAACACACGCAAACAATGTGCAACTTGGCAGGGAATGAGAACTTCAAGTAACTATTTCCAGCACTCTGATGATAGCGATTCAATGACTCCTTGAGCGATCCAGGACCAACTCCCGTGTTACCATCTGTCACCAGGATAATCTACAATCAAACCGTGTTAAAACAAAGCATACTTATTGGTGTTAAATAAGTGTGCTTACCTGGCATGCTGTATTATTGCCCCATTCCTCCAGAACGATTTGATTAACACCCTTAAACGCCGTCTCGATGCACGTCTTATCAAACTCATCAATGCCATTCAGCGCCTTCTTGATGTGCGTGTAATCACGCGTGAAGGGAAATCTCTCTTCGTAATTCGACGAAAACGTCACCTGGAAGCATTCATTAAGTGAGCAATCAACGCTACAAATCTAAGTTTACGTCCAAGTGCTACTTGATTGGGGAATTGATTGGGTGATTAAACAGTAAACAAACGCATCTCGTCTCAATTCTCAGCAATGTCAAGTTTCAGACGTGTTAATTCAACAACATAATTTACAATTCTCTTCATTGATCAATCAATTAATTGGTGGTGTTGCCTATGAACCATATATCGAGATATCATCAAAATAATATCATTTTACATCACGTTCGCTGGAAGGCGGTTATTCATTCGAATTGATACTCTAATTGTATCATTCGTTTATGCAATAATTACAATACATCAGCTAGTAGGACATGTATAATTTAAATTATCTAGGCGCGTGCGACGTGGATCGAATGTTATTTGGCGGCCGCCTGCGCCGCCTTCTTCGCCTTGATCGTCTCCACGAGTTCCTTGTATCGTCGCATGCACTCCTTTCTGCTGCGGTTCGGTATGCATTCGGCGATGCGATCCCAGCGGTCCGCCGTGGATGCCGGATACGTTTTGAGCGCCTGCTCGAGCAATTGTTGCTCGGTGGTCGTCCAGCTGGCGACGCCGTTCGTCATCTTGTTGTTGCAATCGCCGCCCTCGTTCTCCGGATGCTGCGGCTCACTGTTGCCGTTGACGACGGCGATACGCGTCCCGCTCTTGGATATCTCCACGTCTTCGACGCTGCTCGCCACCTTTTTCTCCTTGATGAAGTTGTCGAACGCGTCCTTGTTCGCCGCCTGCTTCAGATTGCTGCGCGAAAAGTCCGTGCTCTGCATGTCCTTCGCCTTGGCGAGCACCATCTTGGCGGTGAATTTGGCGCAACAGCCTTCGGGGAAGTCGCCGTGCTGATTGATAAAGTTCGCGCACACCTCCCATCGTTGGCCGGTGCCGGCCGGAAAGAGATTAACAGCCTTGATGAGCAACTGCACGTTTTCCGTGCTCCATTCGGGCGCGATTTTCGGCTGGGCAATGGGGGATTTCGCCACCTGCTGTGCGATTTGCGCTTGGTACGTTGGCTGCCCCGTGACGGTGGCAAACGCTTCCTTTTTCGCCCTCTCTTCGCTCGCGTGCACGGCTCGCTTAAACGCCGCTGCACCCTCGTTGCGCACGTTTTTCGTTAGTTCGCTTAACTCGACAGCACTCATCTGCTCGCAGATGCGTTCAATCGCCTGCAAATGACGTAGATTATCATCGGGATTATTGGCGAAATTCTCGTTCGTTTTGCACGTATCGCGAAACGCTTTACGCTCCTTTTTGAGCGCCTTCTTCTGCGCCTCACGCTCCTGTCGTTTCGCCTCGATCCGCGCTCGTTCCGCAGCTTCTGCTCGTTCTTTGGCTGCCTGTGCCTCGCGCACCACGCGCTCTTCTTCATCGCGTTTCGCCTGGATCGCTGACTGTCGTGCACGTTTCGCTGCCAATTTGCGCTCCTTGTCCTCCGCCTTGAATTTGGCGATGCGAGGATCTGAATTGTACGCCATATCCACCAATTGCCGAATTCGTGACATTTCGTCCTTTTTCTTACGCAGACGTTCGGCTTTGTTTAGTTTATCTACATACCTAATCAAGCAACACAATTAGACCATGCGCAATCAAATAAACTTAATGAACTCACCTTCGTTCTTCCCTATCTGAGCATTTATCTCTCTCCTCCTCATCCTCATATGAGTACTCTCTCCATGATTTGAAATCATACCAGAATGAGTAAAACCTGTCAACCTCTTCCCTTGTGCTCTCCTCCTTGCCCAGATCAGGCACTCGCTTCTTCTCTGACCACCTGGCATTCCTGTTGAAATACTTTCTAAAGCACTTGTAAAAGTCACGTTTCATCTCACTGGCACTGGGCAGGGAATCATCAAATTCAGGATCAACTGAATCATAACTCCTTCTCTTACTGGGATTGCCCAGAATGTCATAAGCCATAGTAATGCAAGTGTAGTAATCATCATCAGGTTTGATCTCCTCGCCAAGCGCTTTCCGCTTGTCTGGATGGTGTTTAAGTACAACTTTCCTGTATGCTGTCTTGATTGTTTCATCATTGGCTACATGGCGCAACTTGCTAATGCCCAGAACTTTGTAATGATCCTGCTTCTTCCACTCCCTTGGGTCCAAGCTGCGGAGATAGTCAACATTCACTTCCTCAATAAGTGTCTCTTGATCTACCTCTACATTCTCCTCTGGCAACTCAACCTCTAGCTTCTGCACCTCGTGGGGCAGGAAAATGATCTCAACCGTGCCGTCTTCGTGGCGTTTACGCAAGAAACGATAGCTGGAAACACAACATGTTGGTGTTGACTTGGAGGTTATAAACATACAACGCGAATTTACTCACCGTAGAGCCACCGTACGACATTTGGCGTTTGAGCGTTTATCACACATGTTGCGGAGAGCGTTTTAGAAGCTGCGTTTGTTGGTTGTACGGGAAAATAACTGAGAAAATCCGTGGTTTCCCCTCGATGAGATGTTGTGTACTACACTGTTGATTTATAGCTTACCCTCACCGCATTGGCACGCGGTAACCGCACAAATCACACCTGATGCACTGATTTAGCTGTACGATCTGTAATTTAGCACCCGCACTCACGATTAGTCACTGTTTTCAACGCGTTAAGATTGCGAGCCGTGCAATGCACGAGTCCTGAAGAACGCCATGTGCACTAACTGACAGCGATGCATGCGCGCTGTCAAGGTACTACATGTGTACCAACTTAAAATTTAGGTTAGCGAAAATAAAAATCACTATAGCATATTAATTTAAATAGTTTATCAAAGACTTACCTTATTGATAAATAAATACTAATGATAATTAAGCAAAAAGTACAAGGAAATACCAAGCAATGAAGTAAACAATGGGTGCATGTAATTGCATGCTGACAGGAATGTATTGCATGCATGTAACATGCAATAATTTTATCGTTAGTCTAATAATCATGCAAATATTTAAATTATTTACCAGGGAAATAAATTCCAGACGTGAATGCACGCATAAATGATCCAAAAACATTTGAATTCCATGGATGGCAAGTTGTTTACGACTGATGTTCTCCTGCATGCGAATCGGTCGCAGCATGGATAAAGATGTGTCCAGTAAAATCACAGTCGGCATTTTGCATTAGTTTAATAGGGAACACAATAACAACGCACTTAATTATATAGTTTAGCAATTATTCCAGTCAGTAGCACTTTGTTTACGTCCGGACGATGCGACCTGTCAGCTGTTTACAATAACCCTAAATGTCATCATCTAGGGACTTATTTTGCCTCCCAGCATTTAATCTATTGACAAGGAAAATGAATTGCGAAATGTTATTATTTATTTAATCGCGTAATTATTGAATTAATTGATAAGGATGCGAAACGTAATAGATATTAATACCATGCTTGTCTATAGAATTTCGGAAATATTTGTGTCGTGTTATGCAACTTTGATTGCAGCCATTAGTAATTCAAGGACGTTTAGTGCCAGCGGTCAGTAATTGTGCACCCTTAAAATCCGTAATTAAAGTGACATAGAATTACGCGCGAGTGTTAATCGAATAAGACATTAGTTGGTGCGTGTTTTAAACAGTGAAATGTGTGGCTTGCCGTACGTGTAAAGTGGATATTGAGTGTTGTCAAGGTAATAGGTTATGTCCATTGAAATTGTCATTGCAACTCACTTATTTTTTGTCTAATTAGTTGTTTTGTGCGGTTCCTTTGCCCCGCAGCGAAAATCCACCGTTAAAGCGCACCCAGCGCGCGCCCCCATCCCCTGGACATCATCTGACTGTGCACACCTATGTGAGCTGTGTTTGCATCATGTTTTCGCTTCAGAACCAGAACCAGGTAAGATCACTGTGTTTTGCGCTGAGCTAGGGTTGAATTGTGGTGGTATTTTAGGCCATTGTCACCCTCTCACAAGTCTCTGCTAAAATCACGCCACGCCATCGCCAGCACATCCTGAAAAAGCACAAGCAGAATGAGGTGCAAGTCAGCTGTTCAGAGAGCTTTCTGGAGGCAGTGAAAAACTGCGATATGACCGCGCTGAAGCATCTGAATCTACGCGCGTTGATGGAGCGCAGTCACATTCTGCAGAAATTGAACATGTCATACATTTCATGGCCTTCGTTCAGTGAGAACCGAAGTCTTACCACTTCAGTCCATCGATTCCTACATCCACGAGTACCTGCTTCCACACTTATTGTTCACATCTCACCACAGTTTGTTCAGTCCATCACACGTGATATTCTGCGTCATAATTCATGCTCGTTTGACGTGCAATTGCGAGGCTTCAAAACGGATCGCACTGTGCGTGCTGAGCTCCATCGTAGCCCGACGTTGATGAGCAGGATCAAAGGGTTGCTGGGCATCAGCGGGCCGGAAACGCCGGAAGCGAACACTGCCACGCATACGGAGGTGGCACAACAGCAGCAGTCGGAGAGATTCAACCGGATGATGAAGCTGGACGACCCAAACATGACGGATAAGGAGCGTGAACGATTGAAGATTGCGTTCGCCGAAGGGTACATTTTGGGGCACAATCCGAACGCGAAGCAGGGTAAAATGGCTCGATACTTTAAAGTAGCCCAGCAGGTGCTCACCATCTTCATATTCCTGGCGATTGTTGTTAGTTTGTTAGCCAGCACTAGTGGCTCAGTATTCAGGCGAGTATCCACTTTTGCCACCGGTGACAAAGGGTGCTAATGTACGCGTGATTTTAGAATACAATTGGGTAGTCAGGTGGAAGTAGATCCTGAGGATATTCATGTAACATTCGACGACGTCAAGGGCGCGGATGAGGCCAAGCAGGAGTTGAAGGATGTTGTGGAGTTCCTGAAGAATCCAGACAAGTTCTCCAATCTCGGCGGGAAATTGCCCAAAGGGGTGCTGCTCGTTGGTCCACCAGGCACGGGAAAGACACTGCTTGCCAGAGCTGTAGCAGGGGAGGCAGGCGTCCCGTTTTTCCATGCGGCTGGCCCGGAATTTGATGAGGTTTTGGTAGGTCAAGGTGCACGACGTGTTAGGGATTTGTTCAGTAAGTTTGAGGGGAGTACTCATTGGACACAGCATTAATTCCTGGCTTGGTGTTTTAGAAGCAGCAAAGGAGCGTGCACCTTGTGTGATTTTCATTGATGAAATCGATTCGGTGGGTGCAAAACGCACGAACAGCGTGCTGCACCCGTATGCGAATCAGACGATCAATCAGTTGCTGAGCGAAATGGATGGGTTCCATCAGAACGAGGGTGTGATAGTTCTTGGAGCGACGAATCGTCGGGACGATCTGGATCAGGCGTTGTTGCGTCCAGGACGTTTTGATGTCGAGGTGAGTAGGCTAGGCATTAATGTTTTCTGTCATTTCATTTGGGAACTTGTCAATCGCTCAAAAACGCACGAAGGTAATTGAAAATGACGCGGAATTCGTCCAAGAATCCAAGCAGGAAACAGCAGCAATCAGTCGTTGGCTCAGTTTTTGGTGTGGATGTACGCACCACAGATATTTTAACCATCATCCACCTCTTGTCGAGCCACGATGGGGAGGTGGCTCGCAGTGCGATGGTCACAGCGCATAAATATTGCGAATCGGATGTTAAAGTCCTGGATTGCTTCATCGATTCCGGGCTCTGGCCGCAATTGGACTTTTTGCTGACGTCCAAGGATCAGGAACTGATTGCTCCTGCATTGCACTTGATTCACTTGGCTTTTACGCAGCTGAATAAATTATTTATCCTGCTGGATGAAGTGCGTAATGTCTATGCCAAAGTTGGGGCAATTTTGATGAAGATGGATCGAGAGGAAATTGTCCTGAACGGCGTCAATGTCCTCATTGATCTCTTGAATCACTTTGAAGAGATGAATACGTACGTGTTCAACAATGAATTGATGAATCGATTGTTCTTCTTCGTCAAGAGCAATAAATCCCTGGGTTTGAGTAAGCTGTGCTTGAATCTCATTAACCACTCGATGGTGGAGAATGCGCAGGTGGAACAGGTGGCTAAAATGCCACATTTCTGCCCGGATTTCCTCGTGTGTTTCATCAAGGAAGGAGAGCAGGACTTGCAAGTAAAAAGTCTGGAATTGTTTGCAAAGTTGTGCGCATTTCCCACCCCGCTGATCAAGCAGAGGATATGTGCTGTTGGCACACCGAGTGTTTTAGTCGATTTGCTCGTTGATCCACAGAGAATTTCCCTGCGAGCTATCGCTTTGCAATTGTTGCAATTGCTATTGAACGATGCACAGCAGTGCTGTACTTTTGTGAGCACACGAGCATTTGTTGAATTACTCTCTTCGTCCACGTCCTACACGCCTGACTTGGAAACGCTGTATTTGGATCTGTTCTGCATGATTACCAAACAGATTGGGCAAAGCGGCAGCAAGGAATCCAGGCAATTTATGCATAATTTCGGCTTTGAAGCAGCTGTCCTGCAAATGTTTTACAGGGTGGGCATTGACCTGCTGGATAAAGTCGTTCAGATGCTGATGCTCTTGAGCGATCATTATTATGGGCTGCAGGTGATTGTTACGGATTTGGGATTTATAGCCAAACTGATTGAGATGCTCAAGGATACCAAAACGCAAGAACTCGCTGTGCAATTGACCAGCACCTATCTGAAAAAGAGCATTCTCTTTGGTGAGTTGTACGACAATGAGAGTAATAATGGACTGCAGCCGGTTTTGGAATTGTTTAAGCTCTGCACCACCGAGGACGATGATGTGGCTTTTACGGATGCGAAAACGTTTTCGAGACTATTGGATATCATCAGTTTTTATCTCACGCATCCGGCGCGAATGCATTGTGAGATGCCGATTGATATCTTGGAGCGCTTCGTATGGGTGCTCAAAAATCGCGAGGATGATGAGGATGCAAAGATCAAGATTATGAATATTTTGCGCAATCAGATCCTGCATTCGACGGTGCGCGATTGGATCGTGGATGAACGCATTGATGGCGTATTGATTGATGAATTGCGCCGATCGACATGCAATGAGCGCGTATTGATTTGCACTTTGAGCCTGTTGACCACAATGGTGGTGTATAAACGTCTGGCGAAATTATTCTTTCGTGGCGCGCTCGTTCCCGTGCTGAGGAATTTTGAATCGGACTATGAGTGTGCCGCTCGCTTGCTGCACAGCCTGTATTCGCTGTTTCTACCCCTGAAATTCCATATTTACAATCGGCTCGAGATTGTCGATGAAATTGTGGAGAATTTCTATGTGATTAATGGGCTGTGGGAGGGCACGAGCGATTATAATGTGCCCTTTCCTCTGCTGGAGGAATTACAGCAGCGCCAGATGTCCACCAGGTGCACCATATACGTGGTGGATTTGGGGTACACGAAGCGCGTCAAAAAACTCGCCCTCGAGCAAGAGGAAACCCTGATCCCAGAAGATGATGATGATGATGATGAGCCGAAGCAGGACGATGGAAATTGCCATCGTCCTGCTACAAATCAGCTGCCCGAGATTAATTTTGGATATTTGTCCGAGGATCCGTACTTGTACGATTATTTCGTGGCGATTCAAAAGATCTTTGACGAGTCGGATCCGTACCTGAGCATCTACAATAAAGTGGATATCATTGCGCAATACGTGAATGATCAAATGTCTGGATTTCTGGGATACGAGAGCGATAGGCCAGAGCATACGTTTAAATTGCATATAACTGCATTGAAGGCACGTCTCGGCACGAATATGGTACCAATCGGATATCTACGAATGGGGTTTTCTTGCGAACGAGCGCTTTTGTTTAAAGTACTCGCCGATTACTTCAAGATTCATACGACTTTGTGTCGCGCAGGGGATGCGTATTGGAATGAAATTGCCATCACGTTTGAGCAAAAGCATAAGGAGGGTACTGTTATGGATCCGTATCAGCAACAAGTTGCTTACTATGTGGTCAATTTGATGACGAATATCGGAGAGTTGTATCCAATGCGTGGAGCGGACGCACAGGATTACCTGGAAGCGATTGGCAACAGCCACGATGTTTAATTGCATGTTCCCAAATGAAAATATGTATAAAAAACTCATAAAAATGTTCTTGTTGCTTTTAAATCGCAGGTGAATGTACCAACGCCAGACTATACGGGTCGCAAAGAGATTTTGGGCCTGTACTTGGGCAAGATTCTCGCGAAGGGCATCGATGTCGAATTGCTGGCGAGAGGAACCACTGGGTTTACGGGTGCGGATCTTGAAAACATGGTCAATCAGGCGGCTTTACGGTGAGTTTGAGGATGCTAAAGAGGATATTGGTTGATTGGTGTTAATCATGTTTTAGGGCGGCAATTGATGGATGTAATTCGGTGAGCATGAAGTATCTGGAGTCGGCGAGAGATAAGGTGCTGATGGGTCCCGAACGCAAGTCGCGGATTCCGGACGAGGAAGCGAATTTGATTACGGCGTATCATGAGGGCGGACACGCGATTGTTGCGTTCTATACGAAAGACAGCCACCCCTTGCATAAAGTGACCATTATACCGAGGGGGCCAAGCTTGGGGCACACAGCCTATATACCGGAGAAGGAGCGGTATCATGTCACGAAAGGACAGCTGCTCGCAATGATGGATACCATGATGGGCGGACGAGCTGCGGAGGAGTTGGTCTTTGGCCCAGATAAGATAACGTCCGGTGCAAGCTCGGATCTGAAGCAAGCCACGTCGATTGCGACGCATATGGTCAAGGATTGGGGCATGTCCGAGAAAGTCGGCCTGCGAACGGTGCAGGAATCGAATAAGGCGTTTTCCGGAGAGGTTTTGGGCCCTTCCACCAATGAAGCGGTAAGTACGAATGCGTGCCAGGGTGATGATTTATTAACGAGGTGATTGCATTTGCAGATTGACTCGGAAATCAAGAAAATCATGACTGATAGCTACGAGCGCGCTAAGCAAATTTTGCGCACGCATGCGAAAGAGCACAAGGCGCTCGCGGAGGCGCTACTTAAGTACGAAACGCTGGACGCCGATGATATTAAAGCGATAATGGCCGATAAGTCACCTAACATTGAGCTGAAAGCGTAGGATTGCTATATTATAATAAGATTTGCAAAATAAAGCGACATTAACTGAGGCCAACCGGACGAGTAGAAGTAGTCGCTTGCTTTTCGGCGGCCACTAGGTGGTTGACTTGTTGTAAATAAAATTTAAGACCATAGGAATTACGTGCGGGGTCGATTTGTTGATCGGAGAGCTAGATTTTGCTTTTTTTGAATTTAAACAATTAAATTTTAAACTAAATTTTTATCATGTGTGCCCTCTTGTGGATGACAGCTTAAACTTGCAGAGGCCCTCCTCTGAGTAATGGGCTAAACAAATTTTCCCACGTAACGTAACCTCGAAATCTGGACTCGGTGACATAAAAATCATCAGTAGAATGTTGATTAGCGAGTGTATTTGTTGGACTTTGAGGACACCGTCGTGACTTTCGTTTAGTGGGGCTGATGTGATAGAAGAAGCAGCGAGAGGAGGGCTTCCTTGGCCGCGAAATTAGTCCCGGTAATTGCAGCAAACATAGGATAAACATGACGACTGAGCAGAAGTTCAATGCAGCTGTAAATGTTATTCGGAGCCTGCCAAAAAACGGTAATGTTTATTACGTTGTTATACTGGTGATTGCGATTAAATAAGCGGCAAGCGCAGCTTGTAAATAAGTTGCGAATGATTGGATTGCTCAGGTGATGTCATTTGTTTCTTTGTTTCTCTCCTCCTGCACTGCAGTAATTTATGCTTGTTATGCTCATTAGATTGCTAGATTGGGTCACGAATTGAGACCTTTGCACTTTGTACTTGTTGAATTAAATAATAACAGTGATTATGCCATTGGAATACAACCACATAGTATTTCATAAGCATGTTTTATTTATGCAATGATTGATCAAGTTTGTTTTCTCAGGATCATATCAACCCAGCCATGACCTTATGCTCAGGTTCTACACCTATTTCAAGCAGGCCACCCTTGGGCCTTGTACAGGATCCAGACCCCCATTCTGGGATGTGGTCAGCAGGGCTAAGTACGATGCATGGAAGAAACTTGGTGATATGAGCAAGGAGGAAGCAATGTCCAAATATGTGGATGAACTACATACGTAAATAATGCCAATTTAAGTCAATGTTCAATGGTTGTTTATTGCAAACAAATTCTAGGATTGTGGAGACAATGAGCTACTCAGAGAATGTAGCCAGTTTCTTGGATGCACCCTCGAATGAGTTGGATAACTTGAAAATTGAGGATTTACAGCTGGTGATTGGGGATGTGATTGAAAGAGTGAGGTCTCAGCCTAATTCACCATTAGGTGAGTCGCTTTTGTTTACGTTGTATGCCCCTCATGAATAATGAACAGTTAAAGGTCACAAATTGTAGTTGGAAATGAGCTCCAATGCTCCATTGTGTGCTGTAATTACGTTTAATTAATGAGTGACTTGCATTCGTGCAAGCAAGTACTCACTTGATAATTATCAATCGATTGATTGACTCATATAATTGATAATTTTTATTCCAGCGTCTCGAGAAGGCTCGCCTAATCGATTAATCTCCAGCTTTAGTACAAGCAGCGGATCTGTTTCACATTCGCCCTCGCGTCCAATCGACGACGATAGCGAGCATAGTGATGGCGAATACGTGGACACGATAGAAGTAATTAGCTAATGAGATGATTTAAGTACTTGATTGATCATTTAATTAATTGCTGTTGCTTTAGTCGCTGGAGCCACGCACAAAACACATTCCAAACGGGAGCCTCCCGACTGATAACAATCCCCAATTGACCAACGGATACGTGGGCCATAAATCACGGCCAAGGGCACGCACCCTGAGCGTGGATATCTCGCAGGAGATCTCCACAGTCGTCCAAAATATTCGCACAGACATCGAACGATTGAACGAGCGCATCGCGCAGGTGGAGCGTCAATTGAAAGCCAACAATCCGCAGCGGATGATGCGAAGAACCCGAATGCCTTTTGGCATATCGCTAAATCTGCTCGCGTTCATTATCCTGTGGCCGTTTGTCGCCAATTTGCTGATACGGCGATTGAGCAGGGCGCGTCGCTGAAGATGTAATCCTCTTACATGTCTAATTTGATTGTTACGTTGTGATGGGGCTGGGCAATGGGTTGTTTTATGTGATTGTTAAATGTTTTAGGTGATTTTAATGTCCAACTAGATAGGTTTTAATCGATATTCCACGCTGATATAAGGGATGATAGGATTTTATACCGGATTTGTTTACAACATTCGCTTTTCTTATTTAAATTATGATTAAGCCTATATGTAATCGGTCGTTATGTACAAAGTACACTATACATTTTATTGGTTTGGCGTCAAGTAATATAAATTCGTATTTAAGTACTGATTTTAACATTTTTTTTGCTTACTTTGTTTAGTGACATTACCTGTGAGACTGGCTAAAAAACTGAGAAAACTGAACGCTGGACATGCGTGTGCTGTTTGCAATGCAATGGAAAGATTCTATATCCACAATTTGTTTATTTACAAGCATTCTACTCTATTTTTAGGACACATTGAGGTTTAAAAGTGGAAAACCGAGCACTTTTTCAGAAAACCTAAAATTCTAATTGACATAACTGATTACACTTCACTGAGTACTGTCTAATAATAAAGAATTAAATGTAGTTTTAAAAGCAAAAAGAATTAAGTTAATAGCTTACTTGGTTCTCTAGCAATTTACAAATCAAGTTACTCGGGAACTGAAAACACATCAACTTTGCTTACTAGTTACATGATGATCCACGTTTTAATATTAAAAACAAATCATCGTCACGGTTAAAGAATTTAAATAACTATCCTTTGATGAATAAACTATCACGTTATTGTTTATACACTCCGAGATATCTGCTCACATGTGATGAAGTGTCTTGGCGTAGGAGCCGACCTCCCACCAGGCGCTTCGCTTAATGCTGTAAGAATTTTGCCACTCGAAAAATGGCCACCTGGTGGGCATAGTCTACCTGTTTTTTTGCATAGGCAAAAAATTTGCCTATCCCGCTCGTTAGGGACACTAATGCGAGTTTCGGTTTTTGCCACCGGGCGCGCTAGGTGTGGGCGGAGACTACGGCTCTTTGGCTTATATGGCGTTTTCCATTGTTTCTTACTTCAACTTTAAAACTCTATATCTCGGGAACGATTGAAGGGATTGTTATAATTTTCACAGAGAGTATTAAAAATTTAATGCACTTGCAGCTGTTTTAGGAATGGTTAAAATATCTCTTATAGTTCCTGAGAAAATTCAATAAAAGTAACATGTAGATTTTTCGTGGTTTATACTTCTTAAAAGTTTCAAAATTAATATCTTTTGTATTACAAGAAGTATTGTAAATTTGTATTTAAGCACTGATTTTAACATATTTTGCTTATCACTTCGTTTAGTGGTAAATTAAGGGCGAAAATCGATTTGATACGTGATTTAAGTAGGACTGGTTGCACGCTTTCAAGGGGCGACTTGAGCTAAATTTGTGATCTTGATTTGATCGGAAAGTGATTAATAGGTGAGAAAGTAATTAATAATTCATGATAATGCTATTAGTATATCATTTGCGTTGATTGTTTCGGTGAAAAACAATGTTAAAATGATCGATTTGATATAGGCAACTGACTTGGCTAGCTGGTGTCAGTACGTCTCTGAGTATCAGCTGACAGTGAGCTGTCAATAATTGACAGTGCAGTGCAGTGTAGTGTGTTTGCGAAAATCGTGTCAGTGAGTTAATCCAAGTGTTATTCCTTACAAAAGGATAAAGGGCTCGGCTCGTGAGGGGCAGTGCGCGATGTGGTGTAAACGGGGCAGCGATTCCATGGTGTAGAGGCGGTGGGCGGCCGCAGAAAGTGGTTGCCTTCTGGGCACCACTCACTCGGTGGTAGGTGCTGTTTTCCTCCCTCAGGACTCCCGTACGAGTCGGGATGGCAGGCGAGGCGTGCTCCAGCGGCAACCGTAAGCGTAACAAGCTATGCAGACAGGGATCCAGTCGTTCTGGAGGTAAGGACTCCGACATAGATACCGAACGATCTCTAGTAGGGCTGGGGGGCACACACACGACCCGGGGCGGTATAAGGGTATACAAGATAGTAGTCCTTGGCGATGGAGGTGTTGGCAAGTCAGGTACGTGTTCCCAGTCAATAATAACCTCACATTAAGCTTGAACATGCTTTGTTATTCATAGCTGTCACTCTGCAGTTTGTGAGCCATAGTTTCCTTGATTATCATGACCCTACCATTGGTAAGCAATGAGCCTCACTGCATATAAGACTCTAATTAACATTGTGCATTGTCAGAGGACTCATATCAACAACAAGCAGTCATTGATGGCGAGCCAGCCCTCCTTGACATCCTGGACACAGCAGGACAAGTAAGTCAACATCTGGTCACAGTGCAAATCAGTAATGTCTGTTGGTTTATGCCCCAGGTTGAATTCACTGCCATGCGAGACCAATACATGCATTGCGGAGACGGTTTCCTGATCTGCTACAGTGTGACGGACCGTCACAGCTTCCAGGAGGCTCTGGAGTATCGCAAACTCATACAGAAAGTGCGTGTATCTGAGGATACGCCGCTGGTCTTAGTCGGGAACAAGTTTGACCTGGAGGTGCAGCGTAAGGTGACGACCGAGGAGGGTAAATCTCTCGCCCGCCAGTTTGGCTGCCCTTTTTACGAGACGTCGGCGGCGCTCCGCACGTACGTCGACGACGCGTTTCACACGCTCGTCAAGGAGATTCGGGCCAAAGAGCGCAAAAAGCTGCTGATGCAGCACAGCGAGCGTAAACCACACCGCCACAGCAAGTGGTGGCGGCTGCGAAGTATTTTCGCGCTCGTCTTCAAGCGCAAACGACACCACGCTGCTTGCCACAGCTCTTAAGTCAGTCAGTATTTCGTTTGCGACCGAACAATTTCTTCCTATTGCCAACAGAGTTACTCAGCCAGCAGTCAGTCTTACGAATGCTTAAGTAAAAGACAAATCATTCCAGCAATGTTTCATTTTGACGATACAATCACTAAGTATTAATCGGAGCACAAACGCAACGTGGAGAGCGCAGAATTGAAGAGTTTGATTGATTATTTATAGATCTGCAGGATCAGATCGATTTCACATGTGCAATACTAGTCATAGGTTACCTAATTAATGATTAATTAATATTTAATTAAAGCAAGCAGAGAATATATATATATATATATTATGGATAGAAAATACATTTATGTATGAGATAGACAGATGAGAGAACTATTATACCATCGTTAAATGTTTGTAAATAATTGATGATTTTGCGATTTTGGTTTCATATCGTACAAAACACTGGAACGGATTATTTGTTGATAGATGAGGGATAATGTTATGATGCCAAAGATCGACAAGCAAATTATGAATAGGATGTAATTCAACGCAATAATAAGACAAGAGACGATGATTAGGATGCAGCTAATACGAACTTAAACTGTCGATATTCGCACAACAAGTGTATTAATTAATTTTATGATTACGTTTAGGTTTTTCTATGACAAACACGATTCTATCATGCAACACACACAGGGTTATCATCATGATTTACATTATTCAAATGCAATACAATCAAATAATCGAATAACACTTTAGGATTTCTATTGGGATTTATGCGAGGGGGGCAGGAGTTGTGTGTACATTTCGTATCTCTTGATTGGATCACAAGCAATATTATATAGATATTTATATCAAGAGGAGAACGCAAAACCTATTAGAATCACTACTAAATGTTGTAAAGTAATTAAGAGAGAGAGAGAGATATGTTTGCTGAATAAGTAGCACTTATTTCAATGTTTTCCAAATGGGGCAAGACTTGTTTTGTTATGTCTGGTTGCGAATGGAACTTGTAGCTTTACGATTTGTTATCATACGATGATTTACGCAATTAGGGTGTTGACACAGACCTGGTAGCAAAGAGGACCACCCCACAAACAAATATTCATTGATGGATAACAGAAACCAATAAGCCATAAGAGAATCAATAATAAATATATGAGGATATATTGTAAATAATCTTTGTTTATTGGATGGCGTACAAAATGATTAATTATAAGTCAAAGTGTTCTTCTTTGAATGCGCGAAACTTTGCTGTGAGCGCGAGTTTAACGCTCGTTGGAGCGAAGATGTGTTCGATGGTACTCATACTGAGCTTAAACAAATCCAACTTGGTCAGGTCGAAGTGCTCGTGAATGAGATAATATTCATTGGAGAGATTACTGCAGAATACACCCTTGTCGTCGGTCTGCAAGAAAAGTTGAGACAAGTTGAAAAAGTTTATAAAGTTTGTTCGAGTCACTCACGCAAAGACAGAAGGGTAAATGTTTTGTGAGCCAATGTTGCACGTGATGCTTGGGATAGTTTGCGACTGTTCCAGTGACTACGTTTGAAGTCATGCAAATCTCTAATGGAATGTTTTTTAATGTGGCAGTATTAAAAGTTTGCTCATTGCCACCTCGATCAGAATGCAGGCAAGTGCCATGAGATATCCTGTCAGGTAGGAAATGCAGCATGGCAATTTGTTCCTGTACATTAGCTATCTCCCCACAATGCAGGGTGACTTTTAAGCCTGCTAAGCGAGCTCGTGTGAATTCATTCGCATGGAACACACCCTCATTTGGATTGCCACATAAATCAACGCCAACAATGATATCCTTATTGATTTGATACTGTTTTAGGATCAGGTCCATGACTGAGATGGTGGTGAATTCATTCATACGTCTATCAAGGCATAGAATCAAACGTACAACGATTGGAAACTTGTCCTGGGCATCTCGAACAGCCTGGATGACTGCCTCCACATAGGACTCTCTGCACATGTTTTGCTCCCTCCTGGGTGTGGTGCGAAGCTCCAAATAAACGCAGTTATCATTATAGAAGTCTTCAATGACCATCATAGTGGCCATATAGGCCGCTTCCGTCGTATTGGTTGCTGAATGAGCAACTTTGAAAAGTTTGAAACAATCATCAAGTGTATGCTCAGTCCTGCTAACTAGTTCAGTAAGTTTCTGATATTCCCTCACTTCATGCTCATCACAGCCTAGTTTCTTGAGTGTTGTGCTGCTCAATGAGCCATTGAGATGAGCGTGGAGTTCCTATTTTTAAACACAAAACAGATAAGTCAAACATTTGGTGTACGAGTGTTCTCAATGAGTTGCAATTGATTGACTACAAATTAATCTACTTACAATTTTAGGTAACAGCTGGCAGAATTCTTCCATGATTTAGCGTCTGTGAATGGCTGGTCAATAAATTGAAATGTGCAAACACTGCATGAGCTGGAGATATGCCAATCAGTTTGTACATGCGAGACTGGCTAAAAAACTTGAAAAAACTAAACGCTGGACATGCGTATGCTGTTTGCAATGCAATGGAAAGATTCCATATTCACAATTTGTTTATTTACAAGCATTTTACACTCTTTTTAGGGCACATTGAGGTTTAAAAGTGGAAACCGAGCAATTTTTCAGAAAACTTTCAACTCTAATTTACATAATTTATTACACTTCACTGAATACTTTCTAATAATAAAGAATTAAATGTAGTTTTAAAAGCAAAAAGAATAAAGTTAATTGCTTACTTGGTTCTCTGGCAATTTACAAATCAAGTTACTCGGGAACTGAAAACACATCAACTTTGCTCACTAATTACATGATGATGCACGTTTTAATATTAAAAACAAATCACCCACACGGTTAAAGAATTTAAATAACTTTACTATGATGAATAAATTATCACGTTATTATTTATACACTCTGAGATATCTGCTCACATGTGATGAGGTGCTTCGGCCTCGGAGCCGACCCCCACCAGGCGCTTCGCTTAATCCTATAAGAATTTTGCCACCGTAAAAATGGCCATCTGGTGGGCATAGTCTACCTGCGTTTTTGCATAGGCAATAATTTTGCTTCCCCCACTCGTTAGCGACACTAATGCGAGTTTCGGTCTTTGCCACCGGGCGCGCTAGGTGTGGGCGGAGTCTAGGCAGTAGCGCACCGCTTTTTGGCTTATATGGCGTTTCCCATTGTTTTTTACTTCAACTTTGAAATTCAATATCTCGGGAACCATTGAACAAATTGTTATAATTTTCGCAGGGAGCATCAAAAATTTAATGCACTTGCCGCTGCTTCAAGAAGCGTTAAAATATCTCTTATAGTTCATGAGAAAATTCAATAAAAGTATCATGTAGATTTTTTGAGGTATTTATACTTCTTTAAATTTAGAAAATTCATATCTCTGGTATCAAATAAGCAAAGATTTTGATTTTTTCAGTATTTATAAGTAATTTAATATACTTTTAAACATTGCAAGAATTATTTCGATACCTGTTATAGTTTACGATTTATTAGTATTTGAATTCGATGTTAATTTTCCGCGGTACTGAAAACGTCTTCTAATTTAAAAATACATAACTTTGTTATCATAACGTGTATGTTTCTAATATTTACAGCAATTGTAGCCAATAAGATGTAGTTTTATATGCTTTAATAACAACTTTAATATCTTTGATAGATCCGGAGATTTTTACAAAAAACCAACGCATCAATATTTTGCGGCTTCTATTTTCAGTAGACTTTACGCGCTTATTGCTCGTTAGCTAATGATCCGAATTGAATGAATATTACACCAGTTATAAACTATTAATTTTTCTTTCAACTGGTGCTAAAATTATTTTAGTGGCTCATTTAGTTTATGAGATATTATTAAAAGTTTAGTCGGTAAAATCGAGCTCCGTCTTTGCGTTTTATACAGGCTTCGTCCTGATTACCTAGTTATCCTAATTAATTATTTAAAGATATTTTCACATGTTCCTACTTTAGAGAAAAGTAGGAATGATTAATTTCCTTGGATAATCAGCAATTTAGTATAAATGTTGTAAATCAAGCGTTTAACTAAAGATTTCCCGCAAGTTATTAATACGCTAAAAGTATTTATAGTTTAAAGAGCGCAACTTCTAATTCATTACTAATGCATAATTCACATTATTGATGTATGAAATATGCCAGAACATTTAAAGTAGTTGTATTTTTAGTAATATTTTTAGTTTGTATTTGTTTTATCAGCTTCTAAACTCATTGAACAAGTGCGCATAATGTGCACTTGTCACTCAGAAATAATCAAAGAATAAGCTTTGACTCCTCGCGTAATTGAATCTTTTATTATTGCTTATTTACTCCTCCAATTCACGTCCTCTCTCCCGCTTCTTCCAGCGTGATTCGTCCTTCTATCCTTTTCCTTGTGTGCTTCCAGCCTGTGATATAGTTTGAAAGCAGTCCAGTGCGCTGCTTCAGTCGCATTCGGCGCGTCTTTACGTTTACTTCCGGCTCCGGTTTGAACGATGAAGGAGCATCCTGCGCGTCTTCCGCATCCTGCGGGCGAGCAAGTGATTAAGAAAAACTTTGAGTATAATTACACGTTACGTGTAATCGTATGCGTCCTGTGCATTTTCCTCACTGAAATTTTCCTTGCGCATTACATTTATCGGCTGATCAGTGCGGATGTGCGCGATAATTATGTCAAATTGGTGCACGTTGATGACTTGTTAATCCATAGTTTGCGTGGAGAAAGAGGAAAACGGGAAGTCGAGAGTGTGGTGCAAGAAATACTCAAGAGAAATGAGTTTAAACAAAGTGTGATCAAGCAGGAAATGAACATGACTGAAAAGAATCACGAAAGAGTTCGGAGAAGTACGCATAATAATCTGGAAGAACATACGGTGGATTTCTTTCCGCCAAATAAGAAAGCAGAATTGGAAACATTGGACCGGAAGAAAAAGGAAAAAACGGGAAAGGGAACTTCTCCGGATGGAGAGGATTGGATTTGGCTGACGGACTATGCGAGAGCGACGGTGAGTACTTGAGAAAATTTTTAGGTCAAATTTAAAAATGCATAACAACCAACCCCAATAAGTTATCAACAACCGGTTTTCAGTGTCATAAAGTATATTAAATTCCTTATTAGGAAATATAAATATTGTTTTACAAAACTTAGGGGAAGTATACGTAATTAATTATTGAAAGTTAGTAATATTTTTAGCATAAATATTCAAATTTCAATTTTGATAATTTTTTACAGCCAAACCAAATGACATATTTAATTGATTTAAACGCTGTTTAATTGCCAAACTAATCAGCTATTACGTGTAATAATTTCAACAATCTGCAATAAGCAGAAATACTCTAAAATAATTATTAAAACTTTTTTGATAAAATTGTAATATTTACATTAAAAATTGTTTTCACACAAAACTGTCAGAGATATATAAATAATTCTAGCACTATTCGATTAGCACTTAAGCAGAGTATCTCCGAGAATTTTTTGAAATTTTTACACCATGTAGATACTGGGAAAATTGCAATAAATAAAATACATTAAAATAGCTAATTACTCGTAAACTAATCAAGATAGAATTTTTTTATTATTTTTTCCGTTGAACAACGTATGTCCCATATAGTAATCAACTATTAAATTAATAAATATTTAACATTTTATTTTTTGCAAAAATCGAATAAACAAATGCTCATAACTTGGAAAGTAATTGTCGTAGCGCAAAAATTCCAACGGATTCGTATTTCTCGCCTTCATATCTATACGTGTACCAAACTTCAGCTCAATCGGGTGATTTTGATGATTTTTGTTAAAAATCGAGGAAGGTTAACCCCTTTCGATTTTTTTCAATTTTGCCTAATTGTTTCACCTTGTCCGATTAGGCTCAAAATCGATATACTGGTAAACCATTTAATGTTAATTCAGAATCCGTTGAAATTTTACCGCTACGATGATTACTTTCCGAGATATTCGTGGTTTTTCCAAAGAAAACGAGGCGTAGTCACTCTATGCTTGAATTATCTGTAAATTTTTTTAAAAATTAATATCTCCGAAATTAACAGCTCGATTGGCCTGAAATTTGGCACGCGGAAAGTTCATAATATACCAATCAATATAAGCTATCACACGTTTCGGTAAGTCGTCGGGTTGCAGAGTTATGGACATTTAAAAAAAGGAAAAATTTCAAAATTTTCAAAATTTAAAATTCTCAAAAATTTATAAAAAACTTAATTTATATTGTTAAGACGGCATAACTATTGACGGGAAAAATAGTAAAAAAATTCTAGCTCAAATACTTTTTGAGATTTTAGCTAAAATAGAAATTTCACTTTTTTGCATTTTCCGCGGAAACTACCCAATGAAATTTAATGCAAAAAATCACAGTCATGCATGGGCTCATTGCGCATCATTTGGCGATAAGAAAGTTTTTCTATCTCTAACAGATTTCCCTAGAAAAATTTTTGAAATTAAAAATTTTAAAATCTTCCATTTTTTTTCAAAAATTTTTTTAAAAGGTTTCTGCGTTAATTATAGCGCAGAGAATTTTTTGTACGATACACAATTAGATGCTGCAACAAATGTAATTTAAAGCAAGTTACTGTATTAAATAGTTTTACGGCAAAAAATTCTCAAAGTTGAAATTTATAAACTCTTCTAATAGAAAATCATACATTTTCAAGTGCATAAATTTCCCATTTCCTTTAAACGCACGTAAAAACGAATAAGCGCGTTTGATAAAGTGTTAATTCTAGTTTCTAATTCTGAAGACAATATGTTTATAGCTTATTGCGTCTATTTGTTATTAATTTTTAAAGTAAACAAGTCGAAAAACAGGTCAGCATATTTGTTGGCATATAACTCGAAGACTAATTAATATATCGTAACCGTCTAAAAAGTATTTGATAGAATGTCTAATTGTGTATAATTCTGGTAAGTTTAAATAAAATCGTACGTATAGTTTAGCAGCTATGACTATTTAAACATTGGAACACCACTTGACGTGCGCCCTGCGTTTCAAGATATCAAGAACACCGGTCAATGCCCCGCGGTATACGTATACTGCACAGAGGCTCTAAGCTCACACTCGTTCGAGCGACCAAGGCGGGAAAAAATATGAAAATTTAATTGTTAATAACTTCCTTATTTATCAAGCGATTTTAATTATTTAACCAGCATTGCGTTCTAAATGTTCTCTAGAATAGTTATTTTTTTGAAATTTGAAAATCGAAGGTAACAAATGTTAAAATGTTACCCACATTCAAAGGTTAATTATTAATACTTATCTTTAGTCTACGTAAGTAAAAGTTATATTTTCAGATGAAGCGTTTAATTTTCTTTAAAACTGTGAAAACCGTATTCGAATATCTCTTTTGCGTTAGATGCTACTAATGTTTAAAGTTGACTTGTCATAAGGTGCGACAAGCTGGTCACGTCGTCGACATTGTGCTCTTTCAATTTTTAAATAACCATAGCTTCTAAACTATAAGTGAAATATTATTCAAACTTTCCAGTATTGTGCATAATTAGACAGTCTATAGAACTGCTTTTAGTTGGTTACGATATATTAATTAGCAACTGAATTATAAGCAAACGAAGATTTTGATTTGTTTTTCGACTTGTTTACTTTAAAAATTAATAACAAATAGACGCGATAAGCTATAAACATCACGTTTTCAGAATTAGAAACTAGAATTAACATTCTATCAAACGCGCCCTTTAATTTTTACTTACCTTTAATGGAAATGGGAAATTTATGCATTTGAAAGTGTATAATTTTCTATTGGAAGAGTTTATAAATTTCAACTTTGAGAATTTTTTGCCGTTAAACTATTTAATATATTAACTTGCTTTAAACTACATTTGTTGCAGCATCTAATTGTTTATCTTGTAAAAAATAATGAGCGTTATTGTGATGTTAGAAGTCATTAAAAATAATTTTTGAAAAAAAATAGAAGATTATAAACTTTTCAACTTTAAATATTTTTTTAAAGAAAGCTATCACAGATTAAACAATTCTTTTAACACCAAATGATGCGCAATTAGTTGGGGCATTATTGTGATTTTTTCTGTTAATTTTCGTTCAGCGGTTTCCGCTAAAAGTGCAAAAAAGTCAAATTTCTGTTTTACCTAAAATCTCAAAAAGTATTTGAGATAGAATTTTTTTATTATTTTTCCCGTTGAATAACGTATGTCCCATATAGTAATCAACTATTAAATTAATAAATTTTTAACATTTTATTTTTTGCAAAAATAGAATAAACAAATGCTCATAACTTGGAAAGTAATTGTCGTAGCGCAAAAATTCCAACGGATTCGTATTTCTCGCCTTCATATCTATACGTGTACCAAATTTCAGCTCAATCGGGTGATTTTGATGATTTTTGTTAAAAATCGAGGAAGGTTAACCCCTTTCGATTTTTTTCAATTTTGCCTAATTGTTTCACCTTGTCCGATTAGGCTCAAAATCGATATACTGGTAAATCATTTAATGTTAATTCAGAATCCGTTGAAATTTTACCGCTACGATGATTACTTTCCGAGATATTCGTGTTTTTTCCAAAGAAAACGAGGCGTAGTCACTCTATGCCTGAATTATCTGTAAATTTTTTTAAAAATTAATATCTCCGAAATCAACAGCTGGATTGGCCTGAAATTTGGCACGCGGAAAGTTCATAATATACCAATCAATACAAGCTATCACACATTTCTGTAAGTCGTCGGGTTGCAGAGTTATGGACATTTAAAAAAATGAAAAATTTCAAAATTTTCAAAATTTGAAATTCTCAAAAATTTATAAAAAATTTAATTTATATTGTTAAGACGGCATAACTATTGACGGGAAAAATAGTAAAAAAATTCTAGCTCAAATACTTTTTGAGATTTTAGCTAAAATAGAAATTTCACTTTTTTGCATTTTCCGCGGAAACTACCCAATGAAATTTAATGCAAAAAATCACAGTCATGCATGGGCTCATTGCGCATCATTTGGCGATAAGAAAGTTTTTCTATCTCTAACAGATTTCCCTAGAAAAATTTTTGAAATTAAAAATTTTAAAATCTTCCATTTTTTTTCAAAAATTTTTTTAAAAGGTTTCTGCGTTAATTATAGCGCAGAGAATTTTTTGTACGATACACAATTAGATGCTGCAACAAATGTAATTTAAAGCAAGTTACTGTATTAAATAGTTTTACGGCAAAAAATTCTCAAAGTTGAAATTTATAAACTCTTCTAATAGAAAATCATACATTTTCAAGTGCTTAAATTTCCCATTTCCTTTAAACGCACGTGAAAACGAATAGGCGCGTTTGATAAAGTGTTAATTCTAGTTTCTGATTCTGAAGACAATATGTTTATAGCTTCTTGCGTCTATTTGTTATTAATTTTTAAAGTAAACAAGTCGAAAAACAGGTCAGCATATTTGTTGGCATATAACTCGAAGACTAATTAATATATCGTAACCGTCTAAAAAGTATTTGATAGAATGTCTAATTGTGTATAATTCTGGTAAGTTTAAATAAAATCGTACGTATAGTTTAGCAGCTATGACTATTTAAACATTGGAACACCACTTGACGTGCGCCCTGCGTTTCAAGATATCAAGAACACCGGTCAATGCCCCGCGGTATACGTATACTGCACAGAGGCTCTAAGCTCACACTCGTTCGAGCGACCAAGGCGGGAAAAAATATGAAAATTTAATTGTTAATAACTTCCTTATTTATCAAGCGATTTTAATTATTTAACCAGCATTGCGTTCTAAATGTTCTCTAGAATAGTTATTTTTTTGAAATTTGAAAATCGAAGGTAACAAATGTTAAAATGTTACCCACATTCAAAGGTTAATTATTAATACTTATCTTTAGTCTACGTAAGTAAAAGTTATATTTTCAGATGAAGCGTTTAATTTTCTTTAAAACTGTGAAAACCGTATTCGAATATCTCTTTTGTGTTAGATGCTACTAATGTTTAAAGTTGACTTGTCATAAGGTGCGACAAGCTGGTCACGTCGTCGACATTGTGCTCTTTCAATTTTTAAATAACCATAGCTTCTAAACTATAAGTGAAATATTATTCAAACTTTCCAGTATTGTGCATAGTTAGACAGTCTATAAAACTGCTTTTAGTTGGTTACGATATATTAATTAGCAACTGAATTATAAGCAAACGAAGATTTTGACTTGTTTTTCGACTTGTTTACTTTAAAAATTAATAACAAATAGACGCGATAAGCTATAAACATCACGTTTTCAGAATTAGAAACTAGAATTAACATTCTATCAAACGCGCCCTTTAATTTTTACGTACCTTTAATGGAAATGGGAAATTTATGCATTTGAAAGTGTATAATTTTCTATTGGAAGAGTTTATAAATTTCAACTTTGAGAATTTTTTGCCGTAAAACTATTTAATATATTAACTTGCTTTAAATTACGTTTGTTGCAGTATGTAATTGTGTATCTTACAAAAAATTCTCAGCGTTAACGTTAAACTAGAAAGCGTTTAAAAAAATTTTTGAAAAAAAATGGAAGATTTTAAAATTTTTAATTTCAAAAATTTTTCTAGGGAAATCTGTTAGAGATAGAAAAATTTTCTTACCGCCAAATGATGCACAGTCAGTCCATGCACAACTGTGATTTTTTGAATTAAATTTTATTGGGTAGTTTCCGTGGAAAATGCAAAAAAGTGAAATTTCTGTTTTACCTAAAATCTCAAAAAGTATTTGAGCTAGAATTTTTTTACTATTTTTCCGGTCAATAGTTATGCCGTCTTAACAATATAAATTAGGTTTTATATAAATTTTTGAGAATTTTAAATTTTTGAATTTTGAAAATCTTCTCTTGTCCATAACTCTGCAACCCGATGACCTGCACCAATATTTGATAGCTTATTTTAATTGTTTTACTTTGTGCTTTTTGGGTGCCAAATTTCAGGCCAATCCAACTGTTAGTTTCGGAGATATTAATGTTTCAATAATTGGCACATGCACAATTCAGGCTTCGTGTTTTTTTCTTCGGAAAAAACACGAATATCTCGGAAAGTAATTATCGTAGCGGCAAAATTTTAAAGGATTCTGAATCAGTATTTAAATATTTACCCGTATACCGATTTTGAGCCTAATCGGACAAGTAGAAACAAAGATACAAAATTGAAAAAATTGAAAGGGGGTACCCTTCCTCGATTTTTGACAAAAAATGATCAAAATCGCCCGATTGAGCTGAAGTTTGGTACACGTATAGATATGAAGGCGAGAAATACGAATCCGTTAGAATTTTTGCGCTGCGACAATTACTTTCCAAGTTATGAGCATTGGTTTATTAGATTTTTGCAAAAAATAAAATGTTCAAAATTTAATAATTTAATAGTTGATTACTATATAAACATTTTCCGTTTTTAAATGATAAATAATTAAAACTTAGAAATTGATTTATTAATATCTGAAGGAGTTTTAGGAGGTTTTCAGTGAAAAAGTAACAATTTCACCAAGTAATAATGATATTTTGATAAGTATGAAGTCATAGTGTCATAGGGCATTTAATGGTGGTGATAATACTTTTTAAATCATTAAAATCGATAGGGTGGTTTAGAAGTTATAGCGATTTGAAAAATTCCCGTGCGCCGCGGCGAAAAAACCGCAGTCTGCACGTAGACTCCAGGCAGCAGAATTGAGGTGGCAGCCGAACTGCCTACTTCGCGAATCCTCGTGGTGTCCGCGCGCTCGTAGAGCATGCACGGCCCGCACCAGTAGCGTAATTGCCAACAATTAGCGTCCCACATTTTAATTAATATCTCAGGAACTATAAGAGATATCGCCATAATTCTTTCACTATTAGAAAGCCAATTAAATTTCTGATCATATATCGTGCAATCATTAAATTTCATTCGATAGATTATCCGTTATATGCCAACAAATATGCTGACCTGTTTTTCGACTTGTTTACTTTAAAAATTAATAACAAATAGACGCGATAAGCTATAAACATCTTGTTTTCAGAATTAGAAACTAGAATTAACACTCTATCAAACGCGCCCTTTAATTTTTACGTACCTTTAATGAAAATGGGAAATTTATGCATTTGAAAATGTATGTTTTTATATTGGACGAGTTTATAAATTTCAACTTTGACAATTTTTTGCTGGAAAACTACTGCATATATTAACTTCTTATAAAGTACATCATATGCAGCATCTAATTGTTTATCATGTAAAAAATAATGAGCGTTATTGTCAACTTAGAAGTCATTAAAAATAATTTTTGAAAAAAAATGGAAGATTATAAACTTTTCAACTTTAAATATTTTTTTAAAGAAAGCTATCATAGATTAAACAATTCTTTTAACATCAAATGATGCGCAATTAGTTGGGGCATTATTGTGATTTTTTCTGTTAATTTTCGTTCAGCGGTTTCCGCTAAAAGTGCAAAAAAGTCAAATTTCTGTTTTACCTAAAATCTCAAAAAGTATTTGAGATAGAATTTTTTTATTATTTTTCCCGTTGAATAACGTATGTCCCATATAGTAATCAACTATTAAATTAATAAATTTTTAACATTTTATTTTTTGCAAAAATCGAATAAACAAATGCTCATAACTTGGAAAGTAATTGTCGTAGCGCAAAAATTCCAACGGATTCGTATTTCTCGCCTTCATATCTATACGTGTACCAAACTTCAGCTCAATCGGGTGATTTTGATGATTTTTGTTAAAAATCGAGGAAGGTTAACCCCTTTCGATTTTTTTCAATTTTGCCTAATTGTTTCACCTTGTCCGATTAGGCTCAAAATCGATATACTGGTAAACCATTTAATGTTAATTCAGAATCCGTTGAAATTTTACCGCTACGATGATTACTTTCCGAGATATTCGTGGTTTTTCCAAAGAAAACGAGGCGTAGTCACTCTATGCTTGAATTATCTGTAAATTTTTTTAAAAATTAATATCTCCGAAATTAACAGCTCGATTGGCCTGAAATTTGGCACGCGGAAAGTTCATAATATACCAATCAATATAAGCTATCACACGTTTCGGTAAGTCGTCGGGTTGCAGAGTTATGGACATTTAAAAAAAGGAAAAATTTCAAAATTTTCAAAATTTAAAATTCTCAAAAATTTATAAAAAACTTAATTTATATTGTTAAGACGGCATAACTATTGACGGGAAAAATAGTAAAAAAATTCTAGCTCAAATACTTTTTGAGATTTTAGCTAAAATAGAAATTTCACTTTTTTGCATTTTCCGCGGAAACTACCCAATGAAATTTAATGCAAAAAATCACAGTCATGCATGGGCTCATTGCGCATCATTTGGCGATAAGAAAGTTTTTCTATCTCTAACAGATTTCCCTAGAAAAATTTTTGAAATTAAAAATTTTAAAATCTTCCATTTTTTTTCAAAAATTTTTTTAAAAGGTTTCTGCGTTAATTATAGCGCAGAGAATTTTTTGTACGATACACAATTAGATGCTGCAACAAATGTAATTTAAAGCAAGTTACTGTATTAAATAGTTTTACGGCAAAAAATTCTCAAAGTTGAAATTTATAAACTCTTCTAATAGAAAATCATACATTTTCAAGTGCATAAATTTCCCATTTCCTTTAAACGCACGTAAAAACGAATAAGCGCGTTTGATAAAGTGTTAATTCTAGTTTCTAATTCTGAAGACAATATGTTTATAGCTTATTGCGTCTATTTGTTATTAATTTTTAAAGTAAACAAGTCGAAAAACAGGTCAGCATATTTGTTGGCATATAACTCGAAGACTAATTAATATATCGTAACCGTCTAAAAAGTATTTGATAGAATGTCTAATTGTGTATAATTCTGGTAAGTTTAAATAAAATCGTACGTATAGTTTAGCAGCTATGACTATTTAAACATTGGAACACCACTTGACGTGCGCCCTGCGTTTCAAGATATCAAGAACACCGGTCAATGCCCCGCGGTATACGTATACTGCACAGAGGCTCTAAGCTCACACTCGTTCGAGCGACCAAGGCGGGAAAAAATATGAAAATTTAATTGTTAATAACTTCCTTATTTATCAAGCGATTTTAATTATTTAACCAGCATTGCGTTCTAAATGTTCTCTAGAATAGTTATTTTTTTGAAATTTGAAAATCGAAGGTAACAAATGTTAAAATGTTACCCACATTCAAAGGTTAATTATTAATACTTATCTTTAGTCTACGTAAGTAAAAGTTATATTTTCAGATGAAGCGTTTAATTTTCTTTAAAACTGTGAAAACCGTATTCGAATATCTCTTTTGCGTTAGATGCTACTAATGTTTAAAGTTGACTTGTCATAAGGTGCGACAAGCTGGTCACGTCGTCGACATTGTGCTCTTTCAATTTTTAAATAACCATAGCTTCTAAACTATAAGTGAAATATTATTCAAACTTTCCAGTATTGTGCATAATTAGACAGTCTATAGAACTGCTTTTAGTTGGTTACGATATATTAATTAGCAACTGAATTATAAGCAAACGAAGATTTTGATTTGTTTTTCGACTTGTTTACTTTAAAAATTAATAACAAATAGACGCGATAAGCTATAAACATCACGTTTTCAGAATTAGAAACTAGAATTAACATTCTATCAAACGCGCCCTTTAATTTTTACTTACCTTTAATGGAAATGGGAAATTTATGCATTTGAAAGTGTATAATTTTCTATTGGAAGAGTTTATAAATTTCAACTTTGAGAATTTTTTGCCGTTAAACTATTTAATATATTAACTTGCTTTAAACTACATTTGTTGCAGCATCTAATTGTTTATCTTGTAAAAAATAATGAGCGTTATTGTGATGTTAGAAGTCATTAAAAATAATTTTTGAAAAAAAATAGAAGATTATAAACTTTTCAACTTTAAATATTTTTTTAAAGAAAGCTATCACAGATTAAACAATTCTTTTAACACCAAATGATGCGCAATTAGTTGGGGCATTATTGTGATTTTTTCTGTTAATTTTCGTTCAGCGGTTTCCGCTAAAAGTGCAAAAAAGTCAAATTTCTGTTTTACCTAAAATCTCAAAAAGTATTTGAGATAGAATTTTTTTATTATTTTTCCCGTTGAATAACGTATGTCCCATATAGTAATCAACTATTAAATTAATAAATTTTTAACATTTTATTTTTTGCAAAAATAGAATAAACAAATGCTCATAACTTGGAAAGTAATTGTCGTAGCGCAAAAATTCCAACGGATTCGTATTTCTCGCCTTCATATCTATACGTGTACCAAATTTCAGCTCAATCGGGTGATTTTGATGATTTTTGTTAAAAATCGAGGAAGGTTAACCCCTTTCGATTTTTTTCAATTTTGCCTAATTGTTTCACCTTGTCCGATTAGGCTCAAAATCGATATACTGGTAAATCATTTAATGTTAATTCAGAATCCGTTGAAATTTTACCGCTACGATGATTACTTTCCGAGATATTCGTGTTTTTTCCAAAGAAAACGAGGCGTAGTCACTCTATGCCTGAATTATCTGTAAATTTTTTTAAGAATTAATATCTCCGAAATTAACAGCTGGATTGGCCTGAAATTTGGCACGCGGAAAGTTCATAATATACCAATCAATACAAGCTATCACACATTTCTGTAAGTCGTCGGGTTGCAGAGTTATGGACATTTAAAAAAATGAAAAATTTCAAAATTTTCAAAATTTGAAATTCTCAAAAATTTATAAAAAATTTAATTTATATTGTTAAGACGGCATAACTATTGACGGGAAAAATAGTAAAAAAATTCTAGCTCAAATACTTTTTGAGATTTTAGCTAAAATAGAAATTTCACTTTTTTGCATTTTCCGCGGAAACTACCCAATGAAATTTAATGCAAAAAATCACAGTCATGCATGGGCTCATTGCGCATCATTTGGCGATAAGAAAGTTTTTCTATCTCTAACAGATTTCCCTAGAAAAATTTTTGAAATTAAAAATTTTAAAATCTTCCATTTTTTTTCAAAAATTTTTTTAAAAGGTTTCTGCGTTAATTATAGCGCAGAGAATTTTTTGTACGATACACAATTAGATGCTGCAACAAATGTAATTTAAAGCAAGTTACTGTATTAAATAGTTTTACGGCAAAAAATTCTCAAAGTTGAAATTTATAAACTCTTCTAATAGAAAATCATACATTTTCAAGTGCTTAAATTTCCCATTTCCTTTAAACGCACGTGAAAACGAATAGGCGCGTTTGATAAAGTGTTAATTCTAGTTTCTGATTCTGAAGACAATATGTTTATAGCTTCTTGCGTCTATTTGTTATTAATTTTTAAAGTAAACAAGTCGAAAAACAGGTCAGCATATTTGTTGGCATATAACTCGAAGACTAATTAATATATCGTAACCGTCTAAAAAGTATTTGATAGAATGTCTAATTGTGTATAATTCTGGTAAGTTTAAATAAAATCGTACGTATAGTTTAGCAGCTATGACTATTTAAACATTGGAACACCACTTGACGTGCGCCCTGCGTTTCAAGATATCAAGAACACCGGTCAATGCCCCGCGGTATACGTATACTGCACAGAGGCTCTAAGCTCACACTCGTTCGAGCGACCAAGGCGGGAAAAAATATGAAAATTTAATTGTTAATAACTTCCTTATTTATCAAGCGATTTTAATTATTTAACCAGCATTGCGTTCTAAATGTTCTCTAGAATAGTTATTTTTTTGAAATTTGAAAATCGAAGGTAACAAATGTTAAAATGTTACCCACATTCAAAGGTTAATTATTAATACTTATCTTTAGTCTACGTAAGTAAAAGTTATATTTTCAGATGAAGCGTTTAATTTTCTTTAAAACTGTGAAAACCGTATTCGAATATCTCTTTTGTGTTAGATGCTACTAATGTTTAAAGTTGACTTGTCATAAGGTGCGACAAGCTGGTCACGTCGTCGACATTGTGCTCTTTCAATTTTTAAATAACCATAGCTTCTAAACTATAAGTGAAATATTATTCAAACTTTCCAGTATTGTGCATAGTTAGACAGTCTATAAAACTGCTTTTAGTTGGTTACGATATATTAATTAGCAACTGAATTATAAGCAAACGAAGATTTTGACTTGTTTTTCGACTTGTTTACTTTAAAAATTAATAACAAATAGACGCGATAAGCTATAAACATCACGTTTTCAGAATTAGAAACTAGAATTAACATTCTATCAAACGCGCCCTTTAATTTTTACGTACCTTTAATGGAAATGGGAAATTTATGCATTTGAAAGTGTATAATTTTCTATTGGAAGAGTTTATAAATTTCAACTTTGAGAATTTTTTGCCGTAAAACTATTTAATATATTAACTTGCTTTAAATTACGTTTGTTGCAGTATGTAATTGTGTATCTTACAAAAAATTCTCAGCGTTAACGTTAAACTAGAAAGCGTTTAAAAAAATTTTTGAAAAAAAATGGAAGATTTTAAAATTTTTAATTTCAAAAATTTTTCTAGGGAAATCTGTTAGAGATAGAAAAATTTTCTTACCGCCAAATGATGCACAGTCAGTCCATGCACAACTGTGATTTTTTGAATTAAATTTTATTGGGTAGTTTCCGTGGAAAATGCAAAAAAGTGAAATTTCTGTTTTACCTAAAATCTCAAAAAGTATTTGAGCTAGAATTTTTTTACTATTTTTCCGGTCAATAGTTATGCCGTCTTAACAATATAAATTAGGTTTTATATAAATTTTTGAGAATTTTAAATTTTTGAATTTTGAAAATCTTCTCTTGTCCATAACTCTGCAACCCGATGACCTGCACCAATATTTGATAGCTTATTTTAATTGTTTTACTTTGTGCTTTTTGGGTGCCAAATTTCAGGCCAATCCAACTGTTAGTTTCGGAGATATTAATGTTTCAATAATTGGCACATGCACAATTCAGGCTTCGTGTTTTTTTCTTCGGAAAAAACACGAATATCTCGGAAAGTAATTATCGTAGCGGCAAAATTTTAAAGGATTCTGAATCAGTATTTAAATATTTACCCGTATACCGATTTTGAGCCTAATCGGACAAGTAGAAACAAAGATACAAAATTGAAAAAATTGAAAGGGGGTACCCTTCCTCGATTTTTGACAAAAAATGATCAAAATCGCCCGATTGAGCTGAAGTTTGGTACACGTATAGATATGAAGGCGAGAAATACGAATCCGTTAGAATTTTTGCGCTGCGACAATTACTTTCCAAGTTATGAGCATTGGTTTATTAGATTTTTGCAAAAAATAAAATGTTCAAAATTTAATAATTTAATAGTTGATTACTATATAAACATTTTCCGTTTTTAAATGATAAATAATTAAAACTTAGAAATTGATTTATTAATATCTGAAGGAGTTTTAGGAGGTTTTCAGTGAAAAAGTAACAATTTCACCAAGTAATAATGATATTTTGATAAGTATGAAGTCATAGTGTCATAGGGCATTTAATGGTGGTGATAATACTTTTTAAATCATTAAAATCGATAGGGTGGTTTAGAAGTTATAGCGATTTGAAAAATTCCCGTGCGCCGCGGCGAAAAAACCGCAGTCTGCACGTAGACTCCAGGCAGCAGAATTGAGGTGGCAGCCGAACTGCCTACTTCGCGAATCCTCGTGGTGTCCGCGCGCTCGTAGAGCATGCACGGCCCGCACCAGTAGCGTAATTGCCAACAATTAGCGTCCCACATTTTAATTAATATCTCAGGAACTATAAGAGATATCGCCATAATTCTTTCACTATTAGAAAGCCAATTAAATTTCTGATCATATATCGTGCAATCATTAAATTTCATTCGATAGATTATCCGTTATATGCCAACAAATATGCTGACCTGTTTTTCGACTTGTTTACTTTAAAAATTAATAACAAATAGACGCGATAAGCTATAAACATCTTGTTTTCAGAATTAGAAACTAGAATTAACACTCTATCAAACGCGCCCTTTAATTTTTACGTACCTTTAATGAAAATGGGAAATTTATGCATTTGAAAATGTATGTTTTTATATTGGACGAGTTTATAAATTTCAACTTTGACAATTTTTTGCTGGAAAACTACTGCATATATTAACTTCTTATAAAGTACATCATATGCAGCATCTAATTGTTTATCATGTAAAAAATAATGAGCGTTATTGTCAACTTAGAAGTCATTAAAAATAATTTTTGAAAAAAAATGGAAGATTATAAACTTTTCAACTTTAAATATTTTTTTAAAGAAAGCTATCATAGATTAAACAATTCTTTTAACATCAAATGATGCGCAATTAGTTGGGGCATTATTGTGATTTTTTCTGTTAATTTTCGTTCAGCGGTTTCCGCTAAAAGTGCAAAAAAGTCAAATTTCTGTTTTACCTAAAATCTCAAAAAGTATTTGAGATAGAATTTTTTTATTATTTTTCCCGTTGAATAACGTATGTCCCATATAGTAATCAACTATTAAATTAATAAATTTTTAACATTTTATTTTTTGCAAAAATCGAATAAACAAATGCTCATAACTTGGAAAGTAATTGTCGTAGCGCAAAAATTCCAACGGATTCGTATTTCTCGCCTTCATATCTATACGTGTACCAAACTTCAGCTCAATCGGGTGATTTTGATGATTTTTGTTAAAAATCGAGGAAGGTTAACCCCTTTCGATTTTTTTCAATTTTGCCTAATTGTTTCACCTTGTCCGATTAGGCTCAAAATCGATATACTGGTAAACCATTTAATGTTAATTCAGAATCCGTTGAAATTTTACCGCTACGATGATTACTTTCCGAGATATTCGTGGTTTTTCCAAAGAAAACGAGGCGTAGTCACTCTATGCTTGAATTATCTGTAAATTTTTTTAAAAATTAATATCTCCGAAATTAACAGCTCGATTGGCCTGAAATTTGGCACGCGGAAAGTTCATAATATACCAATCAATATAAGCTATCACACGTTTCGGTAAGTCGTCGGGTTGCAGAGTTATGGACATTTAAAAAAAGGAAAAATTTCAAAATTTTCAAAATTTAAAATTCTCAAAAATTTATAAAAAACTTAATTTATATTGTTAAGACGGCATAACTATTGACGGGAAAAATAGTAAAAAAATTCTAGCTCAAATACTTTTTGAGATTTTAGCTAAAATAGAAATTTCACTTTTTTGCATTTTCCGCGGAAACTACCCAATGAAATTTAATGCAAAAAATCACAGTCATGCATGGGCTCATTGCGCATCATTTGGCGATAAGAAAGTTTTTCTATCTCTAACAGATTTCCCTAGAAAAATTTTTGAAATTAAAAATTTTAAAATCTTCCATTTTTTTTCAAAAATTTTTTTAAAAGGTTTCTGCGTTAATTATAGCGCAGAGAATTTTTTGTACGATACACAATTAGATGCTGCAACAAATGTAATTTAAAGCAAGTTACTGTATTAAATAGTTTTACGGCAAAAAATTCTCAAAGTTGAAATTTATAAACTCTTCTAATAGAAAATCATACATTTTCAAGTGCATAAATTTCCCATTTCCTTTAAACGCACGTAAAAACGAATAAGCGCGTTTGATAAAGTGTTAATTCTAGTTTCTAATTCTGAAGACAATATGTTTATAGCTTATTGCGTCTATTTGTTATTAATTTTTAAAGTAAACAAGTCGAAAAACAGGTCAGCATATTTGTTGGCATATAACTCGAAGACTAATTAATATATCGTAACCGTCTAAAAAGTATTTGATAGAATGTCTAATTGTGTATAATTCTGGTAAGTTTAAATAAAATCGTACGTATAGTTTAGCAGCTATGACTATTTAAACATTGGAACACCACTTGACGTGCGCCCTGCGTTTCAAGATATCAAGAACACCGGTCAATGCCCCGCGGTATACGTATACTGCACAGAGGCTCTAAGCTCACACTCGTTCGAGCGACCAAGGCGGGAAAAAATATGAAAATTTAATTGTTAATAACTTCCTTATTTATCAAGCGATTTTAATTATTTAACCAGCATTGCGTTCTAAATGTTCTCTAGAATAGTTATTTTTTTGAAATTTGAAAATCGAAGGTAACAAATGTTAAAATGTTACCCACATTCAAAGGTTAATTATTAATACTTATCTTTAGTCTACGTAAGTAAAAGTTATATTTTCAGATGAAGCGTTTAATTTTCTTTAAAACTGTGAAAACCGTATTCGAATATCTCTTTTGCGTTAGATGCTACTAATGTTTAAAGTTGACTTGTCATAAGGTGCGACAAGCTGGTCACGTCGTCGACATTGTGCTCTTTCAATTTTTAAATAACCATAGCTTCTAAACTATAAGTGAAATATTATTCAAACTTTCCAGTATTGTGCATAATTAGACAGTCTATAGAACTGCTTTTAGTTGGTTACGATATATTAATTAGCAACTGAATTATAAGCAAACGAAGATTTTGATTTGTTTTTCGACTTGTTTACTTTAAAAATTAATAACAAATAGACGCGATAAGCTATAAACATCACGTTTTCAGAATTAGAAACTAGAATTAACATTCTATCAAACGCGCCCTTTAATTTTTACTTACCTTTAATGGAAATGGGAAATTTATGCATTTGAAAGTGTATAATTTTCTATTGGAAGAGTTTATAAATTTCAACTTTGAGAATTTTTTGCCGTTAAACTATTTAATATATTAACTTGCTTTAAACTACATTTGTTGCAGCATCTAATTGTTTATCTTGTAAAAAATAATGAGCGTTATTGTGATGTTAGAAGTCATTAAAAATAATTTTTGAAAAAAAATAGAAGATTATAAACTTTTCAACTTTAAATATTTTTTTAAAGAAAGCTATCACAGATTAAACAATTCTTTTAACACCAAATGATGCGCAATTAGTTGGGGCATTATTGTGATTTTTTCTGTTAATTTTCGTTCAGCGGTTTCCGCTAAAAGTGCAAAAAAGTCAAATTTCTGTTTTACCTAAAATCTCAAAAAGTATTTGAGATAGAATTTTTTTATTATTTTTCCCGTTGAATAACGTATGTCCCATATAGTAATCAACTATTAAATTAATAAATTTTTAACATTTTATTTTTTGCAAAAATCGAATAAACAAATGCTCATAACTTGGAAAGTAATTGTCGTAGCGCAAAAATTCCAACGGATTCGTATTTCTCGCCTTCATATCTATACGTGTACCAAATTTCAGCTCAATCGGGTGATTTTGATGATTTTTGTTAAAAATCGAGGAAGGTTAACCCCTTTCGATTTTTTTCAATTTTGCCTAATTGTTTCACCTTGTCCGATTAGGCTCAAAATCGATATACTGGTAAATCATTTAATGTTAATTCAGAATCCGTTGAAATTTTACCGCTACGATGATTACTTTCCGAGATATTCGTGTTTTTTCCAAAGAAAACGAGGCGTAGTCACTCTATGCCTGAATTATCTGTAAATTTTTTTAAGAATTAATATCTCCGAAATTAACAGCTGGATTGGCCTGAAATTTGGCACGCGGAAAGTTCATAATATACCAATCAATACAAGCTATCACACATTTCTGTAAGTCGTCGGGTTGCAGAGTTATGGACATTTAAAAAAATGAAAAATTTCAAAATTTTCAAAATTTGAAATTCTCAAAAATTTATAAAAAATTTAATTTATATTGTTAAGACGGCATAACTATTGACGGGAAAAATAGTAAAAAAATTCTAGCTCAAATACTTTTTGAGATTTTAGCTAAAATAGAAATTTCACTTTTTTGCATTTTCCGCGGAAACTACCCAATGAAATTTAATGCAAAAAATCACAGTCATGCATGGGCTCATTGCGCATCATTTGGCGATAAGAAAGTTTTTCTATCTCTAACAGATTTCCCTAGAAAAATTTTTGAAATTAAAAATTTTAAAATCTTCCATTTTTTTTCAAAAATTTTTTTAAAAGGTTTCTGCGTTAATTATAGCGCAGAGAATTTTTTGTACGATACACAATTAGATGCTGCAACAAATGTAATTTAAAGCAAGTTACTGTATTAAATAGTTTTACGGCAAAAAATTCTCAAAGTTGAAATTTATAAACTCTTCTAATAGAAAATCATACATTTTCAAGTGCTTAAATTTCCCATTTCCTTTAAACGCACGTGAAAACGAATAGGCGCGTTTGATAAAGTGTTAATTCTAGTTTCTGATTCTGAAGACAATATGTTTATAGCTTCTTGCGTCTATTTGTTATTAATTTTTAAAGTAAACAAGTCGAAAAACAGGTCAGCATATTTGTTGGCATATAACTCGAAGACTAATTAATATATCGTAACCGTCTAAAAAGTATTTGATAGAATGTCTAATTGTGTATAATTCTGGTAAGTTTAAATAAAATCGTACGTATAGTTTAGCAGCTATGACTATTTAAACATTGGAACACCACTTGACGTGCGCCCTGCGTTTCAAGATATCAAGAACACCGGTCAATGCCCCGCGGTATACGTATACTGCACAGAGGCTCTAAGCTCACACTCGTTCGAGCGACCAAGGCGGGAAAAAATATGAAAATTTAATTGTTAATAACTTCCTTATTTATCAAGCGATTTTAATTATTTAACCAGCATTGCGTTCTAAATGTTCTCTAGAATAGTTATTTTTTTGAAATTTGAAAATCGAAGGTAACAAATGTTAAAATGTTACCCACATTCAAAGGTTAATTATTAATACTTATCTTTAGTCTACGTAAGTAAAAGTTATATTTTCAGATGAAGCGTTTAATTTTCTTTAAAACTGTGAAAACCGTATTCGAATATCTCTTTTGTGTTAGATGCTACTAATGTTTAAAGTTGACTTGTCATAAGGTGCGACAAGCTGGTCACGTCGTCGACATTGTGCTCTTTCAATTTTTAAATAACCATAGCTTCTAAACTATAAGTGAAATATTATTCAAACTTTCCAGTATTGTGCATAGTTAGACAGTCTATAAAACTGCTTTTAGTTGGTTACGATATATTAATTAGCAACTGAATTATAAGCAAACGAAGATTTTGACTTGTTTTTCGACTTGTTTACTTTAAAAATTAATAACAAATAGACGCGATAAGCTATAAACATCACGTTTTCAGAATTAGAAACTAGAATTAACATTCTATCAAACGCGCCCTTTAATTTTTACGTACCTTTAATGGAAATGGGAAATTTATGCATTTGAAAGTGTATAATTTTCTATTGGAAGAGTTTATAAATTTCAACTTTGAGAATTTTTTGCCGTAAAACTATTTAATATATTAACTTGCTTTAAATTACGTTTGTTGCAGTATGTAATTGTGTATCTTACAAAAAATTCTCAGCGTTAACGTTAAACTAGAAAGCGTTTAAAAAAATTTTTGAAAAAAAATGGAAGATTTTAAAATTTTTAATTTCAAAAATTTTTCTAGGGAAATCTGTTAGAGATAGAAAAATTTTCTTACCGCCAAATGATGCACAGTCAGTCCATGCACAACTGTGATTTTTTGAATTAAATTTTATTGGGTAGTTTCCGTGGAAAATGCAAAAAAGTGAAATTTCTGTTTTACCTAAAATCTCAAAAAGTATTTGAGCTAGAATTTTTTTACTATTTTTCCGGTCAATAGTTATGCCGTCTTAACAATATAAATTAGGTTTTATATAAATTTTTGAGAATTTTAAATTTTTGAATTTTGAAAATCTTCTCTTGTCCATAACTCTGCAACCCGATGACCTGCACCAATATTTGATAGCTTATTTTAATTGTTTTACTTTGTGCTTTTTGGGTGCCAAATTTCAGGCCAATCCAACTGTTAGTTTCGGAGATATTAATGTTTCAATAATTGGCACATGCACAATTCAGGCTTCGTGTTTTTTTCTTCGGAAAAAACACGAATATCTCGGAAAGTAATTATCGTAGCGGCAAAATTTTAAAGGATTCTGAATCAGTATTTAAATATTTACCCGTATACCGATTTTGAGCCTAATCGGACAAGTAGAAACAAAGATACAAAATTGAAAAAATTGAAAGGGGGTACCCTTCCTCGATTTTTGACAAAAAATGATCAAAATCGCCCGATTGAGCTGAAGTTTGGTACACGTATAGATATGAAGGCGAGAAATACGAATCCGTTAGAATTTTTGCGCTGCGACAATTACTTTCCAAGTTATGAGCATTGGTTTATTAGATTTTTGCAAAAAATAAAATGTTCAAAATTTAATAATTTAATAGTTGATTACTATATAAACATTTTCCGTTTTTAAATGATAAATAATTAAAACTTAGAAATTGATTTATTAATATCTGAAGGAGTTTTAGGAGGTTTTCAGTGAAAAAGTAACAATTTCACCAAGTAATAATGATATTTTGATAAGTATGAAGTCATAGTGTCATAGGGCATTTAATGGTGGTGATAATACTTTTTAAATCATTAAAATCGATAGGGTGGTTTAGAAGTTATAGCGATTTGAAAAATTCCCGTGCGCCGCGGCGAAAAAACCGCAGTCTGCACGTAGACTCCAGGCAGCAGAATTGAGGTGGCAGCCGAACTGCCTACTTCGCGAATCCTCGTGGTGTCCGCGCGCTCGTAGAGCATGCACGGCCCGCACCAGTAGCGTAATTGCCAACAATTAGCGTCCCACATTTTAATTAATATCTCAGGAACTATAAGAGATATCGCCATAATTCTTTCACTATTAGAAAGCCAATTAAATTTCTGATCATATATCGTGCAATCATTAAATTTCATTCGATAGATTATCCGTTATATGCCAACAAATATGCTGACCTGTTTTTCGACTTGTTTACTTTAAAAATTAATAACAAATAGACGCGATAAGCTATAAACATCTTGTTTTCAGAATTAGAAACTAGAATTAACACTCTATCAAACGCGCCCTTTAATTTTTACGTACCTTTAATGAAAATGGGAAATTTATGCATTTGAAAATGTATGTTTTTATATTGGACGAGTTTATAAATTTCAACTTTGACAATTTTTTGCTGGAAAACTACTGCATATATTAACTTCTTATAAAGTACATCATATGCAGCATCTAATTGTTTATCATGTAAAAAATAATGAGCGTTATTGTCAACTTAGAAGTCATTAAAAATAATTTTTGAAAAAAAATGGAAGATTATAAACTTTTCAACTTTAAATATTTTTTTAAAGAAAGCTATCATAGATTAAACAATTCTTTTAACATCAAATGATGCGCAATTAGTTGGGGCATTATTGTGATTTTTTCTGTTAATTTTCGTTCAGCGGTTTCCGCTAAAAGTGCAAAAAAGTCAAATTTCTGTTTTACCTAAAATCTCAAAAAGTATTTGAGATAGAATTTTTTTATTATTTTTCCCGTTGAATAACGTATGTCCCATATAGTAATCAACTATTAAATTAATAAATTTTTAACATTTTATTTTTTGCAAAAATCGAATAAACAAATGCTCATAACTTGGAAAGTAATTGTCGTAGCGCAAAAATTCCAACGGATTCGTATTTCTCGCCTTCATATCTATACGTGTACCAAACTTCAGCTCAATCGGGTGATTTTGATGATTTTTGTTAAAAATCGAGGAAGGTTAACCCCTTTCGATTTTTTTCAATTTTGCCTAATTGTTTCACCTTGTCCGATTAGGCTCAAAATCGATATACTGGTAAACCATTTAATGTTAATTCAGAATCCGTTGAAATTTTACCGCTACGATGATTACTTTCCGAGATATTCGTGGTTTTTCCAAAGAAAACGAGGCGTAGTCACTCTATGCTTGAATTATCTGTAAATTTTTTTAAAAATTAATATCTCCGAAATTAACAGCTCGATTGGCCTGAAATTTGGCACGCGGAAAGTTCATAATATACCAATCAATATAAGCTATCACACGTTTCGGTAAGTCGTCGGGTTGCAGAGTTATGGACATTTAAAAAAAGGAAAAATTTCAAAATTTTCAAAATTTAAAATTCTCAAAAATTTATAAAAAACTTAATTTATATTGTTAAGACGGCATAACTATTGACGGGAAAAATAGTAAAAAAATTCTAGCTCAAATACTTTTTGAGATTTTAGCTAAAATAGAAATTTCACTTTTTTGCATTTTCCGCGGAAACTACCCAATGAAATTTAATGCAAAAAATCACAGTCATGCATGGGCTCATTGCGCATCATTTGGCGATAAGAAAGTTTTTCTATCTCTAACAGATTTCCCTAGAAAAATTTTTGAAATTAAAAATTTTAAAATCTTCCATTTTTTTTCAAAAATTTTTTTAAAAGGTTTCTGCGTTAATTATAGCGCAGAGAATTTTTTGTACGATACACAATTAGATGCTGCAACAAATGTAATTTAAAGCAAGTTACTGTATTAAATAGTTTTACGGCAAAAAATTCTCAAAGTTGAAATTTATAAACTCTTCTAATAGAAAATCATACATTTTCAAGTGCATAAATTTCCCATTTCCTTTAAACGCACGTAAAAACGAATAAGCGCGTTTGATAAAGTGTTAATTCTAGTTTCTAATTCTGAAGACAATATGTTTATAGCTTATTGCGTCTATTTGTTATTAATTTTTAAAGTAAACAAGTCGAAAAACAGGTCAGCATATTTGTTGGCATATAACTCGAAGACTAATTAATATATCGTAACCGTCTAAAAAGTATTTGATAGAATGTCTAATTGTGTATAATTCTGGTAAGTTTAAATAAAATCGTACGTATAGTTTAGCAGCTATGACTATTTAAACATTGGAACACCACTTGACGTGCGCCCTGCGTTTCAAGATATCAAGAACACCGGTCAATGCCCCGCGGTATACGTATACTGCACAGAGGCTCTAAGCTCACACTCGTTCGAGCGACCAAGGCGGGAAAAAATATGAAAATTTAATTGTTAATAACTTCCTTATTTATCAAGCGATTTTAATTATTTAACCAGCATTGCGTTCTAAATGTTCTCTAGAATAGTTATTTTTTTGAAATTTGAAAATCGAAGGTAACAAATGTTAAAATGTTACCCACATTCAAAGGTTAATTATTAATACTTATCTTTAGTCTACGTAAGTAAAAGTTATATTTTCAGATGAAGCGTTTAATTTTCTTTAAAACTGTGAAAACCGTATTCGAATATCTCTTTTGCGTTAGATGCTACTAATGTTTAAAGTTGACTTGTCATAAGGTGCGACAAGCTGGTCACGTCGTCGACATTGTGCTCTTTCAATTTTTAAATAACCATAGCTTCTAAACTATAAGTGAAATATTATTCAAACTTTCCAGTATTGTGCATAATTAGACAGTCTATAGAACTGCTTTTAGTTGGTTACGATATATTAATTAGCAACTGAATTATAAGCAAACGAAGATTTTGATTTGTTTTTCGACTTGTTTACTTTAAAAATTAATAACAAATAGACGCGATAAGCTATAAACATCACGTTTTCAGAATTAGAAACTAGAATTAACATTCTATCAAACGCGCCCTTTAATTTTTACTTACCTTTAATGGAAATGGGAAATTTATGCATTTGAAAGTGTATAATTTTCTATTGGAAGAGTTTATAAATTTCAACTTTGAGAATTTTTTGCCGTTAAACTATTTAATATATTAACTTGCTTTAAATTACGTTTGTTGCAGTATGTAATTGTGTATCTTACAAAAAATTCTCAGCGTTAACGTTAAACTAGAAAGCGTTTAAAAAAATTTTTGAAAAAAAATGGAAGATTTTAAAATTTTTAATTTCAAAAATTTTTCTAGGGAAATCTGTTAGAGATAGAAAAATTTTCTTACCGCCAAATGATGCACAGTCAGTCCATGCACAACTGTGATTTTTTGAATTAAATTTTATTGGGTAGTTTCCGTGGAAAATGCAAAAAAGTGAAATTTCTGTTTTACCTAAAATCTCAAAAAGTATTTGAGCTAGAATTTTTTTACTATTTTTCCGGTCAATAGTTATGCCGTCTTAACAATATAAATTAGGTTTTATATAAATTTTTGAGAATTTTAAATTTTTGAATTTTGAAAATCTTCTCTTGTCCATAACTCTGCAACCCGATGACCTGCACCAATATTTGATAGCTTATTTTAATTGTTTTACTTTGTGCTTTTTGGGTGCCAAATTTCAGGCCAATCCAACTGTTAGTTTCGGAGATATTAATGTTTCAATAATTGGCACATGCACAATTCAGGCTTCGTGTTTTTTTCTTCGGAAAAAACACGAATATCTCGGAAAGTAATTATCGTAGCGGCAAAATTTTAAAGGATTCTGAATCAGTATTTAAATATTTACCCGTATACCGATTTTGAGCCTAATCGGACAAGTAGAAACAAAGATACAAAATTGAAAAAATTGAAAGGGGGTACCCTTCCTCGATTTTTGACAAAAAATGATCAAAATCGCCCGATTGAGCTGAAGTTTGGTACACGTATAGATATGAAGGCGAGAAATACGAATCCGTTAGAATTTTTGCGCTGCGACAATTACTTTCCAAGTTATGAGCATTGGTTTATTAGATTTTTGCAAAAAATAAAATGTTCAAAATTTAATAATTTAATAGTTGATTACTATATAAACATTTTCCGTTTTTAAATGATAAATAATTAAAACTTAGAAATTGATTTATTAATATCTGAAGGAGTTTTAGGAGGTTTTCAGTGAAAAAGTAACAATTTCACCAAGTAATAATGATATTTTGATAAGTATGAAGTCATAGTGTCATAGGGCATTTAATGGTGGTGATAATACTTTTTAAATCATTAAAATCGATAGGGTGGTTTAGAAGTTATAGCGATTTGAAAAATTCCCGTGCGCCGCGGCGAAAAAACCGCAGTCTGCACGTAGACTCCAGGCAGCAGAATTGAGGTGGCAGCCGAACTGCCTACTTCGCGAATCCTCGTGGTGTCCGCGCGCTCGTAGAGCATGCACGGCCCGCACCAGTAGCGTAATTGCCAACAATTAGCGTCCCACATTTTAATTAATATCTCAGGAACTATAAGAGATATCGCCATAATTCTTTCACTATTAGAAAGCCAATTAAATTTCTGATCATATATCGTGCAATCATTAAATTTCATTCGATAGATTATCCGTTATATGCCAACAAATATGCTGACCTGTTTTTCGACTTGTTTACTTTAAAAATTAATAACAAATAGACGCGATAAGCTATAAACATCTTGTTTTCAGAATTAGAAACTAGAATTAACACTCTATCAAACGCGCCCTTTAATTTTTACGTACCTTTAATGAAAATGGGAAATTTATGCATTTGAAAATGTATGTTTTTATATTGGACGAGTTTATAAATTTCAACTTTGACAATTTTTTGCTGGAAAACTACTGCATATATTAACTTCTTATAAAGTACATCATATGCAGCATCTAATTGTTTATCATGTAAAAAATAATGAGCGTTATTGTCAACTTAGAAGTCATTAAAAATAATTTTTGAAAAAAAATGGAAGATTATAAACTTTTCAACTTTAAATATTTTTTTAAAGAAAGCTATCATAGATTAAACAATTCTTTTAACATCAAATGATGCGCAATTAGTTGGGGCATTATTGTGATTTTTTCTGTTAATTTTCGTTCAGCGGTTTCCGCTAAAAGTGCAAAAAAGTCAAATTTCTGTTTTACCTAAAATCTCAAAAAGTATTTGAGATAGAATTTTTTTATTATTTTTCCCGTTGAATAACGTATGTCCCATATAGTAATCAACTATTAAATTAATAAATTTTTAACATTTTATTTTTTGCAAAAATCGAATAAACAAATGCTCATAACTTGGAAAGTAATTGTCGTAGCGCAAAAATTCCAACGGATTCGTATTTCTCGCCTTCATATCTATACGTGTACCAAATTTCAGCTCAATCGGGTGATTTTGATGATTTTTGTTAAAAATCGAGGAAGGTTAACCCCTTTCGATTTTTTTCAATTTTGCCTAATTGTTTCACCTTGTCCGATTAGGCTCAAAATCGATATACTGGTAAATCATTTAATGTTAATTCAGAATCCGTTGAAATTTTACCGCTACGATGATTACTTTCCGAGATATTCGTGTTTTTTCCAAAGAAAACGAGGCGTAGTCACTCTATGCCTGAATTATCTGTAAATTTTTTTAAGAATTAATATCTCCGAAATTAACAGCTGGATTGGCCTGAAATTTGGCACGCGGAAAGTTCATAATATACCAATCAATACAAGCTATCACACATTTCTGTAAGTCGTCGGGTTGCAGAGTTATGGACATTTAAAAAAATGAAAAATTTCAAAATTTTCAAAATTTGAAATTCTCAAAAATTTATAAAAAATTTAATTTATATTGTTAAGACGGCATAACTATTGACGGGAAAAATAGTAAAAAAATTCTAGCTCAAATACTTTTTGAGATTTTAGCTAAAATAGAAATTTCACTTTTTTGCATTTTCCGCGGAAACTACCCAATGAAATTTAATGCAAAAAATCACAGTCATGCATGGGCTCATTGCGCATCATTTGGCGATAAGAAAGTTTTTCTATCTCTAACAGATTTCCCTAGAAAAATTTTTGAAATTAAAAATTTTAAAATCTTCCATTTTTTTTCAAAAATTTTTTTAAAAGGTTTTTGCATTAATTATAGCGCAGAGAATTTTTTGTACGATACACAATTAGATGCTGCAACAAATGTAATTTAAAGCAAGTTACTGTATTAAATAGTTTTACGGCAAAAAATTCTCAAAGTTGAAATTTATAAACTCTTCTAATAGAAAATCATACATTTTCAAGTGCATAAATTTCCCATTTCCTTTAAACGCACGTAAAAACGAATAAGCGCGTTTGATAAAGTGTTAATTCTAGTTTCTAATTCTGAAGACAATATGTTTATAGCTTATTGCGTCTATTTGTTATTAATTTTTAAAGTAAACAAGTCGAAAAACAGGTCAGCATATTTGTTGGCATATAACTCGAAGACTAATTAATATATCGTAACCGTCTAAAAAGTATTTGATAGAATGTCTAATTGTGTATAATTCTGGTAAGTTTAAATAAAATCGTACGTATAGTTTAGCAGCTATGACTATTTAAACATTGGAACACCACTTGACGTGCGCCCTGCGTTTCAAGATATCAAGAACACCGGTCAATGCCCCGCGGTATACGTATACTGCACAGAGGCTCTAAGCTCACACTCGTTCGAGCGACCAAGGCGGGAAAAAATATGAAAATTTAATTGTTAATAACTTCCTTATTTATCAAGCGATTTTAATTATTTAACCAGCATTGCGTTCTAAATGTTCTCTAGAATAGTTATTTTTTTGAAATTTGAAAATCGAAGGTAACAAATGTTAAAATGTTACCCACATTCAAAGGTTAATTATTAATACTTATCTTTAGTCTACGTAAGTAAAAGTTATATTTTCAGATGAAGCGTTTAATTTTCTTTAAAACTGTGAAAACCGTATTCGAATATCTCTTTTGCGTTAGATGCTACTAATGTTTAAAGTTGACTTGTCATAAGGTGCGACAAGCTGGTCACGTCGTCGACATTGTGCTCTTTCAATTTTTAAATAACCATAGCTTCTAAACTATAAGTGAAATATTATTCAAACTTTCCAGTATTGTGCATAATTAGACAGTCTATAGAACTGCTTTTAGTTGGTTACGATATATTAATTAGCAACTGAATTATAAGCAAACGAAGATTTTGATTTGTTTTTCGACTTGTTTACTTTAAAAATTAATAACAAATAGACGCGATAAGCTATAAACATCACGTTTTCAGAATTAGAAACTAGAATTAACATTCTATCAAACGCGCCCTTTAATTTTTACTTACCTTTAATGGAAATGGGAAATTTATGCATTTGAAAGTGTATAATTTTCTATTGGAAGAGTTTATAAATTTCAACTTTGAGAATTTTTTGCCGTTAAACTATTTAATATATTAACTTGCTTTAAACTACATTTGTTGCAGCATCTAATTGTTTATCTTGTAAAAAATAATGAGCGTTATTGTGATGTTAGAAGTCATTAAAAATAATTTTTGAAAAAAAATAGAAGATTATAAACTTTTCAACTTTAAATATTTTTTTAAAGAAAGCTATCACAGATTAAACAATTCTTTTAACACCAAATGATGCGCAATTAGTTGGGGCATTATTGTGATTTTTTCTGTTAATTTTCGTTCAGCGGTTTCCGCTAAAAGTGCAAAAAAGTCAAATTTCTGTTTTACCTAAAATCTCAAAAAGTATTTGAGATAGAATTTTTTTATTATTTTTCCCGTTGAATAACGTATGTCCCATATAGTAATCAACTATTAAATTAATAAATTTTTAACATTTTATTTTTTGCAAAAATCGAATAAACAAATGCTCATAACTTGGAAAGTAATTGTCGTAGCGCAAAAATTCCAACGGATTCGTATTTCTCGCCTTCATATCTATACGTGTACCAAATTTCAGCTCAATCGGGTGATTTTGATGATTTTTGTTAAAAATCGAGGAAGGTTAACCCCTTTCGATTTTTTTCAATTTTGCCTAATTGTTTCACCTTGTCCGATTAGGCTCAAAATCGATATACTGGTAAATCATTTAATGTTAATTCAGAATCCGTTGAAATTTTACCGCTACGATGATTACTTTCCGAGATATTCGTGTTTTTTCCAAAGAAAACGAGGCGTAGTCACTCTATGCCTGAATTATCTGTAAATTTTTTTAAGAATTAATATCTCCGAAATTAACAGCTGGATTGGCCTGAAATTTGGCACGCGGAAAGTTCATAATATACCAATCAATACAAGCTATCACACATTTCTGTAAGTCGTCGGGTTGCAGAGTTATGGACATTTAAAAAAATGAAAAATTTCAAAATTTTCAAAATTTGAAATTCTCAAAAATTTATAAAAAATTTAATTTATATTGTTAAGACGGCATAACTATTGACGGGAAAAATAGTAAAAAAATTCTAGCTCAAATACTTTTTGAGATTTTAGCTAAAATAGAAATTTCACTTTTTTGCATTTTCCGCGGAAACTACCCAATGAAATTTAATGCAAAAAATCACAGTCATGCATGGGCTCATTGCGCATCATTTGGCGATAAGAAAGTTTTTCTATCTCTAACAGATTTCCCTAGAAAAATTTTTGAAATTAAAAATTTTAAAATCTTCCATTTTTTTTCAAAAATTTTTTTAAAAGGTTTCTGCGTTAATTATAGCGCAGAGAATTTTTTGTACGATACACAATTAGATGCTGCAACAAATGTAATTTAAAGCAAGTTACTGTATTAAATAGTTTTACGGCAAAAAATTCTCAAAGTTGAAATTTATAAACTCTTCTAATAGAAAATCATACATTTTCAAGTGCTTAAATTTCCCATTTCCTTTAAACGCACGTGAAAACGAATAGGCGCGTTTGATAAAGTGTTAATTCTAGTTTCTGATTCTGAAGACAATATGTTTATAGCTTCTTGCGTCTATTTGTTATTAATTTTTAAAGTAAACAAGTCGAAAAACAGGTCAGCATATTTGTTGGCATATAACTCGAAGACTAATTAATATATCGTAACCGTCTAAAAAGTATTTGATAGAATGTCTAATTGTGTATAATTCTGGTAAGTTTAAATAAAATCGTACGTATAGTTTAGCAGCTATGACTATTTAAACATTGGAACACCACTTGACGTGCGCCCTGCGTTTCAAGATATCAAGAACACCGGTCAATGCCCCGCGGTATACGTATACTGCACAGAGGCTCTAAGCTCACACTCGTTCGAGCGACCAAGGCGGGAAAAAATATGAAAATTTAATTGTTAATAACTTCCTTATTTATCAAGCGATTTTAATTATTTAACCAGCATTGCGTTCTAAATGTTCTCTAGAATAGTTATTTTTTTGAAATTTGAAAATCGAAGGTAACAAATGTTAAAATGTTACCCACATTCAAAGGTTAATTATTAATACTTATCTTTAGTCTACGTAAGTAAAAGTTATATTTTCAGATGAAGCGTTTAATTTTCTTTAAAACTGTGAAAACCGTATTCGAATATCTCTTTTGTGTTAGATGCTACTAATGTTTAAAGTTGACTTGTCATAAGGTGCGACAAGCTGGTCACGTCGTCGACATTGTGCTCTTTCAATTTTTAAATAACCATAGCTTCTAAACTATAAGTGAAATATTATTCAAACTTTCCAGTATTGTGCATAGTTAGACAGTCTATAAAACTGCTTTTAGTTGGTTACGATATATTAATTAGCAACTGAATTATAAGCAAACGAAGATTTTGACTTGTTTTTCGACTTGTTTACTTTAAAAATTAATAACAAATAGACGCGATAAGCTATAAACATCACGTTTTCAGAATTAGAAACTAGAATTAACATTCTATCAAACGCGCCCTTTAATTTTTACGTACCTTTAATGGAAATGGGAAATTTATGCATTTGAAAGTGTATAATTTTCTATTGGAAGAGTTTATAAATTTCAACTTTGAGAATTTTTTGCCGTTAAACTATTTAATATATTAACTTGCTTTAAACTACATTTGTTGCAGCATCTAATTGTTTATCTTGTAAAAAATAATGAGCGTTATTGTGATGTTAGAAGTCATTAAAAATAATTTTTGAAAAAAAATGGAAGATTATAAACTTTTCAACTTTAAATATTTTTTTAAAGAAAGCTATCACAGATTAAACAATTCTTTTAACACCAAATGATGCGCAATTAGTTGGGGCATTATTGTGATTTTTTCTGTTAATTTTCGTTCAGCGGTTTCCGCTAAAAGTGCAAAAAAGTCAAATTTCTGTTTTACCAAAAATCTCAAAAAGTATTTGAGATAGAATTTTTTTATTATTTTTCCCGTTGAATAACGTATGTCCCATATAGTAATCAACTATTAAATTAATAAATTTTTAACATTTTATTTTTTGCAAAAATCGAATAAACAAATGCTCATAACTTGGAAAGTAATTGTCGTAGCGCAAAAATTCCAACGGATTCGTATTTCTCGCCTTCATATCTATACGTGTACCAAATTTCAGCTCAATCGGGTGATTTTGATGATTTTTGTTAAAAATCGAGGAAGGTTAACCCCTTTCGATTTTTTTCAATTTTGCCTAATTGTTTCACCTTGTCCGATTAGGCTCAAAATCGATATACTGGTAAATCATTTAATGTTAATTCAGAATCCGTTGAAATTTTACCGCTACGATGATTACTTTCCGAGATATTCGTGTTTTTTCCAAAGAAAACGAGGCGTAGTCACTCTATGCCTGAATTATCTGTAAATTTTTTTAAAAATTAATATCTCCGAAATCAACAGCTGGATTGGCCTGAAATTTGGCACGCGGAAAGTTCATAATATACCAATCAATACAAGCTATCACACATTTCTGTAAGTCGTCGGGTTGCAGAGTTATGGACATTTAAAAAAATGAAAAATTTCAAAATTTTCAAAATTTGAAATTCTCAAAAATTTATAAAAAATTTAATTTATATTGTTAAGACGGCATAACTATTGACGGGAAAAATAGTAAAAAAATTCTAGCTCAAATACTTTTTGAGATTTTAGCTAAAATAGAAATTTCACTTTTTTGCATTTTCCGCGGAAACTACCCAATGAAATTTAATGCAAAAAATCACAGTCATGCATGGGCTCATTGCGCATCATTTGGCGATAAGAAAGTTTTTCTATCTCTAACAGATTTCCCTAGAAAAATTTTTGAAATTAAAAATTTTAAAATCTTCCATTTTTTTTCAAAAATTTTTTTAAAAGGTTTCTGCATTAATTATAGCGCAGAGAATTTTTTGTACGATACACAATTAGATGCTGCAACAAATGTAATTTAAAGCAAGTTACTGTATTAAATAGTTTTACGGCAAAAAATTCTCAAAGTTGAAATTTATAAACTCTTCTAATAGAAAATCATACATTTTCAAGTGCTTAAATTTCCCATTTCCTTTAAACGCACGTGAAAACGAATAGGCGCGTTTGATAAAGTGTTAATTCTAGTTTCTGATTCTGAAGACAATATGTTTATAGCTTCTTGCGTCTATTTGTTATTATTTTTTAAAGTAAACAAGTCGAAAAACAGGTCAGCATATTTGTTGGCATATAACTCGAAGACTAATTAATATATCGTAACCGTCTAAAAAGTATTTGATAGAATGTCTAATTGTGTATAATTCTGGTAAGTTTAAATAAAATCGTACGTATAGTTTAGCAGCTATGACTATTTAAACATTGGAACACCACTTGACGTGCGCCCTGCGTTTCAAGATATCAAGAACACCGGTCAATGCCCCGCGGTATACGTATACTGCACAGAGGCTCTAAGCTCACACTCGTTCGAGCGACCAAGGCGGGAAAAAATATGAAAATTTAATTGTTAATAACTTCCTTATTTATCAAGCGATTTTAATTATTTAACCAGCATTGCGTTCTAAATGTTCTCTAGAATAGTTATTTTTTTGAAATTTGAAAATCGAAGGTAACAAATGTTAAAATGTTACCCACATTCAAAGGTTAATTATTAATACTTATCTTTAGTCTACGTAAGTAAAAGTTATATTTTCAGATGAAGCGTTTAATTTTCTTTAAAACTGTGAAACCCGTATTCGAATATCTCTTTTGCGTTAGATGCTACTAATGTTTAAAGTTGACTTGTCATAAGGTGCGACAAGCTGGTCACGTCGTCGACATTGTGCTCTTTCAATTTTTAAATAACCATAGCTTCTAAACTATAAGTGAAATATTATTCAAACTTTCCAGTATTGTGCATAATTAGACAGTCTATAAAACTGGTTTTAGTTGGTTACGATATATTAATTAGCAACTGAATTATAAGCAAACGAAGATTTTGACTTGTTTTTCGACTTGTTTACTTTAAAAATTAATAACAAATAGACGCGATAAGCTATAAACATCTCGTTTTCAGAATTAGAAACTAGAATTAACATTCTATCAAACGCGCTCTTTAATTTTTACGTACCTTTAATGGAAATGGGAAATTTATGCATTTGAAAGTGTATAATTTTCTATTGGAAGAGTTTATAAATTTCAACTTTGAGAATTTTTTGCCGTAAAACTATTTAATATATTAACTTGCTTTAAATTACGTTTGTTGCAGTATGTAATTGTGTATCTTACAAAAAATTCTCAGCGTTAACGTTAAACTAGAAAGCGTTTAAAAAAATTTTTGAAAAAAAATGGAAGATTTTAAAATTTTTAATTTCAAAAATTTTTCTAGGGAAATCTGTTAGAGATAGAAAAATTTTCTTACCGCCAAATGATGCACAGTCAGTCCATGCACAACTGTGATTTTTTGAATTAAATTTTATTGGGTAGTTTCCGTGGAAAATGCAAAAAAGTGAAATTTCTGTTTTACCTAAAATCTCAAAAAGTATTTGAGATAGAATTTTTTTATTATTTTTCCCGTTGAATAACGTATGTCCCATATAGTAATCAACTATTAAATTAATAAATTTTTAACATTTTATTTTTTGCAAAAATCGAATAAACAAATGCTCATAACTTGGAAAGTAATTGTCGTAGCGCAAAAATTCCAACGGATTCGTATTTCTCGCCTTCATATCTATACGTGTACCAAATTTCAGCTCAATCGGGTGATTTTGATGATTTTTGTTAAAAATCGAGGAAGGTTAACCCCTTTCGATTTTTTTCAATTTTGCCTAATTGTTTCACCTTGTCCGATTAGGCTCAAAATCGATATACTGGTAAATCATTTAATGTTAATTCAGAATCCGTTGAAATTTTACCGCTACGATGATTACTTTCCGAGATATTCGTGTTTTTTCCAAAGAAAACGAGGCGTAGTCACTCTATGCCTGAATTATCTGTAAATTTTTTTAAAAATTAATATCTCCGAAATGAACAGCTCGATTGGCCTGAAATTTGGCACGCGGAAAGTTCATAATATACCAATCAATATAAGCTATCACACATTTCTGTAAGTCGTGGGGTTGCAGAGTTATGGCCATTTAAAAAAAGGAAAAATTTCAAAATTTTCAAAATTTGAAATTCTCAAAAATTTAGTTGATTACTATATGAGATATACGTTATTCAACGGGAAAAATAATAAAAAAATTCTATCTCAAATATTTTTTGAGAGTTTAGGTAAAAAGAGAAATTTGACTTTTTTGCAATTTTAGCGGAAACCGCTGAACGAAAATTAACAGAAAAAATCACAATAATGCCCCAACTAATTGCGCATCATTTGGTGTTAAAAGAATTTTTAAATCTCTGATAGGTTTCTTTAAAAAAATATTTAAAGTTGAAAAGTTTATAATCTTCGATTTTTTTTCAAAAATTATTTTTAATGACTTCCAACTTCACAATAGCGCTCATTATTTTTTACATGATAAACAATTAGATGCTGCATATGACGTACTTTATAAGAAGTTAATATATGCAGTAGTTTTCCAGCAAAAAATTGTCAAATTTGAAATTTATAACCTCGTTCAATATAAAAACATACATATAATTCTGAAAACAAGAATCCCGACGACCTACATAAATGTATGATAGCTTATATTGATTGTTGTACTTTGAACTTTCTGCGTGCCAAATTTCAGCCTAATAGAGCTGTTAGTTTCGGAGATATTAATTTTAAAATAAATTTACATATAAATCAGGCATATACTGACTACGTCTCGCCTTTTACGAGAGAGGCGAATCGCATCAGCGATTATTACTATTTTCCTCATGTTATTTTTTCCTCATTTCCACTTTGCACTTAGTTGAATGCAAGTACTTCTGTGTCCATTATGGACGTGAGTGTAATTGCATTTTGCACCATCGACCATTGCAGCATCAACGAATCTCTTTGAAGTGTGCCCTCGTTTTTCGCTGTTTCATTTTCCGGGATGAATGCGGTGGCGGTGAGTGCATTCGTTTCAATGCATTTAGATCTCTACTTCACATACGTGTTAACTTTAACTAAAACGAGGCTTTAATTAAACCTCAAAAATAATAAATTAAAATGGAATATTGCAGTTCAAAGCACTATCAATTTAATTAATTAATTACTACTAAACTGTAGCTTCAATTTGGTTGAAATTCATTCACATCACAACTCAGTTAATATTCTTTCATTGTGCGTTTAAATTGTTTAATTATCTATTATAGTTTTAGAGATATAAGCAAAAGAAGTAAGACTAGTCCGAAAATTCACTGTTTATTCTTAAAATAAACCAAACTATTCAATTCCCAATAATTTACGTTCGCTTGGGTCTTAAAATAAACAAAGCTATAAAACAAAGCATTAAACTATCAAGTAAGCTATAAATATCTATTTTGCGTGTGCAATTGCAGGATTAATGAGTTTTTATGATGTTTGTGCGCTCGCTGGCAGCATTTATCCTTTTATTTCATTTGTTTCTATTGCAGTTGTCTTCCATCCAGGGCTATTGCAAGTCTGCAGCGGCTTATTGTCCTGCAGGTCCTCCGGGACCACGAGGTCATAAAGGCGAACGCGGAGACACTGGATTTCCAGGCATTCCGGGAACTTTGGGACCGAGAGGTAACAACTTTTTAATGTGCCAACTTCTTTCCGGCTTTCATTCATTCAGTTTTATTGCTTTTTTGTTTAAATTATAAAAGTTGAATGACATTAAACTAATGGGAGTGTTGTTGCTGTAGGAGCGATGGGACCACCGGGACATCACGGCCAAAAAGGCGAACAGGGACGTCCTGGATTAGATGGGCGCGATGGAGTGCCAGGCGAGCCGGGGATGGATGGAAGTCCGGGCCGTAATGGCCAGGATGGCATTCCGGGTCGAGATGGGCGTGATGGAATGTCTGGGATGCCAGGGAAAGACGGCAGGAATGGCACTGACGGTTGGTTTAATTTATTTTCATTCATATTTTATTATTCGTTTATTATCATTAATAAACTCTTGAATGTACACTGCTTTTATTATTCTACACATCCTTTGCATGCCTTAATACAGAAAATAAACAATTAATTGCCATTGTTGATATAACGATAGATTTCCAGTTATACAACACTATTTTACATTATCAGAATTACTTATAGGCTTTCTGAAATAGTCAGGGGTAAGAACAAGCAATAGCCTAGTTGGTACCAGGCTGGCAATTGACTCAGGTGTTTCAGGTTCAATTCCCGGGAGAAGCAGGTTAAAAATAGATATTTTGAATTTATTTCAATCAATTTCTAGACTATAAGGCAAAGATCAAAATTAGCAAGTGTAACAACACTTCATAGCCTAGTGGTTAAGGCCGTGGAAGTGATGCGAGAGTCTCAGGTTCAAATCCTGAGAAATTCAAGTTTTAAATTTAGAATTTAAATAAAATTAAGGCTATAAGGCCAAGATCAAATTTAGCCATAGCAATAACGCCCCATAGCCTAGTGGTAAAGGCTGTGGAAGTCGTCTGTGTGACCCTGGTTCGAATCCTGAGAATAGAAATTTAAATTTCCAAGTTTTAAATTGCTTGTACGCTCTGGGAACCCCAATGGACTTAGCTGTATGTCCAATGGGGCTCCCGGGAGCGTACAAGAGCCCCATTTTTAATTTTTGAAGCCCGTACGTATTAAGATCGTCTTCAGATGGCCCACCCCAAGCTTCGCTCCCCGGCAGGTTGCTTGTCGACCAGCTCAGTCGCTGTCCGACTAGCAACTGCCTCCCCATTCCCGATTTTCGTTACCAACAGACCGCGTATTCTGACGTCATTTGACTGGGGGGGAAGGGAGCCCCCACTATGTTTGATGTGAGCGCCACCCCAATCCGCCAAGTATCGGACTTGGAATTATTTTGTATTGATTCTATGGTCAATTGAAGACCATCCTCGACTTATACTTAAGTACCGGAGGTTACTCTTTATTCAATTATTTGAAAAAGTTTATCCCGGGCCGGGGTTTCGAACCCCGTTCGCCCTGGTTACAGACAAGTGCTGTAACCACTAGGCTAACTAGTACTTTATGTTCATGGAATTGAAATATATACTTTAGGGGTTCAAAATTTACTTTATACAAGTATTTAGACGTATAAACATCAACTTGAGAAGAAGCGGCGTAAAGCCATAGAAAGTACATATGAATTTCTTCTAAATTTTAATGTAGTAGTTGTAGAATTTAATGTGGATTCAAATGTAGTTTAAATTATATCTGTAGCTTATATAATTAATGAGATATTAAGCTTTGTATGTCGCACTAATGATTGAGCTTATCCAAGACACCGTAGTTTAGCATGGCAATTAGCCTGTTTTCAACTGATGATAACTCGGGAAATAATATTTTGCCAAGTATAAAAATTACATAGTCATTTAAAGCAATTCTCTTTTAATAAATGTTGTAAATTTTAATAAAATATATGCATGGACAATATAGATATAGGGGTTTAAAATTTTTCCGTTTTTACGTGTGGAGCATTGATCATTGAGCATCAAATAGATCACTTGTTTTCAACTAATCATAACTCGGGAAATAAATTTTTGTCAATTATCAAAATGATATGGTTTTTTAAAGCAATTATCCTTTAATGAATGTTGCAAATTTGAAGAAAATATCTTCATAGACAATAGAGATATAAACTTGTAAAGTTTTTCCGTTTTTACTTAAAAAGCATTGATGCATAGAATAAGATACCAGTTTTCAACTGATCATAACTCCGGTAATAAATTTTTCCTAATTATCAAAATTATGTGATAATATAAAACAATTATCGTTTAATGAATACTGAGAATTTTAATCAAATATCTTGATAGACAATAAAGATATAAACTTTTAAAATTTTCCCGTTTTTTCACATAGAGCATTGAAACATAAAACACGAAACAAAATTAAATTTCCCCTTGTACTTTAATTTCCGGGGTTAAAACGCGATATATAATGATTAATTAAACTGAAATACAGTAATGAATAATGTTTCTTTAAATTTCAGGGCGTCCTGGAGAAAGAGGTCTTCAAGGACCGCCAGGACCTCAAGGAACAAGGGGTAAAACATTCGTATCTCGTTCATTACGCTTATAAATTATTATTTCTTTTAAATTTATCTTGTGCAGGGTTGGCAGGGCCGAGAGGACGAAGTGGCAAGTCAGGAATTAATGGAACTCCCGGAATTCCCGGAATTAACGCGTGGAAGACAAAGATGAACGGCACAAACGAATTGCTCATTCCACCATCAATAATCGGTAAATATGTTTTGCAGATATTATTATTAAATTCTTGCCAAATTTTCCAATATTTTCTTTAATTTTCTCTGCCCAATATTTGAACGTTTAAATGAAAAATGAGGGTAGAAAAAGAATGTGCTCTGGCGTAAGGGGAGCACGTACTTTTCCGGAAAAAGCAAAATAAATAAGGGAAGATGAACAGATCGCGTGTTGTTTTGGTATTTCGTTTATCGACAGTCATTTGTTTCATGCATACAGAGTGTTTAAACACCCGGAAAAGCTATTTTCTTATCGTTATTTAGAATTCCAGTTTTCCAGTTTTCCGAGATCAAGCTGTATGATTACTGGATTTAATGATTGTTTGTTTGATCGTTAGATTTGTATATTTCATGTGCATTTTATTGATTATCTTATTATGAGTTTGTTTCGTCTACATTTTGCTTTATTTGATGAAATTCTGAAAGTGAATTAATTAGTACGCGTAATTAGAATTCAGTTAGACAGTTTCCAAGTTTCCCATTTGCCGTTAGCTTAATTAAATTCCAATTTATGCATAATTAATTAATTTAAACGTCTTACGTCTTAATAGATAAACGTGAAGGACCAATTGGTCCAGCAATTATTCCTGAAGGTGATAATGTCACGTTGAGTTGCGCATCTATTGGAACACCACCCCCGCAAGTTGTGTGGATGCGCACTGATGGTCAACCAATAACTATGGGTCCTTGGCAGGGTGAAAGAACCATTGGAAATTTTGAGGGATTTGTAATAATGTTGTTTTTACAGCCCTCTCGGTGAATGGACATTCATTGAATATCACTATGGTCAGTCGAGTGCATATGGGGATGTATCAGTGTGTTGCTGATAATGGAGTCCCACCCCATGTTAATCAAACGTTTGTTATCGAAGTTCATTGTAATTTGCATCCTCCCTCTTGGAGTTTTTGGCTTATTTTGGTTATTTCTAGTTATACCATTAATACGAATTTGGAGGGATGTTGTTGGTGCACCACCTGGTGCCACGAGGACCCTGGAATGTGAGGTTGAAGCATTTCCGGAGTCTTTGAGGTACTGGGAGAGGGATGATGGAAGATTATTGGAGAACGACAGCAAATATAGGATTAATAATAATGTGGGCAGAAGGGCATACATTGTCCGAATGCAATTGAATATTACACGTATCAAACCGGAAGATTACACCCGATACTATTGCGTGGCAAAGAATGAGAAGGGAAAAACAAGAGGGATGATTAAATTATATCGTGAGTATGACATATAAATCTTAGCTTGGGACATGGGTAATTTATTGGAATTTCTTGAGAATAGAAGTGGATCCGACCCTTGCAACACCACCCCCGGTGTATGACACGAGCGTGATCGAAGTGGGTCAACGACCACCGAAACGAGTCTCGCAGGAATCGATTTGTCCGCCTCCAGCGCCTTGTCAGGAGTGTTCAAACCCCAACGAGTTCAAATGTCGCGATTCCGGTGTATCCCTTATTGATCTCATTGGAAAATGGGAAATTCGCCAATTTGGTAATGCCACCTATCCTGGGTTTCCCAACAGGACCACGGATTGTCTATTGTACGCTGTGGGTAAACCGGTGTATCATCGATTCCTCAATCAATCCTACGGCTGCTGGATGAGGGATCCTTTGGAGAGAGATGGAGATAAATATTACACGACCAAGGAGGATGATGCGTATCGATTGTATCAGTATAATAACAAAACCGTGTTTAGAAATTTCTCACCTAGCAGGTGAGAAACAAATAGGGATTCTGTGTGAATTATTCAAGGAATTGCTTTGCAGAGAATATAAATTAATCTACCCCTTTAAAGGCAACGCCCATGTGATTTACAACGGTTCCTTTTATTACAACGAACGTGATAAACCAAAAATCGTCAAATTGAATTTGCAAAACGAGAGTACACAGAGTGTTAATGTTCCTCTAGTTGCAACGAATGGGTCTAATTATTTGTATACTACGAATAATAATTACATGGATTTCAACGTGGATGATAATGGTCTATGGGTTATTTTTGGTATTCCAGATAGCAATAATACTGCTGTAATGAAGGTTAGTTAAGGATTTTAAAAAAAATTTAAGGGTGTTGAGTATGAAGGGATTGTTTTCCAGGTGGATGCAAATACTCTACACATTCAGTATATCTGGAATATTAGTTTAAACCACCATAAAGTGGGTGAAATGTTTGTGGTTTGTGGCGTTTTATATGCAGTTGACAGCGTCACCGATCGCGATTCCCGAATTCGTTTTGCACTCGATTTGTATACGAATAATCTGCTTGATGTGAATCTGCCCTTTACGAATCCCTTCAGAAATACCTCAATGGTCGGGTACAATAACAAATACAAGGTTGTATGCTTCATTATCCTGTGAAATCCTCATTTAGAATTGAAATTAATGGATTTCAGGAATTGTACACGTGGGATCGTGGTAATCAATTGACTTATCCTGTGAGGTATCATGAGATTGGATATAAAGCTAAGGAAGAATTGGATACGTTGGAGCCACCCTTAATGGCTGAAGTGAAAACAGGATATGAGCATCATCAGCAGCAGCCCCATCTCTCCGTCGAGGATGAACTTCAAGATTGATTTGTTATCAATACTTTTAATATATCAATATCGTTTTTTTTATATATACATTGAGAAATACATTGGAATGTTTAAATATACAATGACAATTACGTGAATAATTAATAATTGTTGCTTGTTCATCACATCCATAATTTTGAGAAAGAAAAAAAAGTTGTATATCTACAAACACTTATCAACAATCACAGAAATATGTTTCAGATCATCATTTGTTGTTTAGTAACAAAAGTGTTGTCTCTTTATCTGTATTAATTATTTATATATGTGCTAAATTGCTAATCATAGACATTAGGGATGATTCATGTTTCGTCCTGTTTTTGTGTGTTGTTGTTTATGTACAAAAAGAAATAATTAGAATTAGAATTAGTATAGTATCTTTGGTACGCAATTTTTTGCTTACTAAGTTAATAATTAGCATCTTTTCTTTATAGAATAATTAATAATAATTCAACATTTAGAGTTCTTATCAAATATAATATAAACATTTGCCCTGTAATAAATTCAATTTAGTTTTCCGTACTTTGTTTTACGTTACGTTCAATATAAATAAATATACTTTTTATATATATTACTATAATATAGTCGTTTTTTTGTTTTACACTTTTTTGCTTGCGTAGGAAACGTTTTTGTACAATCGAGAGTAAGAAATAAGTACAAATTAATAATTCCTTTTCGAATTCCTTTCGAGGTTATGGGTTTGTATGGCTAAGCTCGCTGATGTCTTGCTTTCGTGGAATTAACCCTTATTGTTGCTGGATAAGGAGCTGCTCGAGTTCGTCGGCTGAACGAAGAAGAAACGCGGCTGATTCACGATATCCTGTTATCAATTGTCGCACTGCTGTCATCTCCCCAGTGCTTAATTTATGGTTGAGTAAGGGTTTTTGTTTCATGCTTAAGTCGGCCGGTCCTGCAACAAGAAGGAGAGTTTGTGAGTGTAGGTCAGCTGAAAGAGTGGGGGGATAATAGATACCGTTGGTGAGCAGTCCTGTTGAATTTGTGGCGAATGGGGTCTGTCCTGGGAAGAGAGGATAAGGTCCTGTTCGCTGGAACGCCTGTGAGAAATTCGGTCTGTACATGGCTGTGGGAGCGGCTGATCCTGCAGTGCTGGCTACCCCTATTCCATTGTTCATTGGTGTCGTTCCCAATGCATTGGAAACACTGGAAACAAATTTTGGAGTTAGAAAAGGTGAGCTAGAATGAGATTGGGGTAGTAACCTGAGGGAAGTGGCCTTGATGTCGGTGAGGGGCAGTCCTTTACCCACTATCGAGTTGGGTGTGGTTGATGAAGGGGTTGTAGATGAAGGGAACACGCTGGTGATGGCGTCCGTGACAGGAACACTTGCTGAACTACTGAAATCCAGACCACGATTCATTGGGGCTGTTGTATCCGTTGCCTGGGGAAGAAATGCACTTAGGTTAATCTGGGTCAGGGTTTAAGTAAGTGGGGTGCACTTACGGATGATCCTGGTGGTAAGGGCATTGGTTGACTCACCGGTTCCAAACCTAAACGCATACGTTTCGCATTATGGCTTTCGTTTTCGCAGGCTGTCGCTAGGATTTGTTCCGCCTGCACTGAGGTGAGATGCGCAGGGGTCGGTCGCGTCTGTAAGGATTAAAAGGCAATTAATCATAGGGATGTGGAAGTGAAGCCTTGAGTAATTACCGCATCCCAGGGTGAATTAGGATCACGAGCACGTTTATTCCGTCGACAAGATTTGAGGTACGTTCGAATTCTCTTCCTGGCGCGCTCAGCGAATTCCGGAAATTGTCGTGTGCATGAATCGATTATAGCTTGGATCTTTTCCTTGGGTTGTTTGCTGATGGGTACCATGCGGTCAAGATTCTCATCCACGAATAGTCTCACAAACATCTGTAAGTTGTATTTTTAATTATATCTTAAAAACTATCTACGATATTATTATTATCTAAATTGCAATTTAATCTTGATTAAATTCTGCAATTTATCGAAAGAGTGCATAAAATTATCTCAATTAGTTTAAGAGATATTCCAAAATAAACTTGAAACTTTCATAGCGCAAGTTGTACATACATTGAAAATCAATATGTTGTATTTTTAATTATATCTTAAAAACTAGATAAGATATTTTTACCATCTAATTTGGAATTTAATCTTGAATAAATTCTACAACACATTGAAAGATTTCAGAAAATTACCTCAATTAGTTTAGGAGATATTCCAATATAAACCTGAAGCTTACATATACATAGGTCGTACTTTGATTGAAAATCAACATGTTATATATTTAATTATATCTCAAAAACTATTCAAGGTATTTTTACACCCTAAATTGTAATTTAAATTTGAATAAATTCTCTATCATATTTGAAGATTTCAAAAAATTATCTCCAGCGGTTTAGGAGATATTCGAATATAAAGTTTAAAGTTAAATTAAGCAAGTTGTACGTACATTGAAGGCCTTCAACCTTTCTGGGTCATGCGTTTGTGTGTCAATCTTATCATCGCTCTCATCGTCATCATCATCCTCGTCCTCCTTATTACCGCTTGAGCTGGTTTCATCGTGTGCAGACCCCGTTTCGGCATTTACTGGACTCTTAATAACAAAATGATTAATAATAATTACAAAATTAATTGATTTTGTGCTTACAGATTGGTCACGTGGTGCAGGGGGTGTCGCTTTACCTCCTTTGGCCAACCCTAGCGCATGGTACTGGGCCCATAACCCGGCCATTTCCTCACTGCCCGCCAAGGAGGTTAAATCGGGTATTTCACCACCACCACCACCACCATTGCGATTGGTTCCTGCTGGAAGGATAAACAATTGATCATCAAACATCCTTGCACCTATGCAACGGCAAACAGGATAGGGGAGTCAAGAGAAGAGAAAGAGAGAGAGAAAAGGACAAGTGCGTTATGTACGTGAGAAATTTGTTTTTGGCACTTGTTTACCTTGCGCCTGATTGTGGTAGTTCCAAGCCAAGAGCATCAACTTGAATTTGTCGGAATCTTTCATTATGCCGGTTCCTGCGGGACAGCCAATCAAAACACGACCAGTTAGCAGGGTTGGTTTGAACCAATTTTTTTTTGGGGGGTGGGGGACCATGCGTATTCGCTTAAGTAATAACCGAATACCCAGGGTTTTGTTGCTGTTTGGCATGCATGTGTATTAAGAATGTGTTGAAATTAAGATAAGACAATTGTTTTGTTTATAGACCAACTCTGCTAACTCGTTGAACTCTTTGTTTCTTAATGAATTGGACGTTAATTTTTAATTAAATAAAAATTATAAAATTTTGAGATTCTCTATGTGGAAACGCAAAATAGAAAGCAATAATATAAGGGTTGCTTAAGTGGGTTTGGTTACCTCCGAAATGGTCCTCTTCGTTCGTCTCTGAGGATTCAGGCGTTGAAAGGTTTTCCTGAAAATAAGAATCAAGTTTAGGACCTTGTAACTTTTTCAATTTTTAATGGATTTTCATCTGATTTTCAGCAATTGATTAGGAATTTAATCTAGTTTTACAGGGTGTTTAGAAATTTAAAAAAAGCTTTGAATCTTTTTAGTTACAGCACATTTTTCACAAGGTAGCTTTGCACGAGTATAAGCAAAGTTTAAAGTGCTATAACACTTAAACCAATGAATGAAAAAAATATAAAATCTGGAAATTTATAGGCAATTTAATGTGTTATCACAGAAAATTTAAATCATTAAATTATCTTGACTAGTTTTTAATTAAATATTAATTTCCTGAAACAGGATATTTTGCGCATCTCAAAATCTTACGATTTGTAAACAATTTTTTCGTTCAAGTTTAAAATGTTATAACTTCTAAACTAATTGTTCAAAATACTTCATATTTACAAAATTTATGCAATGTCTCATCCACTATCTTGGAAAGTTTAAATAAATTAATTATCTTTATTGGCTCTGCAAATATTTAACTTTTAGTGTAAGTTGACTAATTGTGTTTTAAGGCATTATAATTAATTAGCCACCACTTGAAATTTTTTTAAATTTTGCAAAATTATAAATCAACTATTTGTTTATAATTGCCAATAGAGAATTTGAGAATATCTTGATTGGTTTTTGATGTATAAACTATTTTGTAAATTTTGTGCAAAAAGGATCGAAATAGTGTACATCAGATTCGCATTCTCAACACGAGTTATTTATGCATCGTCCTTGCATGCAGTGCATTAAAGTCGGCGTGTGTCGGTGTGCGCTTTGTGCGAAGCATGCACAGCAGAGAGAAGGTAACGCGAGAGGGCCTTGAGGCGAGGAGGAGAGTCCTCCTTGGCGTTTTGCAGTTTTTGTCTTGTCGCCTTGTACGCTTGCGAATCTTGACTGGTGCGCGCGCGAATACTCTAGGTCATTTCACTACTCACTCGTTGGCGTGCCGCGTTCGCGAGCCGAGTCTAATATTACGCGAAAAACGCATTTAGCGTTAACGTTAGCGCAATGATAACGCATGGAATCAGCCAGACGCGGATACGTTGACCCGCATCGGAGACCGACCGACCAACCGCGCGTGCAACGCGAAACTGAATACCATACGTCGTGCGATGCACTCGACTAAAAATTCCTCAACAATTATTTGTTTATTCCATGATTCTCCTAGTCTCTTTAAATAATTCCTCTTGCAATTTTTATCAGTTAATTGGATGTAAGACTAGTTTATCGTAGTTTAAAAATGAGCTGAATAGCATGACGAAGTCGGGAGATATATCTAATATTTGATATAATTTTTAAGTCTCATATAATCTTTTCCAGCAGAGCTACAATTTTAAAAGTAGGTCAAATGATCAATTCGCTATTCTAGTTTAATATACTTTAAGAATTATTAAGATTGGTGAAAAACTTCTCGAGATATAAGTAAATTTGTAACACCTAAACGGACTGAAAATTAGGTCAAGATTACTAGCTAGTAAAATATACAGTGTTAGAGATATTTCAATAAACTCTTCAGAATACATAACAAGAATAATTCCCTAATACAATGCTTTTTAAATTATTTAAATATCTCATGTAGTTTCGGAGATATAATAAAATACATTTTTCATCGAGATATACACTAGTGCGTTAAATGAAGAGAGTCAGTGCACCGTAGATGCCATGGCGCGAACTTAATCTTTGTCCTGAAAATCTATCTCAACTTTGAAGGGCTGTATTTTCTAAACCCATTGAGATATTTGAATGAATTTTTTAGAGAAGATTTACTAATAAACGCTTTATAGCTTGCTTTTTTCAAAATTAGTTTATCTCTTGCAGTTTTTGAGATATCAGTTGTCAAACATAAACAATGCTTTCTTGGTCATTTATCATGTTTAAACAGGTGTATCTTTGATATATTTTGAACAATATCGATCAAATGTATACCTGCAATAAACAATTTAATGCTAACTTATCCTGTTTTTCAGAAATGTAGATATCTATTATAGTTTTGATGATATTAATATTTTTCTAAAAGCTAATATTAAAAGCAAAGAAATTATCCTCGCATTCTTTACAGCTCTGTATCAACGAAACGGATGAGGATAATTTTTTAAAATTTGGATGTAAATAATACTGATTCATATTTTATATGTGAGTTTTTAAATTTTGGATATATCTTTTTTATTCTTAGAGATATTTTAGTTTTAATATACCGCAATTTTCGATTATTTTGTTGTCGCAGTTTTGATTGATTTAATATCTTCAAGGAATTCAAATTAACTGCAAGGGCTCTAGTCAAACTGCTTTTTGTAAAAATTATTATCTCTTCTTGTGCGCAAACGTGCAAAGAAATCGGTGACTTCTTCAAGAAGAAGTAACCACACCAGCAGCAGCAACAACAGCAGGAGAAAAAAGGAGACCAACAGGAGCAGATGTTGCAAGTCTTGGCGCAATCTGCGGACAATCTTTTACCATCAGGCGATTCGGTTCAATGTTCTTTGACTTCTCAAGAAGAATTTCTTCATGCGTTGTAATTATTTTTGAAAGAATTTTTACAAGTGATATTTTCATGGTCGCTATAAGCGAAATTTGTGGGGGAACAAAAGAAAACAGTAATTATATTTGGGATACGTGCAATAGTTGTACACGTGCAACACGCCTGTATGCGGGGGCAGTTTGCTGGGGCCGTGTTATCGATCCAGGTGCACGCACATCCCTCGCCGGCGGCGGCAGTGGCGGTGGCAGTGGCAGCCGACAGAGGATGAGGAAATGGGGGCTGGTTGGTGGGTGGGGTGAGTGAGTGCGAGTGTATCTCCTGCCAGCAACGTCACCATCGCTGTTGCCGCCGCCGCCAACGCGAGTTTGCGACTCACATGTACACGTGTACCAACACGTACGCTTTTGTCAGTTCCGGGTGGTGCGCGACGCTGGAGTCGGGGGTGGCGTGCAACATAACATACTTTTGACTACATGGAGAGTGCGCCGCGCCTCGCTGCGAGGGCGGCAAAACGCATACGCATGTAGGTATGTGTCACACGCAACATAACGTTGCCACTCATTTCATTGATTAACAATGCTAATTAATCGTAGTGGGGGCGGCGGCAACTAGCAGTTCTCTTTTATTGGTTGCTTATGAATATTTTATTCATATTATGTCAGGTATCATGTGGAATTATAAGTAAAAAATATTAAATTTTTCACTTTGAAAGCGCCTCCTAAGCGTAATAAATTTTTTCCAGCTTTGAAAAAATATCCAGTTGCTGCAGAATTTAATATTGTTTAACATGCGGGTATTCTTTTTTTAAAAGATTTTTGTTGTTTCAGAAAAAAAAATTATTTATATAGGAAAGATTTTTAAATTTTGTGAAAACAATGTATTATTTTGCAAGCCGCCTCCAGGGCGCAATACTCACGCTAGAATTTCTGAAAAATATTCAGAACTTTCAGAATTTAATGCAGATTCGAAAAGTGTTCTAATTACCTTCAGGAAAAAATTATTTCTTGAGATATAAATTAATTTGTAACATATAGATTTGAAAAATTACGTTTACCTACCCAAGGATTTCATTCATTCATTCATTATGACATTGTATCATGTTTGAAGCCGCCTCCTGAGTGTAATAATTAAGCTAGAATTCTTGAAAAACAATCAAAATTTCCAGAATTTAATACAGATTCTGATTATCCTTTTGGTTCATCCAGAAACATTTTTGTTCCAGAGATATAAATTATTTTACAACATACGGATTTTAAAAATTGCTTTTTTTTCTATACGACTTTTTTTATCCTGAAATATTAAGTTATAGAAAATATACCAACTCATTCTTTGTGATTGATAATGGTAGTATATCTACTCCAAATTAAATAATTTGTATATTCCAGGAAATTCCCTAAATTCTTAGAGGTAAATTAGCACAATTTGCATATTCATCAATGACCGCAGTACTAGACAGCACCTGTTGATCTCTTCATTTACCAATAAGAGAGGAACAATTATCCTTTCCTTATCCTTCTGTACTTCATTCATTAAATCGTTTTATAAACTATTTTCTGCAAACTTTTGCTTACTCGTTCAACAGGAGAGTTGGGCCATATTTGAAGCATTAAGGAGACAAAAACACAAAATTAAGGAATTGAAAACCAGTATGACCAGCTGGTTAATGCTGGGCAGCAGGCACCCGAGGTTAATGCCATTTCGCATTGAGCTGCGTGCTCCTCGTGCAAACAATCAGTAAGCAAACGAGACGCACATGACCGATAAGGAGCAGGAGACAACATTGCGTTTGAGTTTAATTCACAAAAGCGCGTGTTATTTTTTGCGCTAAAAATATCAGTCGCTCCACTTTGTTTATTTATGTTTACTGATAACGAAATTGGAATTTTATTATTATATGCTGATTAAGTTCATTGAGAATCCTTTTAAATACTGGCCATTACCTTATGATGTTGTATGATTGCAGTGGCTTTACGCTTCGCCGACATGTTTGCCGAGTGCTCAATAGTCCTTGTTTTGATGAAAAGTGAAACCGCGACGCATAAATTAATTCGCGACGCGCCCGAGAAGACCGTGACCAACTGGCTGCATTCAATATTGAGATAGGTCAGAACGCTAAGCGCACACGTCACAATTGCAAATACACTTTATCCTTGATCACCAACTATCCTTAAACTCACTGGCGAGTAGGAGCAATGATGACACCATCAAGTTTCCCTTATTTCCGGCTACAACCTGCACTTGCACTTGGTTCGTGTGTGCGTCGCATTACCATGACAACGCATTCATTGTTATACGAAATGTTTAATGACCAGTAGCACGATACGAGGATAGTCGACTGTGACTCCCACGACTGCTGGCGAGCGACTGACGAGTCGAGTTTGCGACTACGTCCGACCGGCAGTGCACTGCCCCCCTTTTTCCCCTTTGCCAACGCTCTGACGGAGGCATGCGCACGCTGACTGAGTGTTTTATACAACTTTCAAACACATTTTGCGCCTATGGATTATGGAATTGTTTAATCATTTCATTTAAAGAGTTTTTGGGGATTCCTGGAGAGTCCTGGCGGTTAATGATGTAGTATTTTGAGTTTTGTGTAAATTATTATCCTAGCAACCGGAAGAACGGAAGAGAAGCTGGAAGAAAGATAGAAGAAGGTCCGAATTGTGGGAAAAAAATACACATTCGTGTAGTGACATCTCCACCCCTCCAGCCCCAGCCCCCCGAGCTTGGGTTTTGTGTGCGGTACGAGGGAGCCCTAGATATATATATTTTTTGCTCTATTTCGTCGTCCTTCATCCTCTCGGCCCGCCGAGGGCGCTCCTCTCTTCACTGACATGTGAGTATTACACGGAGAGAACGGGAATTGGGAGGGTGGGTGTTTGCCACCCTGGGATCGCAGCATGCTGCGTGCGGCCGGCACGAGGCTTATCACCCTCTCTGCCACCCCCAGACTGAAGCGCTCAAAACCGAAACACGCTAGCCACCCCCGAGTCTCGAGCGCTAAGTTTCTTCTCTTTTCTCCTACTTCCACTGGCCCAATGCTTTTTCAGCTAGGGGGGCTCTGAGAAATATACCAAAATCATTTTTATTTACATTTTACGCTATAATTCAAAAACCAGATGTGATAATTAAAAAATTCAAACGGTATATACAAAAGGGATAAATCCTCTAAAGATCTTCCAATTTTGAACAATTTGACTCAAATAGTTTTGGAGATATATAGATTTATATAATGGTATACAAAATTTCAAAACACCCAAAGCAGACGATATTTTCTATAAACAAAAATGAGTGTTTCTCAAAAACTAGACTAGGTAATTAAAAAATTCAAACGGTATGTGAAAAAGGAATAAATCCTTTAAACACATTCCAAGTTTAACATATTTAGGTCAATTAGTTATAGCTATATAGACATTTAAATTATGACATTTAGAATTTCAAAACCCCCAAAGCAGATGATATTTTCATTGGACAAAAGCGAGTGTTTTGTAAAAACTAAACAAGATAATTAAAAAAATTAAAAAGTATATGAAAAAGGAATAAATCCTTAAGACTTCGAGAAATTTTGAAATATGTAACTCAATTAGTTATGGAGATATGGTGATTTAAATTGCGATGTATATTTCTTAAACACTCACTGAATAAATTTAGAAAAAGCCTGAGGATATTTTCATGGAACAAAAACAAGAGTCCTTGTTCTCTCCCTGTTTTCGGACACACCTCACCCAAAAAGACATTGGGTGTCATCGGCGTACATAGATTATAGATAAAACATGTCGAAAAGTTCGCCAACTTGGCACACGAAGACGAAGAAGAAGAAGAAGTCTTTGCTTTTTATACTTTGCCGCCCTAAATGAAGCAGCAAGTAGAGATCTTTCCCTCTATCCTTCTCCACGTCCTGCGGGAAGAGCGAGAGTGCAAGACGGGAGTGCTTGTTATCTTCGGGCGCTCGTTACCTAGCAAAGGCCTCAAGAGATACAACTTTCCAGGCATCTTTTTCCATCCCTTTCCAACTCACACACTTTGCTTCTGCTCCCACTACAGTGAGGGGGACGTGGAATGAGGGCGGCAAGGAGGAACGTTTATAAACCCCAAAAGTCTAAAAGTATCCCGAAAACTTGATGGCTACGATGACAAGCAAACTAATAAGTTTTAGTATTATTCGTCCTTTTTGTTGTTGTTAATAATTTAAAAACAAAATGGTCTCGGTTTTCATGACGTTTGGTTATTATCCTAGAGGATAACAAAATAGTAAAAGAAATAATTTTACTTTTATGAGGACGTATTTAGTTTTTATTATTTTATTTTATATTTTGCGAGTTTAATATCCCCGGAGGAAGGGTGGGTTTTGTTATTATCTATAAAATAATATAGTTGTATAATAACTGGTTTTATTTTTCCTTTCCGGATTGCACAGGAGTTTTAAAGATGTGTGATATGCAATATTCCAGTTAATGGGAATGGATAATAGAACATCATTCCTAATATTCCAGATAATGACAGGAGTCCTGCAGGAACGCGACAGCTAACCGCATAAATCCATTAAGCGACAAACATTCAATTTTCGGCTGATAAACAATGTCAAAAATTAGAGTAGGCTATGATATTTGATTGATATAAGTTCATTTGACATAGCTAGGTGAATGGGATACAATGATACTATCTAAATTTGTGAGATTATCCTCGCGATTCACCCTTGTGCGTGGGGTGCATGCCAGCGCAAGTTTACGGCATGGGGATGGTAACTACAAGTGGAAGGCACAATTTCAACGATTGATTGGGAATCGGGAACAAGTGGGGTACGGATGTAATGGTCAACCATGGTACTATGATAGTCCAGTCTTCCCGTTTCCGGCGATTCGGTACAAGGAACCCACTGCTGAGATTAAGGCGTTGAGGGAGAAGGAGCGCGGGGATTGGAAGGAGTTGTCCATTGAAGATAAGAAGAATTTATACAGGGCGAGTTTCTGCCAGACTTTTTCTGAATTCCAGGCACCCACTGGCGAATGGAAGCAGGCAGTTGGGGGCGCATTGCTCATGGTCTCGATTGGACTATGGTTGCATATTATTATGAGTGCCACTGGTATGTGTAAATTATGGGGGGGTGTCTTTTGGAATCTAAGGGTTTTTGTTTAGTTTATTCCCAATTGCCAGTACCCCAGAGCTTCTGCGATGAATGGTTCAGGGCACAGACGCGTCGTCAGATTGATTTGCATGTCAATCCAATACAGGGTGTGAGCTCCGAGTGGGACTATGATAAAGGTGATTGGAAGGAACCACATAAGTTTGGACAACTGCCGAATCCGTTTATCGATCCCTGCACGGGGGAACGAATTGTACCGAATTACAGGGAATAGTGTATTTTTGCTCTATGTTTTGCAATTTTATTAAATTATCAGGCATATTTTAAGAAAGGAGAATAAATGTAATTATGTTTAAACGAGTTGTGCCTCTTTGGAAATCATCCCAGGGCCCCCTGAGGGAGTAATTACGAAAGCAGGACATTTGCGAGTTTCTTGCATGCCGAAAAACTAGCGGGAACCTTTTCGGAAGCCTCAAAACTGAAATAAGCCGCTGCCAGAGTGTGTGTGGGGGGTGGCGGTGGCGGCGACGGCGCAGCAGGAACGGTAAAAGCAAGCGACCGCAATAAGGGTTTGTCCGTCCGTTCCGTCCGTCCGTCCGTTTTAGGGGACCTTTGCTTTTACTTGGCAGCACAAACGGATCATGTTGAACCCTTATCTTGTGTGCGTCCCTCTGCTGGGGGTGTTGTGTGCGGATGACCGTTCGCTTTATGAAGCACAGGGTGGTGAGGAGAGGGGGAGGAGGGGTGTACTCTCCGGAGGGTTTCAACTCTGAAACGATGTATTACGATGAGTGCGCGCCGTTCGGACGCCGTGGGGTGTGAGGAGCGGAGCGCGCGCGCGCCTGGCGTAATATAAGGTTTCTCTCCTTCGGCAGCCGGCAGCCGGGGGTGGCTGGGTGAATACAGCCACCCCAACCACCTCCGCCCGCTTCTCATTCCACTTTGGCCGGACGGTGCTTCCTGCGCGCAGCGCAAGCGGACAAAGGATCGCTTACTCCTCCGCACGGCGGTGTTGCTGCTCTTTTTTCCCGTCTTCCACGCAAAGACTATTGATTGTTATTTGATACAAAAAGAAACGGACGGGAAACGAAAGTACACACGGACTTTTCCTCGCCCCAGCCCCCGCCGAAGAATGTCCAACGAATATTAACTGTCACGTTGTCAATGATGATGGGGATGTAATCCAAATACGACCAAGTATTTTTGGTTCCTTGTGCTATTATTCTTTGTTATTTAGCAAGAAATTTGTTGTTTTTTAAATGATCAATTTCGGGATATCCTATCCAAGGATATTCTAATAAACATATTTGTTCTGAGATGGACTTGTAATTTTCGACTTTAGTATAGTCCTAGTTTTAATTTTAAACTTCAGCTTCTCATATCTTCTGAACCAAATGAGATATCTTTATGCATTAAAAAGAAAGCTAATCTGCATTTAATTCCTAATGACGTACCGAAAGTTGAATTTTTTATTTCATTTAACTCTAGTGATATAATTAAAAATACAGAATTATTTGTTTTGTCACTAAAGTTCGAATTTAACATTTAATATCCTCTGAACGACAAGAGATATTTTTATGCTTTAAAAAGGAAAATAATCCATAATTGATCTGGTATCGACACAGAAAATGTTAATTTTGTATTTGATAGGAATCCAGAGATATAGATAAAAATGTTCAAGTAGCACATATTAGCGCAAGTAACACACATCAGCGCACTTCCAGCGTGCTAGGGCTGGACGAACTAACGTTTTTAACTCTTAATATCTTCTGAACTAGATGAGATATCTTTATGAATTAAAAAGCATGTTAATTTATATTTAACCCTTTATAAAATATGAAAAGATGAATTTTTTATCACATTTATCTCTAGAGATATAGGTAAAAATACTAAATTGTAACTTTTGTGACTAAGGTTCAAATTTAACATTTAATATCTTCTGAACGAGAAGAGATATTTTTATGATTTAAACAGGCAAATAATCCTTAATTAATCTGTTATCATTTCAAGAAATTTCAAGTTTGGATTCTATACAAATCGGAAGTTATAGGTAAAAATGTTAAAGTAGCACATAATTGCGCAGGTAGCATACATTAGCGCACTCCTGCTCTACGGTCTACGTTTTCATCCCTTAATATCTTCTGAACCAAATGAAATATCCTTATGATTTAAAAAGAAAAATAATAACTATTTAATCCTCTATGCTACCATGTAGCTTGAATTTGATTTTGTATAGCGTTGGAATTATATTGGTGAAAATATAAGATGTTTCAGTTTAACCCAATTTTCAACTTCATCCTTGATTATCTCATGAACGCAAAGAGATATATTTTTCTTGTAAAAACTATATTAATCCTAAATTAATCAGTTATGCGACTCCCAATTTTTAAGTTTGTAGTCCATTGGAATTCAAAGATATGGGTAAAAATATTTGTTCTTGCATAGACGGTTAACAAAGCGCATAAAACGGATTGCATTTTTACGCGGCCGCCGCTGATAAAAGCACGTGTCTAAACAGCGGTAATAATTCTTTTCGAAATTGCGCGATTTATTCGTGTTTCCCTCCACCGTCCCCGTCGCGTATGCGTTGTCATTGCCGTCGTTGCCGCCACCGCTGTATTGACCTATTATTTGGACTCTGTAAGTGGCCGCCACGCTTGTGTCTGACGAGTTTCATGCTTTTACAGCAGGGTGCTTAGCACTTAATGGCTGTCGATAACACATCCCCCGTGTTGCTGCCCCCTCGACCCTTCTTCTTCAATGCTATCTCTCTATGCATTACTTGTTTGTGAACTAAAGAATAAATATTAATATGTTATAAACTAAGGAAAAGAACAAAAATCATAAAAGTATGGATGGTATAGAAATTGGGGACGTGCGGAGGGGGGTTGGAAGTCCTCAAAGGAGAAAATTCGTTACGAGGCTGTCTGTTAACTTGGGAAACGTTTCCTTGGAAAGTTGAGCAAAAAGACGCAAGAGCCAGGAGGAAAAAGAAAAGCCGGGCGGACGAAAAAAGGAAGAGAGACGCGCAGTTTTTATGATGTAGCGCGCACCCGTCAGCCGCCTCAACGTCACGGAAAGGTTGCCGGCCGGATTGGGGGGCGGCCGGAGCGTGGGGTGAGTGTGTGCGGCGCGGCAAGGATCCCCCGGAGGGTCTAACCTGCCAGAGCTCCTCGCTTCTACTTTGCCGACTGCAATTTACTTGATGAAGGGTGGATGGGGACTTGGGGACGCCACTCTCACCCTCCTCTCGTCCCACTCCGCTACCCTTGCGTCAGTGCCATCGTCATATCCACCCGCATTGCGCGCCCACACACACCACCGACCGAACGCGCACGAGATAAACTTTGAGGGTTGCGTTACATCGTTTCGTTCGAAAACTGCATTGGGATCCTTTAATTACAACTCATTTTACTCATTTTCCAAAATAATTTTTCCCCACTTCATATCTCTCCTCACGCAAGTCTTACATATCTTATTATTTTTTTGTTTCAAAATATAACTAATAAACTAAAATATTCCAAATGTTAAACTTTATATAGTGAATAGTTTTTGAGAAAATAACTTCTGAAAAAATCTCGTTTTTTAATTTCCTCTGGTGAATTGTGGTATTTCAACTTTGGGGTAGAATATCTTCTAAACTACTTGAGATATTTTTTTATTTTATATCTCATAGGAAAATACATGTTTTCATGTATAATTGACGTTAATTTCATTTTCATAACTTTTATAGTTTTAGAGATATACAACTTTAAAACTATTTGGAATTGATAAAGTTGCAAGTAATATTATTTGAGATAACTTTTGAAATATTATTCCAAAAATTGTTTTGAAATATTAAAAGGACAGATTATTAGTGTCGTTTGAAGCAAATAATTTTGTGATTCACCCCCAGTGCGTAACTATGCGACAACAAGGACATAAATTAAATTGTTGGCTGTTTTCATCCGCATAGCGAGTGTGATGCGTGGGTGCGTAGAGGTGCTTGTTATTTTTCCTCACCCCCCCGACAGCGTATAAGGGTGGCGATGCACCCCTTCGCGCTCTCCATATGTCCGCGGGCGGAGAGCACACGCACGTGGCAACGGGGTGCGAGCGGCGCGGCTCACCCGGCGTTCTATGGCTTTGGGCAACATGCACGCACCACACACTATTTGATCGATAGTGTCCACCGCAAAACCGTCCCTCTTCCCTACCCCTTCGCACCCCGCTTGCCCCACTTCCACCCTCTACGCGTTGGCGAGTGTTATAGCCCTTCGGACACACGTATATCATATTCGAGCTGCGTTATTTCTTCTCTTATTTTTGAAATAGTTAAATTCTATGATTTCTAAGAAAATTGGGTGGTAGTTAAGAGTATGAGTAACACTTTGGCAACGCTGCCAGCTGCAGTTCGGGGGGCGGCGTGCGGAGGAGATGAGGATGCATGCACGTAATGTCTGTTGGCGATGGTGCAATTTGGGGAAATAATAATACACCTTTTATACGCGCCAGCCCCCCAAAAGGGGCAAACGGGGGACGCTGCGCATGTCTGGAGCAGCCATATCTAGCGCGATTATTGCCAATAAACCTGAATTACTCTCAATATTATCCTCGGCGTCGTTGCCGCCGCCACTGAGACTCTAATCGTCGTTCAGCAAAAAAAAAACCACCACCACTCTGCTCTCGCGCTCGCCCCGTTCCCTATTTTTATACCTCGAAGAGAGAACGAGGGAGTTTTAGTGCTTGCGCTGCAACGAGGTCAACTTTAAAGCGCTGTCTTGTATTCCTCCCGCTGCCCCCAACCCCTCTTGTACACGAGTGTAAGAAATAGCCTTTCCTCCCCTTCAACCCCTTTATCCTCCCGTCCTGCTGCACTACTATAAAGAAGGATAAGACTTGATGTCTTGCAGCATTTCCACGATGGCTTTCTGGTTTTATACTTTTTGATATCAATATTTTAAAGTTAGCTTTTTAACGGCGAGATAAAAATTTAATTGTGTTAAGAATATCACCCTCTTTTAAACCTAAATAAAATCCAAACTAACAATGTTATCATTTCCATTTAAACGGGAGAATAATCTATGGTTATCTAACTCTTATCACTCCATATTTCATTTTCTTATCACTGCTCCTTTCTAAGATATTTACATTTGAAAAATATTTGAAAAATACAAATTACAAAAATGATCTCCTTATATTCATTAATTAGGAAAACTCGAATAACTTTTAAACCAGATAAGCAATTTTTAAAATTCAAAAAGTATTTGAAACATAATTAAAGTGGGTATCAAGTGTTTAAATTTGAGGTTTCGATCTCTTGTGGATAAAAAGGTATTAGCAGTTACATACAAACATCATGAAAATTGAGTGGGTTGTCTTTTAACCCGGAATATCCAGAATACTTCCGGTTGCATTTTTATGGATTAATATTTTTTGAAATTGGTATTAATGTGGCTATGCGTGCTGCTACTTTTATTAAATTATCTTGTCTGGTTTTGGAGATATTAATGAATATTTAAATATTAAAAACAAACACGGCTTGTAACAGGCTAAATCACTTCCGGAACGAGTTATGACACATTGTGACACGTCGCACGTGACACGCGACGGGATATCAATGTTGCACGAGTGACAAGTTCGATGACGTGTTTGAAGTGCGCACACACATCCCTGGGGAACGTGACGCGTGACGTCACAGGTGCATTTATTTATTCCCGAAAATGATAATTTAGTGGTCTTTGCGTGCGACGTCCGTTCCGGAAACGTATTATCGATTCGGTTGCCTTAAATATTTGTGCCTGCTACGTCGCAACGTGAAAAGGGTCCCTCGTTCCCTGCTCATCCCACTCATCCCAACCGCCGGCGCGCTACCACCGCCCCGTTCGGGATGTGTGTTTATGAAAGTTTCCTTTTCGGGTTCGGGTCCGTTTCTGGGGTCGGTCCGGTCATGTGGGAGGGATTTTTAGGGATGATGCGGACGGAACGTCAAGAAAGGTCGCGTCGGGATATAAAGGATCCTCCTCACGGTCGGAACCCGGCGAGGGATGAATCATGAGTGTGCACCAAGGATTCCTCTTGTGCGTGCGCGTGTGCCGATGTGTGTGTGTGTTTGTAAAAGGATAAGGTCTGGTCTTTTAGTAAAGATGGATGGTCGCTCCTTTTGTTCCCGACCGATCCGGGAAAAACGCCACGAGTGGGATGAGTCCTTGAGGAATACGACGCCGAATACGGGGAATGGCCTGTTTTGGTCTTTTGCCAGCAACACCGAAAATTGCAGACAAATCGTTACCACTCACTTCTTCCTTCTTCCCGCCAATCTACTGCAGTGTCCCCGATTCTCAAATTTACATTTACACATTATTATTATATTTTAATTGCTTGCTGTGTATATATCCATGTAAATTCTTTTAATTACTCATTAGAATTCTCTAAAACTTTTACTATAAAAACTCTAAATTTAGACACTTTTTAACTGCTCATAACTTTTTATCAGCTTGTGAAAACCTCTTGAAAATTGCCACATTGATAAATAGATAATTGTTTGTTAATCCACAATTTAGTTTGTTAAAATGCCTTAAGAATTATAAAAATTATGATACTTTAAACATCCCTCAAAAATGAGTAAAAAACTACCATTCTTACAAAACATCAATGAGAATACTTCTACTTCATATATTAATATCTCTTGATTGAGCATAGACACAAAAATGAAATTTGGGGTGTGCATATACAATTAACGAGTGAGTAATAAAAAGTAAAATGTAAAATTTTCAGCACATAGTTAAATAAATCTTTGTTATACTGCAATTTAAATGATTAAAATCTAATATGGAGTTTAGAAGTTATTCCTGTTAAACATTAACAATTAGGAAATAAAAGAACTGAACGATTAGAAAAACAAATGGTTAGTTTATTAGTATAAATAAAAGAAATATTACTTAATACAAATGTTAATTAATAAATAAAATAATATAGTTAATAAATGTTAAGTTTATCAGGTAAAATAATGGTCGATAAAATCGTGCAGAAAATTATCAAGAGCAATACTCACTTTCTTCTCATGAAAATGCAGCGCGTCTTCATCCTCATAGCCCAAGCTTCGCATATATTTTAAATACGTGGTGGTTATTGGCATTGAGTAATCAATGCCCTGTTCACCCTTCTTATCACTTTCACGTTCAATCACATTCTCCTGCGGTCGCCATAATTGCAATCGCTTCGTTTTGCTTGTTTTTGTCTTTGGTTTCAGCTTGGGGGATGACAGCGAATTGCACACATCCAGGGGGTGGTTCACTGTGTCTGAATCATCGCCTAATTTAATTGTCACTTTAAGCTTATCAATAGTCAATTTCTTATCCGAATTATTACTAGGTTTTGATTGTGTCTTTTTGGTTTTTTCATCGTCATCGACGTCGTCTCGCTTATGTATTGTTTTTGTTCGTTTGATGGCTTCATTGTTGCAGCAGTGAGTAACGTCGGTATTGTTGTTATTGGTGCTGGCAACGTTTGCATTGTCGGGCGTCGGACTTGGCGACGGCGTCGGCAGGAGCGGCGAGGGTGAACGCGCAGGGTGCTTTTGGCATTCGGTGCAGCCGAGCAGGAAACGTGTGACGGCTTCACGAGGAAGGAATGCGTACGTCTCGGTTATCTACACAAAAACAGAATGAAGAATAAATATATGAAATTCAATACGTGATAAATATTGAAAGATCAAGAAAATACCCATAATGCCCAAAGAAGTCATTATAAGATCAAAATCACTGCTGCTTATTATCTCAAATGTTAATTAGCTACTAATTAAACTATTAATAACTAATATCTCAAAATTTGGCAATGATCCCTCACATAGTTTAATTGCAATAAATGTTTTCGCAAAAAGTGTCGAATTTCACAGTTTCAAACTTAGACATTCTTTGACTGCTGATTCTATAAAAACCAGTACATCAAAATAGATAATTCTTTTTCTGTCGGAAAGTAGAATAACTGTTTAATAATATGCTTTTTAAATGATCAAAATCGCATGATTATTAAGAAAGTTATGAGTAATTAAAAATGAGTTAACTTCGCGCGTGCCAGGTGGTCAACTTCAAGACGCTTGTGATTCATTTTTTTTTCGGCGGGCATTCACCGCAGTACTTGAGTCAATTTTTAAATTTCCAAAACCAATTGTTTAAAGTATTATGTCTTATAGACAATTTATCACTAATAACGGAAAAAATAGTAAAAAAATTATATTTCCTTTATTTTCGTAAAAAAATTAAATTTTGTGAGAATTACCTATATATTCAAATTTGTTTATCTCGATTTCCAGCGTATACATTTTAATCATTTTTTCTGCGCATATAAAGTGTGACAGTATCAATCATACTAAGTTTAATTTGTTTAAATATCTCCAACGGTTTTGTTTAAAAAAGCTCCCGAAATTCTAGGTAGCAAATTAGACCAATATTTTTGAAAAATTAATTAAAAATACTTCCGGTTATGGGATTGATTTGAAAAAATTATCATATATTCCGAATTAGTTGTATAATATGATGCAGTTTAAATATATGCAAATATTGCAACGGTTTTGTCATAAAAAAATTACAAAGTTGACCTATGTAAAAGTTATATAATTTCATAAAATAATATTGATGTTACAGTAATATTGATATCAGTGCTTAAAAGTATGTCTAATGCAGATGACGATAGTTTTTAAATCATTAAAATCGGACAAGTACTTTAGAAGTTATAACGATTTGAAAAAAATCCGTGGTGCTGAGGCGCAACTTCCAGGGAAAATTCCGTAGCGCGTGGTAGCGTGCACCTGTCGCGTATAAGCGCCTGGTGCATGCGACTGCAGCATGTTGCACTGCACTAGGTCGAAACGCAGGTGTAGTAGTAGGGTTGCTAGTTACGCAATGGCTCCTAGCGTCAGCGCGCAGCTAGTACTTGGCCGAAAACGTGCATAGGCAGTGTGCCCGGGTACTGCGCTCTGGCGCCTGGTGGGGGTGACGGGAGCACCAGTAGCATATCAGTCAGTAATTAGTACCGTACATTTTAATTAGTATCTCGAGAACCATAAGAGATATTTCAAAAATTCTTTTACCATAAGAAAGCCAATTAAATTTCTGATGCTGTGCCAGTTAATCATTAAATTTCCGCTAACAGGTTAGGCGTAAAAACACTCCAAAGTCAAGCTTCTTTTACAAGCGTTTGGCACGTGGTAATTAAAAGTTTCTTACGACAAGTGATTGTCCACTTATCCCTTAAGATGCTACTAATATATTAATTAAAATTAACAGTAAACAAAGGCTAGGAAATCATTTAAACTAGTAGCCTTTAACAATGGATTATCTCGTAACTAGAGTTGTATAAATTAATTAATATCTCAAGAACCACTAAAGCTATTTTAATCATTTTTGCTTTGTTATAATACTGAATAATGTACCAATAATTGGTATAAATTTTGCAATTGTCCGAGTAATAGTTTCTGAGATATCTAGGTTTAAATAATAAGATACGTACGTGCAAATTCGATAAGCACGCAAAACACGTCTGCATTTACAGCGAACACAAACGACTTGAAATATTGACAATCAACAGGTGATACAAACATACACATTTGCCGCCCCCAACACCATAGCCGAATATCAAGCACATAAAACTCAAATACAATTCATCCCTTCCCTCCAAAGTGACGGCAGCGGCAGCAAACGCGATGGCGAAGGCGGAGGCGGCAGCAAATGTTGTACACTCGCAGTCATTGCACGTCCGGCTCGTTTAACGCCAGCGTAAATAATCAAGCAAGTTCTCTTCGCACCTGCTCTATTATTATGCAAACGTATTGCAAGTTACACCAGGTGTATCAAATTACTATTTGAATTTTGGAAATTTAATAATTAAAAAATCACTTACAGTCCGATAAGTCCTCTTTTGTCCTGCATGTTTTCCTGGACGTCCTTCTAGCTCGACGTGAACGTTGTAAATAATGTCGAAAAAGTTTTCAACTACAGCTACTTTGCGATGTGCAGGCGAGCCATTTGATTCCTGAAAATTGAAAAGATGTTTGAGAATTAATTACAAACAAACTAATTGTACGAAAATTATGAAAAAAATTACACGTATCGGGTATTTAATTGGCAATCAGATGAATCAAAAACCAAAAAGAAATCTTCATCGGATTCTGAAATATAATCAAAAAACTAGAATTTGTCTCTGAGTCGAAAAAAATACTTTTTTTTCAAAACTCGATATTAATTAAACCACTTGAGATAAGTTTCTGAAATTTTTAGAATGTATTGCTGATTTAACGTAGTTTCTAACAATGTAAAAATAATTTTTGGATATTATCAAGTTTTTGAAATATGCTCTAATAATTGATGAGAAAGCAATGGCTTCATCATCAACATGTGGTTATTTGCATTTTTTACGTGTTTTAAGCAGCTAGTATCAACAGGTTCTCTGTGTAATTTCAGGGGTTGCTTTGCATTCTCAATTTACGAAGTGTGCGCCCTACACGTAACACCAAAATAAGGGATGTGTAGAGGCGGCAATAATGGCCAGGCGAAGATGTATGCCGGAGCCGCCACCCTGCTTCTGAACGTCCTCTACGTTAAATGCTGGCAACTACAGCCACGATTCAGTTGTGATTTAGTCCTTGGTAAAAGAGGGCGCTCACGTCTAGTTATCCTAGGATAATAGAAAATTCAATACTCGTATCAATCGTTATTAGAATTATTTCCAAATTTAATCAATAAATCAAATAATAAAAAATTACTAAGCATCGCCAAAGGAAGGATTAATCCTTTAAAAGAAATATTCAGAGCGACTTTATAGTAATTAACTTGATGATAATTAAAGTATTCAAGGATTAATTATATTTAATAATAATTTGAGAATATAATTTGATGATAAGAACAGAAATGTTGTAGGCAAGATTTGCAAGAATTTTTTTGAACATATATGCAATCTAGGAATAAGCAACAGGTGTGTATATTCCATGTCTGTGAATTTCCAATTTCCCGGGACCTTGCTTCCGCCTCACAACGTTTTTCTACACTTTTCAGAGCTGCCAAAAGGTTTTTAGAAATTCCATAGATATCAGAGATAATTTAAGAATTTTAAAAGTGCCCCTCATATTTTATGATATATTTCAAAATGTATTGGAGGGATTTCAAAAGTTTAAAAAGCACATTAAACATGGGTAAATTCTTTATGGTAGTGGTGAATTTCATGGTGATGTGTCAATGGGAAATGATGTTTTGATGATTTTAAAAATAGTTGGTTTTTAGAGTGAGATTCGAAGCAAAACACGCGCGCCTTGTCATTAATTTCCTGGCGACGAGCGGCGAACGAGGAATGACAGCAGGTCGAGACGGAGCAGGAAAGTGAGAAATTGATGCAGAGAATGTGCACGAGGAGGATGGATGGAAATGATTCATGCAGGCTGTGCACTAATGATCCGCACTCTTGCTTGCCGGCGCGTCTCTCTTCTTATCTTTATTACCTTCGCCTGCTGCCTGCTGCTTGCTGCGATCGAGAGAAGCCAAAAGGCAGCCGACTGCCTGCCTGCTTTCAGATTATTGCCTTGGCGGCATGCGATCTCATTATCTCTTCTTTTTTTTCTTACTCTTCTTTTGCGCCAAAGGAGAAGAGGAACCTTGGTAAAATTTTTCTGATTTTGTTGGATATATTTGCGATAAGAAATGGGTTAGGGGATGATTTAGCAAGCTAGCTGGCAGCCACCCTACTCCCCTACCCGTATAGGTCCCTCTGCCATTTGGCAAACAATGGTGTTGGATGAGCAGGCATTAATATTGCAGGGAGCGGCACGGGCATGGAATGGAACGCTCCCGATTCCTCTCTAACGAGCACTCACTCTCGGGTGTCGGGTTCGTGAGCTGAGCACACGGGGGTGCGGCTGTGCTGTGCCGGGACAGAGTGCGCCCAAAGCGTTTGTGAGTTCATCCCGTACGTCCCGTGCATCCCTTTCGGATCGTGCGGCCCGTGTTTCAACACGCACACAAACTACACAAGATTCCAACGCTTTGTGGGCGCTACTTTAAACCATTCTACCAGGAAAAATACCTGGGATATTTTGATGAAAATTTGCACATTCCTTAGGGAATTATTCGCCTATAAGAATCTTTTTGAATTTGTAAAATTCCACCAGCAGATTTTAAGATATAAGCAAAGAAGTAGAATCTAAAATTAATTGCCTGATTGCAATATGCGGAATTTGCTTAGTGAAGTTTGGAATGCTATATCTCAAGAACTAGCGTAGAAAAAAATTTGTAAATCAGCATTATTATTACAAATTTAATTACGTTTCGACTGCTTTTCAAATTTTTAAAATTGATTATTTATGTTATGAGATATTGTCAAAAAAGTATGGGAAAAGCTAAATTACCTGATCGATAAATGGAGAATTTTACCAGTCAAGTTTACGATGCTATATCTCAAAAACTAATAGAGCTAATATTATGTCCCTTTGCAAGACCATTAAAAATTTAATGAATTTTGATACACTTTTTGAAATTTGGCATTTGATTTATTGTTTATTGTTTTACAATCCAAAAGGTAGAGCGCTAATTTCTGAAAAAATTAAGCTTGATTTGAAATCTCTTCAAAATTAATTCTCTCGTCATTACCGCAGAATTAGCATTAGAAAAGTGAAGAAAATAAACAAATAGGTGTCAAATAGAACGGAGGCGGCAATACGTTTAGTGTACAAGCCATAATATAACAGGTTCCTAAAGTGCATGTTTGGCTGTAGGGTAGTAAAATAAGGATAAATGACCTTCGCTCCTTTAGCTGCCTCCGATGCCGCAGTTGCCACGCCGCCACCGCTACCGCCGTCCGGTATCATTTATGTGTGTGCACGACAGCCAATTCCGTCGGGTTTATCCCAAAACGAGCCCGGTGCAACACATGCTGCCGCTTTCATTTATGTTACCCCAAATTCTAACAGCAAAGTTGTTTTTAAATATTTATATCTCCAAAACGAACGCAGATAATTTTCATATTTAAACGGCCAATATTAGATCATTTATCCCTTTGCATATATGCAAATTTTCAAATATATATCTCATATCAATTTATCGTGAGAGAAGTTTAAACTACCTAAGAAATGCAAAGCCATCGATCTTTTTGTTAAGCATGGTAAAAAATTAATATCTCTAAAACTAGTGAAGATATTTTGATATTTTAAAAAGAATATGAAAATATATTTGTTGTTTTTTGCAGAAAAAAATATTGATAGTGTTATGTCTTGGTATTGAACAGTAATAAATAGTTGAAAATTTGCAATTTGTACATTTTTGACACGCCGTAAAAAATTGAATCCGAAACGCGCAAAACGAACACGAAAAAGTAATCGATAAGAGAAGCGCTCGAGAACGTGCCTGTATGGGTTTGAAAGACAGTTACACGACCGCCACCGCCACTGCCGTTGCTGCCGCTGTCGCTGCCGCCGTTGCCGTTATCGTTGACGCAGAGATTACGCCGGCGGCGCTCTCTCATTCATGAAATGACGCCACCGCCGCTGCTGCCGACGCCGCCGACACGCCGTTTCGTCGAAAAGGGGATTTGCGCTTCGACGCTGACGGCCCCAAAGTTACCGCACTGTTGCTGCTGCCGCCCCCACTCGACATTATACCCACCTGCGTATCTGGCTTTTTGCTGTTCGCCGAAAATCTCCTTTCTCCACAAAATCTCGAATATCTCCGCAAATATTTGAGATATTTTAATTATTTAAATTGTTTATGAGAACACGAGAGTGCCTTAATAGGCTGACGAAAGTTTGACTTATTATCTTTAACTGTTAATTAAGAAATAGTTATTAAATATAGTAATTTGTTAAAATATACATCTTTTACTAAATTCCAAATATCTCGAATACTAGAAGAGATATCAAAATAGTTTAAAAACTATCTGATACTCAATTAGATGCTTAAATCATTTGCATAAAATTAAAGTTATAACTTAATTAGTTTATAAGTTATTGCATATCAAAGATGAGGTAACTATTTCGATATTTTGATTTTGACCTGAAGCAAAACAACTTGAAAAACCTATATTTTCAAATGCTTGCCAAAAGTGCAATAAATAAGATAAATTAATAAAAAATTTAGAGTTGTAAAGGTAATTTTTGTGATTTTTATAAAATTGTGATTTTTATAAAATATATAAATTTGCACCCTGTACGATGAATCTTATCAGACCTAGTTTTCAAAACTTCCCTAAAACGTCCCTTGGGAAAACGCTTCCCTAGACGAAGTCTGTGAATATTTTTTTAAATAAAAATATGCGTTGTATAGATGAAGATATGTACAATAATATTCCTGAAATTCATTATCCTAGAGTTTTTGTTTCTATACGAAAAAAATTGCCAAAAATGGCCTATTTTTGGCTTTGAGTTCAAGTAGGATGAACTGTCCAAGAAAGATGATTATAATGTTTAAATTAATATATCACGGAAACTAATTAAGATATTTACAAAATTCAAAAAGGAGTTGATTTAGAAATAATTCATAAATTCAAAAAGTGCAAATTGAAAATTATGAGATTATTGTTACTATTGCTTATAGGGTGAAATGTATAAAAGTTAAAGAATGGACAAAAAAAGAAGGTGAATGTAGTGCGTGTGGTGTTAATAGCCCGGAGAGCAATATCGCTACCCGAAACGGCGGGTGACACCAACGGAGGCGGCAGCGGCGGCGGGATCGATGGCTTGTGCACGTGCGAAGTGCGGGTGGCGTTGGCCTCGATCGCTTGGCGGCGGTGGCGGCGGCGTCGCCTTGCTTAATCACCCGTGGAACGCGGCTAAATGCCGCTTCGCTTCAAGGGTGCCCACGCGGCCCAAATAGGAATTGTAGATACACAACCGCAATGACCGCAAGTACCATTACAAACCGGATTCAATATCTTATTTTGCAATCATCCCTTGACGTAATTTCAAAATTTTTAGTCCTGTTCATAACAGGATTAAACCTATTTTCAAATACTTAATAAATATCTTGCATATCTACCAAAGGTTTTGAGTTAGGGTTGTAGCCATAGGGTTGTAGATTATATATCAATATGCTTTATATACCGTTGGAAACAGGGTTAAATCTAGTTTAATATGCTTTTTGAAATATAAAATTCGGATAAATAGTTTTTGTGATATTTAAAGTTAAAAACTAATAAAAAATTTAGAATCATTTTCCATAACTTTTTTTAATTAATTAATTATAAAAGAACCACTGACAATATCGATATAATTTTAATACCAGTTAAACGTGGATTTAATATATTTTCAAATACTTTTTGAATTTTAATAATCGAATAAGGGGTTTTTAAAATATTTAAGTTTTAGTAGGAGCTAAAATTAAAGCGTGAAACCGGAAAGAGTAATGAATGACACCAAGGCGACTACTGCATTTTGCTTCTTTTCAGCCACCCCTCAAAGCATATGGCAACGCGGCAAAGTCTACTAGAGTCATCCAGCCAGCCGGCGGCGGCAAAGCGTCCCGTCCCAGCCGGGAACACAAACGCATTCCCCTTCTCTCTTTTACCACCCCCTCAATCTGCTTTGAGAATCCCCAATACAGCAATTTCAATACGTGTTCATACTTTATACCACCACCAAGCCCCTGAATAATTTTTACCTTAAATGGCGGATGCGGAACGTATAGACTTGGGTCCTTTGCAGATCCTTGCAATTTATTAATTGCCACCACATTATTATCCACATCACACACGCTGTAACGTCCCACAATGCTATCGGCCGGCTTCGGTTCGTAGCCGTCCGGTTGACCGATATGAAATTCTTTCGTTTTCACCCAAAAGCGGAACTTGCTATTGTCCGAATTGGCCACCTCGTCCCCCCGGAGGGTTCGCAGGATGCGTGCGTATTTCTTGAGGGTGATTGTTTTGGTTTTCGCCAGGTCTCCGTACGTTTTAATCACCCATGGCTGGTAGGCGGCGAACATGTCCTCCACGTAGGTCAAATGCGCACACTTGTGATTAGCCGGAGGCGGCAATGCGGACTTCCGTTTCGTACCTTTCGTCTTCCGGGGACCGCGAGCATCCATGTCGAGCATATTCTTGTACGTAAGTCACTGATGCGCTGCCTGCGATGCGCACACGGGAGAGGAGAGATCGGGATGACGGACCGTCCCGTACTGAATATGTGCTTGGGACCTATGTGCAGTCATCCTCACTCCTCTTCTGCTTCGCTCTCGCGTCCCGTTCCCCGATGTGCGGCGCGCACAAGTGGCGTGTGGTGGGGACGCCAGGAAACCCATGCACAGGCGACGGGCATACGGGCTTTACAAGCGACACGCTTTCTCCTGTCCCGTGCGTGGATATCTGCGCACGAGCAATGACGAGGGCGCCGTTTGTGGTCGCACGCCCTCGCAATAAATTGCAAAGAGTCGGCTGTGATTACGCATTCGGACGCAAAAACATGAAATACCAAATTTTACACATATCATCACTTTCCGACGTGATCCACAGAGATACCAAAATTTCACAAACACTATATGAAAATTCATTTAATTATTTACAATTTCTGAGGAATTCAATTTATTTGAGAAAGTTGTTTAGAAGTTAGACCATTTTAAACCCACGCGGATGTTTTGAATTCTTTGAATTCAGGTAATTTTCCTGTTTGGGAATTAATTTCCGGTGAATGAGTGGAGGTACAATTTTTCTAAGGGCACCTTTCGAAAATTTGATTTATCCTTTATAGTTTGTGAAAATTTGAATCAAATTCAAACACTTTCTTAAAAGTTAAAAGTTTGAAAAATAAAAGTACTTAAAAAATAGAAGAAATGATGAATTGGTGCGGAGAGATGAATAGCTGAATTGGTGCGGAGCGTAGGGATACTTTGGGAATTAATTCTAGAAGAACCCATTGGGATAGACTAATCATTTATACACCAAATTAATTATCAACTAATTGGTTATGTTCTCTCAATTTTGGAATAAATTTCAATGGTGCAATCAAAAATTATAGCGTTTTAAACAAAACCGGAATACTGCAACAGTATTGCTGAAATTCCAGAATTAATTTCAGGAGAATGAATGAAGATAATAAAAAGATTTAAACGCTGATTAAATTACTAGTTAATCATTCATAACTCCTAAAAATTTCAAGTTGATTCAATATGTCTCTAAAAAGTTATAGCAGTTTGAAAATTGTTTGTCCAAATTCCAACTGAACTCGATGCAATTTCCACTCTGAAACATCATTTTTTGAGTTTCAGACTTAATAACTCGCAAACCAATAAAGATAATTAAATATTTTAAAAACTGGCTTTAAGCTGGCTTCATTGTTTATATAGTCTGAAGAAATCAGCGGAATTGTAGCTGTATCTAAAAAGTTATAGCGAGTTTAAAAATATTGGCGTATAAACGCTGTTTAAGGCACCTTGAAAATGTATTTTCCAACTTTGGAAATGAATTACGGCTGAACCAGTAGAGATATTAAAATAATTTAAAAACCATATCAAAGATGAATTAATTATTAGATTATCCATGAAATTTCAACTGAATTAAAGCACTTGCTAAATAGTTACAGTAGTTTAAAAATTTTCCAATTTTGGCTCATGATGTTATAATGTAATTTTTGCGAATGAAACAATAACACAGCCGTCAATTAATTCCTTGTAGGATATTAATGGAAAAGTGAAATAATTTTGAAAAATTAAATGCTGGCAAGGTAAAAGTGACATTAGGTCATTGCTGGGTGCGCCGACGCGCGGTGTGCAATGGACAAATAATTGCATCCGCCCGTACGGTCCCGGTCTGGCGAAGAAGAAGCGAATAAAGACAACAATATCCAGTATTCAATACCAACAATCAGACGCAGAGAAAGATAGAACTAGAGATAGGAGGGGGCATCCGGCGAGTGGCGCGTCGTAATTACCAAACTGACCGAATACAGCGCTTCCCAAACTTGCAATTCTGGTCAATACAACACTCCGATTTCAAATTCTTTTGGCTTATGATTAAATTGTTAGTTGTACTATAACTTGCTAAAAAAACTAATTTGATAGCTCAAGTAGTTTAGGTGGTAATTAATGTTAAAGTTGACATTACTTGTTTTGTAATGGACTTAAAAGTTTGGTACCACTGCTTGCTGCGGGAGCAGGAAAAGAGGAGAAAATAGTGTCGCACGACACGTGACGCATCAGAGCATACATGCATGTCGCCCACGTGGCAATTCGGTCTTTGTTCCCTGTTCACGAACGTACAAAGCGAGCCGCAAAGCGCATAAATTGCTTGAAGCAAATTTGGAATTTCTTGGTGAATTCCTTGAAATTTTAATCAACTAATCAAAGTATTTAATACTTAATTAAATGAGAAATTATAATTTGAGATGCGCGGTGTGGGTTGTGGAAGTTGATTGGAAAGTTTGGTTACTTGAATAAAAAGTGCAAAGAGTATTTGTGTGGTCAGTAAGATGTGCGTGCGCACCAGTAACGGACCGGATATCATAGTCCGTTAGCGGTTCACGCATAGCGTGTAATCAATGACCGTTACGGCCGCGCCGTGTCCCGGGCCCGTCCCGTCGCGACGTGATTAATTCACCGGAACTGGTCCAGCAGCATCCCGCATGCTGTCGACTCGCCACTGGCCACTCGCCACTGACCACTCTCCACTCACTCCTCTCCCTCTCTACGAGTTCTTCACAATTCTTTCTTTACATGTTAATTCATTTTTCTTGCTTGTTTTGTCCGTTTTTAAGTAGGACTTTAAAAATTCAATATTCTCAGTTCTAGTGCCCTTTTGGCTGGGTTCTCGTTTTTTAAATTAAAATGATTGTACTAATTATCAAACTAGAATGAATCTATTGTTGATTACTTTTTGAATTTTGAAAATCGCATGAGTGCATTAAAAGTTATTCGAGTTTAAAAACTTTTAAAAGTTTTGGAAAAGTTTCAAAAGTACCTTGGGCAATTCCAAAGAGTTGCGAAAATGAGTCATAATTTGATCCATTTTTCACTGCTCGTATATCAAAAAGTATTATCGCTATCAACATGCGGTTTGCACGATTCGATTAGGAATTTTATCTAGTATATTGTGAATTTTTTTCAGAATTTTGTAATGTGTAGTTTTTTAATAATTAATTATTTCCCAGAGTCCAATTTTGAGACTAGCAAGATGCGCATAAAAGTTACCCATTTTTGATAATTAATATCTCAATAACTATGATTGATATCAACATGAAGTTTACAGGATGCAATTCGAAATTTTATCAAATATGTTGTGAAATTTTTTCAGAATTTTCTAATGACTAGTTTTCTAATAATTCAATATTTGCTAGGGTATTAAATGTTTGAGATTCACCTACTGCGCGGATAAAGGTTACCCAGATTTGATTACTAATATCTCAAAAACTATCATTGATATTATCATACCGTTTTCACTGTTGCATTATGAATTTAATCTACTTTCCGTCACATTTTTTTTCGGAAGTTTTCAATTAACGGCTTTTTATTAATCGATCATTTTCTGGGATTCATTTTCGAAACTTTGAAGATAAATGTAGTCTATCTTTAATAATTCATATCTCGGCAAATAATCAACATAATTACTTTCGGTTTTCACCATCTGAATTAAAATCTTATCATGAATAAGAAATTTTTTGAATTATACAAATTCAATGTATAATTTCAGAGATATGTTAATTTTTGTGACTGAAGACTCAAGACATTCTCAATTTGTGCGCTTCAATCGCAGCTGTCCGTTTGACCGTTTAATAAATTAAATGTCGCTAAAGTATTACAAGAATTACAAGCACTGACCAGTTGAGATCGAAACAGGTTACATTTGCATCGCGTCCAGCATCTTCAACGGCCGCTGTGCGAGAACCCGACGGGAATAAAGGGTGAAACACGCCGACGACGGGGGAAGATGAAAGGGTTGGCTGTGAGTTCATGAGGTCACTACTGGTCCATTGCTGCCTCGTAATAAACAAACGTTTTCTCTAGCCAGCTACAGAACAAGCAGCTTTTCTATTTTTCAACGTTTTTCTCATTCGCTTCTTTCACTTGATTGCGCGTGCGGTGCGTCTTGGCGGCGCCTTTAACGGTTTATATTCAACAGGTTTTACGTATTCCCAATTACAATTTGCAAGAATTTCATCCGTTTACGCACGTATATACGTTGAAAATATTATTTTAAAATTGAAACAATTAATAAACACGTTAAAAACTTTCTAATTTAATTATTAATTTTTTTCTCGCACGTTTTTGATCAATTTTATTCATTATAAATAAATTTAGACATTTATTATGCATTATAATGATAGAAAAACCTTTAAAAATCAAGTATTTTTGATAATAATTAACTTTTAAAACTTTTCCGTGCGCTCAATACTTGGATTTAATATTTAATTCAGTTTTCGGACCCATAGCGCCCCCTCTTCGATCACTATCAAATTAACATAGGAATTTACGGAAGCCATTTAAATTAAAGTCCATTTAAGCCCTTTAAACGCATGTCGAATGTAAACAATACGGTTATGTGTTAGTTGTTAATGCATTTTGTGCTTTTATTTAATTATTAAAGTATATCTCCGGAAGTAAACATTATAAACATAACCCAGTCACGTCATATTCAACGTGATATTCATATCTCCACTTATAGAGTGTAAACAAATAAGTTGTAATATAAATTAATAGTGAATTATTGCTAAAATGTTGTTCCCGGCCAGTGGAACAGGTGTTTACTATGCTAGATCTGCGAAAATGATACGTTTTGTGCGCAAGGGTTGTGCAAATCGACCATATTTTCATATTGTTGTTACTGAGGTATTGTAATATAACCCTAACTCACCATTTATCTGCGTAAATATTGTTTTAAATTGTATCTAAGACTAATTAGCAATCTCTTTTTAGAGAAGACGCACCCTGAATATGCCAGTCATTGAACAACTTGGTATTTATGATCCTTTGGTAAACGAACACAATGAGAAGCTGGTCTCACTAAACCTGGAAAGAATTTGTTATTGGATTGGTAAAGGAGCCCTTGTAACAAAGCCCATGGAACAACTATTAGGTAAATTTAAAGATTGTTTTGCCTGTTACTAGACAGCTGTACTATTTTATAAACTGTTAGATTACTGCTAAATGTGTGACATATTTCCAGGTCTATCAGGACTATTGCCAATTCATCCTACATCATATGTTGATGCCTGGAGAGCACGTGCCCAACAGGCAGGCATAAAAGAAGAGGAAGAACCAAAGAAAATTGAGGAACAGCAGTGATTCAACCCATTCTCAAATATTATTAGTTAGTTGTTACAAATATAGAAAATTGCATGAAATGCTATGAATTTGTTATAATTCTTACTCCATTATCTTAAAGTTTTATAGCCTATTAATCTCCCTATTACTTCCTTTTTAAATTTTCAAAATTGATTAATTAGTTGTTGAGTTATAACAACTTGAAAATTAGTTGCTGACTCCAGGTGACACCTAGCTAATAGCAACAATTTTCCAGCCTGAATAACTCAGTAACCATGCATTATTTTACAATGCGGTTTTCAGTATCATTATCAGTGATTAATAAACTACATTTCTTATACATTTTAATTAATCAGCGACCCTTAGAAAATTTTGCCAAAATTTAAAATTTTTTGAGCATAACCCCACTCCAAAAATCATGCAATATTTGTATAATTTCTGCATAATTCGTATCTCATTATCATAAAATATTGTAGCCTATTAATCTCCTTATCAGTTCCTATTTAAATTTTCAAAATTGATTAATTAGTTGCTGAGTTATAACAACTTGAAAATTAGTTACTGACTCCAGCTCATACCTGGCTAGTAGCAACAATTTTACAGACTTAATATCTCAGAAACCAAACAATATTTTACAATGCGGTTTTCACTATCGTTATCAGTGATTAATAGACTATATTTCTTATGCATTTGCATTAATCAGGAAGCCTTAGAAAATTTTGACAAATTTTCCCCACGCATGAGCATAATCCCACTCCATAAATTATGAAATTTCTTTATAAATTCTGCATAATTTATATCTAATTATCTTAAAGTTTTGTAGCCTATTAATCTCCTTATCAGTTCCTTCTTAAATTTTCAAAATTGATTAAATAGTTCTTGAGTTATCACAACTTGAAAATTAGTTGCTGACTTCAGGTCATACCTGACTAGTAGCAACAATTTTACAGTCTTAATATCTCAGAAACCAAACAATATTTTACAATACGGTTTTCACTATCGTTATGAATGATTCATAAACTACATTTCTTATACATTTGCATTACTCAGTGACCTTTAGAAAAATTCAGCAAAATGTAAAATTTTTTGAGCATAATCCCACTCCAGAAATCGTGAAATTCTTTTATAAATTCTGCATAATTTATATCTATTTATCTTAAAGTTTTATAGCCTATTAATTTCCCTATCAGTTCCTTCTTAAATTTTTAAAATTGATTAATTAGTTCTTGAGTTATAACAACTTGAAAATTAGTTGCTGACTCCAGCTCACACCTGGCTAGTAGCAACAATTTTACAGTCTCAATATCTCAGAAACCAAACAATATTTTACAATGCGGTTTTCACTATCATTATCAGTAATTAATAGACTATATTTTCCATACAATTGCATTAATCAGGAAACCTTAGAAAATTTTGACAAATTTTTCCCACGCATGAGCATAATCCCACTCCATAAATCATGAATTTTCTTTATAAATTCTGCATAATTTATATCTCATTATCTTAAAGTATTATAGCCTATTAATCTCCTTATCAGTTGCTTTTTAAATTTTCAATATTGATTAATTAGTTGTTGAGTTATAACAATTTGAAAATTAGTGGCTGAGTTCAGGTCACACCTGGCCAATAGCAACAATTTTATAGTCTTAATAACGTGTAAACCATACATTATTTTACAATGCGGTTTTCACTATCATTATCAGTAATTAATAGACTATTTTCCTTATACATTTGCATTATTCAGCGACCGTTAGAAAATTTTGGCAAAATTGGAAAATTTTTGAGCATATCCCCACTCCAGAAATCATTGAATATTTCTATAAATTCTACAGAATTTCTATCTCATTATCTTAAAGTTTTATAGCCTATTCAACTCCGTATCAGTTGCTTCTTAAATTTTCAAAAGTGATTAATTAGTTCTTGAGTTATAACAACTTGAAAATTTGTTGCTGACTTCAGGTGACACCTGGCCAATAGCAACAATTTTAGAGTCTAAATATCTCGAAAACCATACATTATTTTACAATGCGGTTTTCAGTATCATTATCAGTGATTAATAGACTATTGTTCTTATATATTTGCATTACTCAGCGACCCTTAGAAAATTTTGGCAAAATTGGAAAATTTTTGAACAAATCCCCATTCCAGAAATCATTAAATATTGCTATAAATTCTGCGAATTTTTTATCTCATTATCTTAAAGTATTATAGCCTATTAATCTCCTTATCAGTTGCTTTTTAAATTTTCAATATTGATTAAGTAGTTCTTGAGCTATAACAACTTGAAAATTTGTTGCTGACTTCAGGTGACACCTGGCCAATGACAACAATTTTAGAGTCTTAATATCTCGAAAACCATACATTATTTTACAATGCGGTTTTCAGTATCATTATCAGTGATTAATAGACTATTGTTCTTATATATTTGCATTACTCAGCGACCCTTAGAAAATTTTGGCAAAATTGGAAAATTTTTGAACATATCCCCATTCCAGAAATCATTAAATATTGCTATAAATTCTGCGAATTTTTTATCTCATTATCTTAAAGTATTATAGCCTATTAATCTCCTTATCAGTTGCTTTTTAAATTTTCAATATTGATTAAGTAGTTCTTGAGCTATAACAACTTGAAAATTTGTTGCTGACTTCAGGTGACACCTGGCCAATGACAACAATTTTAGAGTCTTAATATCTCGAAAACCATACATTATTTTACAATGCGGTTTTCAGTATCATTATCAGTGATTAATAGACTATTGTTCTTATATATTTGCATTACTCAGCGACCCTTAGAAAATTTTGGCAAAATTGGAAAATTTTTGAACATATCCCCATTCCAGAAATCATTAAATATTGCTATAAATTCTGCGAATTTTTTATCTCATTATCTTAAAGTATTATAGCCTATTAATCTCCTTATCAGTTGCTTTTTAAATTTTCAATATTGATTAATTAGTTCTTGAGTTATAACAACTTGAAAATTTGTTGCTGACTTCAGGTGACACCTGGCCAATAGCAACAATTTTAGAGTCTTAATATCTCAAAAACTATACATTATTTTACAATGCCGTTTTCAGTATCAATATCAGTGATTAATAGGCTACTTTTCTTATATATTTGCATTACTCAGCGAGCTTTAGAAAATTTTGGCAAAATTGAAAAATTTTTGAGCATATCCCCACTCCAGAAATCATTAAATATTGCTATAAATTCTGCAAATTTTTTCTCATTATCTTAAAGTATTATAGCCTATTAATCTCCTTATCAGTTGCTTTTTAAATTTTCAATATTGATTAAGTAGTTCTTGAGCTATAACAACTTGAAAATTTGTTGCTGACTTCAGGTGACACCTGGCCAATGACAACAATTTTAGAGTCTTAATATCTCGAAAACCATACATTATTTTACAATGCGGTTTTCAGTATCATTATCAGTGATTAATAGACTATTGTTCTTATATATTTGCATTACTCAGCGACCCTTAGAAAATTTTGGCAAAATTGGAAAATTTTTGAACATATCCCCATTCCAGAAATCATTAAATATTGCTATAAATTCTGCGAATTTTTTATCTCATTATCTTAAAGTATTATAGCCTATTAATCTCCTTATCAGTTGCTTTTTAAATTTTCAATATTGATTAATTAGTTCTTGAGTTATAACAACTTGAAAATTTGTTGCTGACTTCAGGTGACACCTGGCCAATAGCAACAATTTTAGAGTCTTAATATCTCGAAAACCATACATTATTTTACAATGCGGTTTTCAGTATCATTATCAGTGATTAATAGACTATTGTTCTTATATATTTGCATTACTCAGCGACCCTTAGAAAATTTTGGCAAAATTGGAAAATTTTTGAACATATCCCCATTCCAGAAATCATTAAATATTGCTATAAATTCTGCGAATTTTTTATCTCATTATCTTAAAGTATTATAGCCTATTAATCTCCTTATCAGTTGCTTTTTAAATTTTCAATATTGATTAATTAGTTCTTGAGTTATAACAACTTGAAAATTTGTTGCTGACTTCAGGTGACACCTGGCCAATAGCAACAATTTTAGAGTCTTAATATCTCGAAAACCATACATTATTTTACAATGCGGTTTTCAGTATCATTATCAGTGATTAATAGACTATTGTTCTTATATATTTGCATTACTCAGCGACCCTTAGAAAATTTTGGCAAAATTGGAAAATTTTTGAACATATCCCCATTCCAGAAATCATTAAATATTGCTATAAATTCTGCGAATTTTTTATCTCATTATCTTAAAGTATTATAGCCTATTAATCTCCTTATCAGTTGCTTTTTAAATTTTCAATATTGATTAATTAGTTCTTGAGTTATAACAACTTGAAAATTTGTTGCTGACTTCAGGTGACACCTGGCCAATAGCAACAATTTTAGAGTCTTAATATCTCGAAAACCATACATTATTTTACAATGCGGTTTTCAGTATCATTATCAGTGATTAATAGACTATTGTTCTTATATATTTGCATTACTCAGCGACCCTTAGAAAATTTTGGCAAAATTGGAAAATTTTTGAACATATCCCCATTCCAGAAATCATTAAATATTGCTATAAATTCTGCGAATTTTTTATCTCATTATCTTAAAGTATTATAGCCTATTAATCTCCTTATCAGTTGCTTTTTAAATTTTCAATATTGATTAATTAGTTCTTGAGTTATAACAACTTGAAAATTTGTTGCTGACTTCAGGTGACACCTGGCCAATAGCAACAATTTTAGAGTCTTAATATCTCGAAAACCATACATTATTTTACAATGCGGTTTTCAGTATCATTATCAGTGATTAATAGACTATTGTTCTTATATATTTGCATTACTCAGCGACCCTTAGAAAATTTTGGCAAAATTGGAAAATTTTTGAACATATCCCCATTCCAGAAATCATTAAATATTGCTATAAATTCTGCGAATTTTTTATCTCATTATCTTAAAGTATTATAGCCTATTAATCTCCTTATCAGTTGCTTTTTAAATTTTCAATATTGATTAATTAGTTCTTGAGTTATAACAACTTGAAAATTTGTTGCTGACTTCAGGTGACACCTGGCCAATAGCAACAATTTTGGAGTCTTAATATCTCGAAAACTATACATTATTTTACAATGCCGTTTTCAGTATCAATATCAGTGATTAATAGGCTACTTTTCTTATATATTTGCATTACTCAGCGAGCTTTAGAAAATTTTGGCAAAATTGAAAAATTTTTGAGCATATCCCCACTCCAGAAATCATTAAATATTGCTATAAATTCTGCAAATTTTTTCTCATTATCTTAAAGTATTATAGCCTATTAATCTCCTTATCAGTTGCTTTTTAAATTTTCAATATTGATTAAGTAGTTCTTGAGTTATAACAACTTGAAAATTTGTTGCTGACTTCAGGTGACACCTGGCCAATAGCAACAATTTTAAATTTCTTAATATCTCGAAAACCGTACATTATTTTATAATGCGGTTTTCACTATCATTATCAGTAATTAATAGACTATATTTCTTACACATTTTCATTAATTAGCGAGCCTTAGAAAATTTTGCCAAAATTCCCACCACTGCTGAGCATAACCCCACTTGAGAAATCATGGAATATTTCTATAAATTTTGCACAATTTATGCCTCATTATCTTAAAATTTTATAGCCTATTAATCTCCCTATCAGATACTTCTTAAATTTTGAAAATTCTTTCAGTACTTGCTGAGAAATTAGAACTTTAAAAAATGCCCTCTAAGCTTATAGCACACTAATTACTAAAAATGTTGATAAGCTGATATCCCAGAGACCACATATCTGTTTGCGACGCAGTATTCATTCTCCTTATCAGTAGTTTGCAGCCAAAATATCCGATACATTCGTGCTAATCAACGACCCTTGGATATATTGGACAATGGCATCAAACTTTCAATGTTTGTAAGAGGACATCAGGGGAATTAGGATACTCTCCCTAAAAGTATGCCAGGAATTTTAGTGTAATGAAAATGATTAGATACTTTCTTAGATTATATATTCACTCTCACATTTGCCAAGTGCAAAATGGTTGTATTTTAAAAATGTAATAATAGAAAGTGAGCAAAAACAAATATTATAAGTAAAAGTTGTACAGACTACTTCACCAATTACACCCTAAAGACTCGCCAAGAAAACACCCCCTTTAAAACGCCTGGAAACAACAAGTATGTTGATAATCTAATTGCATTGATGCAGAATAAGAAGACAAATTTGAGAAGCTCTTTGGTTGCCTCATTATTGATCTTTGTTTAATATTTTCGTGGCTGCAACATAATAACATCATAATTCATTAGTGCATTGCATTGCAAGCATGCAATGGTTTTCCAATGTCTAGATGGAAATGCTGAAACTATTCTTGTTTAGCTTGTAAATCACCTGCTTTCATTCCTTTGTCAATGACTTCATCAACTGCTCGGCGATGTTTAAGGAATCTGGGCCGAATTAGGTTGTTGTACAAGATCACTGAGCCATTGAGCTCAGAGGGGATCATCAGCCAGACCAAGAGAATGCACTAGGAACAGAGAAATCAAGCAAGTTAAGCCGCATTAAACATATTGACCCCATGGAGATAGCACCTAACCTCTAAGCTGACCATATGACAAATGCAATAATAACGCAAAGAATGAGCAAACAGCTGCATTCTAAATATAAATTGCCGCTTGCATTTGCATATGAAATGACATGAATAATTAAAAATAGCTTGGAGCTAACCTTTACAAGCCAATACAATGGAATCCATCTCGTGATCAGTTCTGCGAAGAACTCAAGGATGGAGAAGACCGCAAAGACTACCCAGTAGGTGAGCCACTTTTTATCGTCGTCTGAACGCTTTGTTTCAATCGCATGCATTGATGCATAGGCAGGATACAGGAATCCAATTGTATTGCAGACCAATTGGCCAGCAAAGCCAAAGGTCAACCATAGGATGACAAACGCAGTTACCCCTATAAACAACCCCCCAAATGTTACCGCCTAGCACAGGGAACGCAATATATCGTTGGAAACACTTACCAAGGAAGAGATAAGTCCTATTAACACCGGTTGCCTTCTCAAATTTACCAAACGTCTGGCCCAATGGGTTGGTCTCATCTCTCAGAGACTTGTCGAGCTGCTCACGTAATTCCATCAAACGCCCAGCCATTTTTACACAATGCACTCGCGAATTAATTCGTTGCACTTAAAATAAACGTGAATTTAACGCGCACTTGATGTGATTTAGATACGTAATGAACAGTGAGGAGCACCGACTGTGATACTTTCAGAGGTTAGGTATGCACAAGTCAGCTGTCAAAATGACAGCCAGGATTGGCAAACTAAAGTAATCAAAACAAAAAATAAATACCGCCAACTTATGCAAACGAAATGATGAATTAATTTATTTTAAGCTTAATTAATGCCTTATTTTATTCCCTTAAGTCTCCTGCTTAATTATACTTTGAATGGAACAAGTCCCCCCACTCTATTGATCATGCATGGCTCATGGCCAAAGCAGTATTAGTCGATTACCTAACCCGCTTCGTTCATTGCTTATAAGTGCTGTGTTTTATATTTCAAGGTATTATTGCTAATAAACAATCAATTAGTTATTAAAACAGAGTCTAATTATGCTTTGGCTTGTAGATGTTTGGTCTCAAAGCAGCTCCACGCCTCCTGAGCAAGGCCCAATTCATTGGTCAAGCTCGCAACATGAGTGCAGTCTCTGGGCCCCCAACTGTCCATATTAGCCCAGCTGAGAAGGCTGTCCATGGTGTAGCAATTGCTATTGGAGTTCTGGTGGTTCCAGCATGGGTTCTGGTCCATATTCGCCAATACAGAGGCATGGAATAACCATGTGTTCTCAGCCCTTTAGACTATTTGATTATGTAGTGAATAAATAATTTAAGATCTATTTTTCTACTTGTTTCTTCCCCTAATCATAATTCTAACGCTAATGTTAATCATTCTAATCATATACCAAGAAATTCATACAATAATTGATCAAGAAAACTGGGTATTTAGGTCTGAATCAGTTTGCAACCAACTACGATATAATATAATATATTTGTTATGAATATAATATAACTGGAATTTACTTCTTATGATACTTTCATAGCTTGATATTGACAAGTAATTGAAATACATCTACGTAAAACGTTTGTTAATCATTTGCCAAAAGGAAAACGCATCACAAGCAAGAGAAACATCAATGAGACAACTTGTTACAGCAATAGTGGACCCACAATTCTAAATTTCTAGTTTGTTGCTTTGCTTAATTAATTACAATTTAGGCGTTTGAATAGACAAGTATTTCTAGAAGCAGAAACAACTAAAGTTGACAACAATTTCAACACAATGATCACATAATAATTTGATTATTAGAAGACATACAGCAGTAAACTTTTACTGTTCTTCAGTCATCTTGGAACATGCAATAAGTTTACTGAGTATAATCCTTCTTGGTAACTTTAACATTAATAATAAATGGCGCAAAACTGACAGCTAGAAAACCAGTTTGTTATTTGTTAAGTAGATAGTTTAGTTTGTTTGTAGAAAAGGTTTGGAATTCTACAATTACTGAATTACGATGAGTGATACGAAGACGAGACGTAATATTAATATAGTTGTAGTCGTCGTTCTTCCCGTATTTCTAATTTTTATCTTTGGTCGTTTTACGTAGCGAGTCCTTGTTAAAGCTACAGATTGAGCCTAGCAAAGCAGCTCGATTTTCTCCAGCTCCCGAGGAAGGAACAGACGCGCTGGAAGCGCATGTACCGTTCGCGTTTACGGGCGGTGGAGGTGGTGGTGGCATTGGCGGTAAAGGTGGTGCTGAAATAACAAGATTAGAATAAACAATCAACTATTATTTAGCAGAATGAACCGGTTAAAGTGGGTGGCGTTCCCGTATCCAGCGAATTACCAGTGCTCGAACTCGTCGCGCTTTCAGATCGCTCATTAAACTTCCTCTCCTCCTTCTCCTCAATTGTTTTCTGGCGTATCTAATGTAACAATAAACAATTAGAAAAGTGGTTGATGAATTAACGATGAACTGAATTATACTTTAGCCTGTTGCTTTTGTTCCTGTCGCATTTTCTGGCGTTGTTTCTTCTTCTCCTCCTCGGAACTCATCATCTCCTGCACTCTGGACAATCGCTTCTGATTCCTCATGATCTTCTGCTCCTCCTTCAATCTATCCTCCAATTGCCTGCAAATTGTTTTAAGGTGTTCCTTGGCCGAATTCGGGATTTTCAGCAGGGCTTTGTCGGTGGGCTCCAGCGTGAGAAGCACTCCCGAGAAGAAAGGATGCACCAGCAGGCTTTCAATCGATGGCAAACCAACTTTGCATCCCTCCGCTGACAAAATGCTTTCTAGCACTGGCCCTAAGCATAAGCAGTAACAAATTAATCTAGGTATCTCCTGGATATTAAGAAAATTACTTAAGCCACTTGGACATTCGGCTGGAAAAGCATCCACGACACTTTCATGCAGTGGAGCACCAAAAGCCATTTCGTACACGGTGTGCCCAAAGCAATAAACATCAATTGCTTCCAAAGTGTTGATTTTCTTGTGTTGCATGAAATAAGGACGATAGAAACTCGGTACGCCCAGCACACCGTTCTCAATATCCAACAATTTCACGCGTTCATTGTCCAGAAGGACATTGCCAGTGTGCAGATGGCCATAAGGCAGGCCTTTGTCGTGCAGGAACTTCAACGCTTCCAGGATTTGTCGTCCGTACAAGGCAACCTGTCGAATATCCAATGGTTTATGCCCTTTGGGATTCCCATACTTTTTCATAAACGATTGTTTAGCTTTGGCACCGCAAAGCAGATCGCGCAATGAGCCATTTTTGTTGCACGTCCGCACAAATAAGCCACCAATGTCTGTGCACAATGCAAGAACAATTGGTTGAATGAATGGATGCTAAAACATGATTATTTATTAGCTGAGGGCATCATAACATTAATAAACAGATGAGAACCTGAATTTGACTGAGACTCTTAACAATTGCCAGCATCTCCTTGTCATCAAGGTATTTGTCTGGCCCATAATCCACCCAATTGGCCCATAGTTCATTGGAATTGCCCAAATTCTTGCTCTTCACATGGTAGAAATGCTTCCTTAATCGCCAGCCCACATCAGGCAGAGGACCAACAATTTCCCAGCCAATTTCACCCCTTAGAGCAAGTGATACATGCTGCAGGGCTTGCTCTGTAAGTGTATCATTGTGTTATGCAGTGTCCAGCTTAGAATTAGGGTTGCTTACCACTAAATGGTTGACAATAGTTGGCTGGATCAACAAATGATCTTGCTGGCAATGATGAGACCAGAATGGGATTCATCAGGATGAAGTTTAGATATTTCTGCAATGCACAGCTTTAGAACTGGTGTCAATTGATGGGAAATGAGTGAATTTACCTGCAAAGCTTGCTGTCTACTATTAATGAACTCTGGCACACGATTTCCAATGATTTTCTTAGGTGGTAAGTGCAATGGTAGTCCTGATTCCTGCAGAGCAGTGTGCAGACGAAGGAAGTCATTGTAACGCCGTATAACTTGCCAGCTATGATTGGTGAACGGTCCTCGATGCACCTTGATGATAAACTCCTGGAATGCGTGTGATTTAGCAGGGAATTAAGGGATGAATCGTGAGATTACGTACCGTATAGCCTTTGATATCTCGCCAATTCTCAATCACACATGTTAGCGGTTCGGTGTCATCAAGCGTCACCTTGTTCAGCACCTGCTTCTCGAAGAGCGCCATGGAGCCAACGGGGATTCCTCCATATCTACTGAACGTGATTATTTCCTGCACTTAGTCACAACATGAAATAAACAGGCGAGAATAAACGAGACGTGCAGGAGAGCGGGATTGATGACTGTTGTGACAGCAAAGGACATGTCAGACGTCACCAAACGTCACAGTGCAGCAATAATATGATTTATTCTTTTATACACTGATTAAAACGCAATGAAAGTTAATTAAACTAACTTGTTATTCAATTTTAGTAATTGTTGATGCATTAGGGTTACTATTTGTTGTTATTTGGTACGCGATCTGCACTTACCGACAGGTTGGAGTGCAGGTCGTTGTAGCGCTGCCAGATGGCGCGGCGTGTTTGAAAGTTGCGCAAAAGTTATCGGGGAGTGGAAAATTCGGTATCAGCGGCGGTGGAGACGATGGCAGCCTCCACCGCATGATTGCCATGGTGACGAACGAGACACTCGGAGGCGGGCGGCCGCTTGGCGGGTCAGTTGGACGGCGGCAGTAGCGGCATTGACGCCCGTGAGCGGTTTATGGACAAAGTTTCAAGTCGCGCGCGATGTGTGCACAAAGAAACAAGACGTGGTGTGAATAACGAGGACGTCGGCGGCGGCAGTGGAGGCGGCGACGGCAGTTGATGTTTTAGAAAAAATCATTAGTGCAATTCTTATCAGCACGCAATGCGTGCGCGACGACCGACGGTCGTGTCAAGTGCTTAGTGCGTTCGTGTCTCTTATTCGCTCGCTGGAATTCGTTAATTACAAGGTAGGATTTTATGCATTAATTAATTAGTTAATTAATCAAACAATCTACTTTTAATGTCATGTATTAGCGCACAAGAGTATTAGCAGGTGTTGTAAAGTTTGTGTTTGATCCAGATTAACAGACTTGGTGGAAAGTTGGTACTTTGGAAAAAGTCGAAAAACTCGGAAAGTTTTTAATATTTTTAATTTTTTTAAAAACGAGGCGATAAACAAATAAATTATGCACTATTTTATAAATTTGCAAAATAATCGAGCAAGGCATTAAAAAGTTATAGCGGTTAAAAGTTGTAAAATGTTTAATGTAGCTTAAGTCCATTTGGTGAAATATGGTGCTTTGGAAATGAGATATGTTGAATATCTCAAAAAGTTTTAAATATTTTAAAATTATTTATACAGCTTTTCATAGACTGATAAATTATCTAATATTGTGTAAGTTTTCAAGAAAATCCTGCGAAGGAATGAGGAGATATTAATAAGGAACGTTACTGTTTGATGATTTGAGAATTTAAAGTAGTTGATTAGAAAATTTAGAAATATCTCAGAAGTTTGCAAAGATATTTAAAAATATTAAAGAGGACTTTATAAATGATTAGTTTGTTTAGCACTATGTTAAATTGTATAAAAATCCTACAGAGGGTTAAAAAGTTATAGGGGTTTAAACTCGCTTAAAGAATTCTGGAGGCTGAAAAACTCTTTTCGCCAGAGCCCAAGAGCAATAGTGAAATTAAACCTCTTGTATCTCAATTAATAATAAGTGAATTTTCTTCATTTTGTCAGAGATTTTAGAGAATTTAATGTAGTTTAAGAAACCGAAAAAATTATTTTGATATTTCTTTTAGTTTTCGAGATATTCGTAAAATAGCATAGGTGAAGGTGCAAGTTCTTTGTTCGTAATCTAAATTTGAATAAAATTTACGTCATCGTAATAAGTAAGTAAAGAGAGTGTGAGTGAATAAGTACACAGCATCCAAGTATCATCTATTGCGAAGATGATTTACATACGCGCAAAATATTTACGCATTGCGGTGGCGTTTTCGACTTTTCTATTTTCAAACTATTTACAATCAAAAACAACGTACGTTTGATGCTTAGTCCGCAAGCAACAGTGTGATCTTTTATAAATATTTGTTAAACTAGAAGAGCTAGCAAAATAATTCTTTCTACTACTAAAACTAGAATAAATTCTTTATAATATCTGAGAAAATGAGGAAAATCGGTTCAGTGGTTATCGGCATACAAGAGGCTAAAGTCGCGAAATGTTGCGAAGATGTTGCGGAGAAGTGGCTGAGTGAGAATGATTTGCTCTTTATTTCATGAATATCTCCTAGACTACAAGAGATATTAATGTGAATTTTTCTGTTTCTGAAACTAGATTTAATTCTTCAAAATATATGAGAAAATAAGGAAAATCGGTTCAGTGGTAATCGGGATACAAAAGGCTAAAGTCGCTTAGATTTTCTTTGGGTGATTTAGTTGAAGTGAAGAAGGAGGAGTGAAAGAACGAGAATGATTAAATATTTATTTAAAAAAAAGAGTGTTTCGTTTATAATTAGCGCGTTTGCTAGCGATTTATTAGACTGTACGTGATCGTAAAAGTGAAGCGTGCGTAGCAGCAGGAGAGGAAAACGAGCACGTCGAATGAAAATCCACGCGCAAATATGAGATAACAATGAGTGTGATGCGGCTGGTCGGCCGATGAATTCAATTGAGGAAAAGCTATTTTTGCGTTCGATGGGTTTATATTTAACGCACGATGCGAATACGAAGCACATTATGAGATGAACGAAGATGAAGAGACGTGGAGAAGACAAGATGAAAGACAAACAATTTCCAATCATCATCATCATCAGCATCATCTTCATCAGTTGTCTGTCTTCTCTCTGTTTGTTTATCTTGTTTAAATTTTCTAGGCTAAATCGATTAATTTTAGGGATTTTTTTTGCTGAATTATTTTAGGGCTAATGATTTTTCTTTGGGTTTTTTCATTATTTTGTGTGGAATATTTTCTCAGCAAAGCAATTACCGCATGGTCGTAAAACGTTAATTTAACATGTTGACTTTACGCGTGGAAAACGCGCTCGAAGCGTGTAATACGCGATCTTTGCCTGTTTTCCTCGCTCGCTGCCTCGGCAATTGAATGCGTGTTTAATTAGTTTGCGCACACATTTACGAAATGCACGAGGAATTCATTCATATATTACTTTAGACGAGTTTACGTGAGCTTACCTAAGGCTTATTGGTACTTGAGTACAATAAGCAGCTGACGAACAAGTTAAGGCATTTTCAATAATTTTTTTCAAGGGGAAGGAGGGGAGATACATAAATGATTTTGGTGTATGTTATTAATCATCTAGTCAGCTATGTTTCACAAATTTTTCAGTGGAAAATATTTATTACTTTTCATTTTCGAAGCATTTTCCTGCGACAGGTTTTTGGGAGTTTTTCGGTTGTTTTTAACAATTTTTTTGTTATGGAAAAAATGGGTATAAATGAATGAGTTTTGAGTGTGTGTTATGAATCGTCTGTTTGGCTATGCGGAAATAAATTTTCGCATAAAAATAATGATTAGTTTTCAATTGAGAGCCAATTTCCCGTGAGGTGTTTTAAAGAGTTGCTGTTGATTTTGGGGTATTCCAAAATGTTACTATAGCAAATTTCAACAATGTTTTTCTTATAGAAGGAATAAAAATACAATAATTATTTTTGGGCATGTTATTAAACATCTATTTATCTCCTCGATTAAACATTTTCGTAAAGATATATGCATTATTTTCCATTTTACAAGCATTTTCCCAAAAGCTGTTATGGAGAGCTTGTTGTTAATCTTCAATTGATTGCTTTACCTATTTTCAATATTTTTTTTTTCATAGAAGCAATAGTAATAAATGAATAATTTTGTAGAATATGATTAATCATTTATTCTTCTATTGGAAAATGAGTTTTTTAATGAATGAATTAATGAGCATTGTCGTTAATTAGTTAATTGGTTTTTTGGTATAACTTCTTCATATTTGATTTGGTTGCTTGGCAATTTGCATTTAATTTTGTTTGCCATTCTTTCGCATTTCGCGTTATCATCATCATGGCCGCCCTCGTCGTCGCCAGTGTCTACTTTGCCGCCGCCGGAAGCGCCATAATCATCAACATGATCGTCGTCAACAACCGCGTGCGGACGAAGGACAAACGAACAACGTCGCAACCGCCGCTACTGCCGCCACCGCAGTACACCAGATAATGCGAATATTCATAAACGGAAAGCGGCAAGCGGCAAGCGGCAGCAGCAGCAGCAGCAGCAGCCGTGGAGGCGGCGGATCCGTATTGTGCTTTATATTAAATTCTTGGCCCGCTTGAGATTCACGCACGTGAGTGCTTTGTTTAATTGTGCGTGCGTTAATAACAGATTAAGTCATTTATTTATTAAATTTTCAGCTTAAACTCCCCTCGGATAAATAATTTATTCGCTGTAATAGATTTCGAGTTCATAATGCAAATATTATGAGCAATAAATTGAAATATTTTATTACATGAAAAACAAACATTGCATTCGCTTTGTTTATTTGAGTGTGGATCAAGAAATCCACGTAGTATGCAGTATTTTGCAACGCTGGCTGGAAAGGGTGAAAGGGCAAAGGGCAAAGTGCACGCGGGAACGCAGGCAATGATTTCGGGGGCGGTTGTGACGCAATGCGACGCCGGCAGCAGCAACAGTACTAGTGGCTGGCTGCAGGTACTACGTTTACCGCCTCCACTGCCGTTTATTTGCAATTTCTGCCACCGCAAATTAACAAATTCCTGATTGGATTAGTTGGGGGTTGTTAATTATCAATCATTTGTTAAAGACGTCCGAAAATTAATTTAGTTTTTGATTGTTTCAGGGAAAATGTCGCTACAGTGGGAAAAATTATCACCACAAGAGTTTGAACAACTTCAAGATTTAGCAACATGTAAGTAAAATGTTTTGCTCTCTTGTCTTATTATCGATTGACTGAGACAACAGGAAAGATGATAAGAGAAGAATCGAGTTACCAATTAGTCACTAATTAAGTGGGGTGTAAGTGAGAACGTGATTAATTAGCAACCAAAAAAATAATTGAGTTTGGGCAATTTATTTATTTCATTGTCAAAGCTTTTTAAATATCTCAGGAGTCTGTTGAGATTTTTCAAAATTTCGAAAAGAGTTTTGTAAACTATTATTTTGGTTAATATTGTGGCAAATTTGAAGAAAATTCTGCTAAGGGTTCAAAAGTTATTGGGGTTCAAAGTTGCTCAAACTTTGGACTCCAGTATTTATTTACGAAGGTCTAAAGTAATTGTTTAGAAGATGTTTAAATATCTCTTATATCTATGGGAATTTTTCAAAATTTCAAAAAGGGTTTGATAAATTATTAGTTTAATAATTATTATGTTAAATTTGAAGAAAATTCTGTTAAGGGTTAAAAAGTTATTGGGATTCAAATTTGCTCAAACTTTTGTCTTCATTTTTGAAGGTCTAGAATAATTGTTTTGAATATTTTTAAATATCTCGTAAGTCTATAAAGATTTTTAAAAATTTCAAAAAGGATTTAATAAATTATTAGCTCCCCTAATATTATGTAAAGTTTCACCGAATTTTCCTTAAGGGTTAAAAAGTTATTGGGGTTAAAAGATGCGCAAAGAATGCTTATTTGACTGTTATGTTATAGATTCAACAAAGAAATTACAAGATGTGCTCGTTGAATTCTGCGGAACTGGACCACCCTATAAACATAATCCAGATGGGGTGAGTTTCACTAAGCAATGATCAAAATAGACATAATGATTTCGTATGCGTGGAATTTGCGGGGTTGTAAAGTTATCAGATTAATCAATTCCTTGTTACGTTGGATGCAATTAGCTAATTAATTACCTTCGTCTCTACGGGATTATGCAATTTTACATAAAGTGCGCTTAGAATTTTACTTGCATAACTTTTAATCATATTATGTCTTCTAATTAATATTACATCATAAATTCAATCATTTTTTTTTGCAGAAGAAAAACATTGAGAGAAAATTGACCCAACTTTTTTAAAAGTTGGATTACTTATGAAAATAATTACCATGGAATTTTTTAATCATTTTTACCATTATCAGAGATAAATTATGCATTGGAAACGCTTTTTAATATATTAATTAACAAATATTTCAAAATTCAAGTAATGCTGTGAATAGTTTTGATTGCTGATAACTTTATTGTGTATTGCCTGATTTTTATAAATTAAACTGTTTTTGATTAATCATTTAATCCACTATTCGAATATATGAAAATAAAATGTTATTTCCATCATTAAAATATATTAATTACGTGTTTTCAATAAAATGGCTATAAATAATTTATTTTAATGTCAAGTTTTGAATTGTTATTTTCGTGGTTTTCTTGATGTATTCTTTGATATAAAAATGTAAAAGCGATCGAAAGAACAAACGAGAATAGTTTATTGTTGTTTAATTATAGAAGGCAATAAACTGGTCGAGTTTATGCGATTGTTGTTTCTATTCGATCGTCGTTAAAAATGATGAAAACTATTAATATCCCGTTCAATGTGTGCGCGCAGAGCCAAACAAATTATGAACCAGCCGGGCACGCGCTGGAAAATATGGAGAAAACCAAAAGGAAATGGCAACAAAATCCAATCATGCATTTTGCGCCGCTTGTACGCTTGTTAATTAAAAATTGCAAAACAAATTTTATTCCAATTTCCTCTCCAGGAATTGAATGAAAAATAAATGATGTTTTACGTTTCTCCATCCATGGATAATTAAACTCTGATTATCAGTAATTATTTATTGCTCGCAGTCGATTCATATTAATTACGAATTCATATTCATATTCGCTGGAGGGGTGAAGTGGAGTGCTGGGAAAACTAGGAATGGTAGATAAATGTGGAAATTTTGCTGGCTTTTGTTGTAAAAACGGCATGGGGAAAATGTGATTGTCGCTTTGTTCCCTTATTCCCGCTGGATGATGCCAGAACATAAAATATTTCAGTGCGCTGTAATCTATTATAATTTATCCCTTTCGTGCGCAGGGATGACACGGGAATAAGTCTTTTATGACGTAAAAGAGATGAGCGGAGGATTTATACAATGTGATTATGCAATGTCTGTAATAAATAGTGAAAAAGGACATTTTCTATGCAATTTCCACGGAAAATTTTATATGCTGCTGTAGGGTGTTTAATTATTTATGACTGTACCAAATTTCAGTTATTTAGGAATTGTAGTTTATGAGATATAAAGGTTTAAAGTTGAATTGAATAATAATTCATATGGACGGAGATCAATGTAATTGCTTTGTTTATAATAAATAGCAAATAATGATATTTTCCATCGATTTTCCACAGATTTTTTAGGGGGTTTTATAGGGTGTTTAATTGTTTATAAGTTGACGAAATTTCATTAACTTAGGTGTAATAGTTCAGGAGATATGGATGTTTAAAATTGAATTGAATATCAATTCATATGGACGGAGCTCAATGGAATTGCTGTGTTTGTAATAAATAGAAAGAAACTACATTTTCCATGAATTTTTCCGGGTGAAATTTGGAGAGATAATAAAGTATAAAATTATTTATAAGCACACTAAATTTCATTAATTTCGGAAGTAGATTTTAAGAGATATGAAAGTTTAAAGTTGGGTTAAGTGGGAATTCACTTGGTAACAGACCAATGCAATTGCTGTGTTTGTAATAAATAGTAAAAAAGTACATTTTCCATGAATTTTTCCGGGTGAAATTTATATGGGTATTAAAGTATTAAATTATTTATAAGTATACCAAATTTCATTAATTTCGGAAGTAAATTTGAAGAGATATGAAAGTTTAAAATGACATTTAATAATAATTCACATGGCCAGAGAGAATTTGCCGTGGTGTCAGGGGTTGGACTTTGGGTTGGCATTGGTGTACGTATCGCGTGCACAAAACCAAAACACACGGACGAGAAAAATTGCATTGGTGTCAGTTTTCAAGCACACGGACGAGTGTGGATCGCATTGGTGTCGGTTTTTGAGGCAGCAAGGAACACACAGGTATATATTCTATTCGCTGTTAAACATTTCAAGTGTTTTGTTCCATCGTGATTGCAAAACACTAGAAACAGATGAAAAATAAAGAAGAAAGCTTGCTTGCTTGCTTGGCGATAAAAATAAATTAATTATAACCAAGTTGTTGACGTTGTCGACAACGAGCAAAATGAGGGATCAGGATGAGGACGAGAACGACGACGAGGAGTCGTAATAAACGAAGTCCTATTAGGGTTGAACACGCGCGTTGCGTTTGCAAAGGGATTCGACAAAATGGAGGGCGCAAAAACAATCGTGCAATCAAATAAAGCGGACCAGCAAAACGTCTGTAATAAAAATGCTGCCGCCCCCGCTGTATACTTAGTGCTTCATTTCCGTTCGTCTTCCAATGTTACCAACTTTTTTCCTCTTTACGTTTCTGTTTTCTTCCTCTGTTTTCACTTTTTTTGCTCTGTATTTTATACTGTGCCATTCAATCCATCGGGAACTTGATGAATTATCCTGTGTACGTTCATTCTGTAGCATACTGTATAAGGAATATCTAGGTATTTGCTGGGGTTCCACACCCACGAATTATTTTAGTTATAATTAAATTGTAATTTTTGAAATGCCTTGTATTTAAAACACAAGTTGAACATCTATCTGACCGACCGTCACATGACACGTCACGTTTGTATTGTAGATATTTATGTCAATTTATGTCACGCGGCGGCAACGTTGGCGGAGGCGGCATGAATGCAATATCGCTGCTGATATTGCATTCGCGTACTACAAAAGAGATGTGCCATCAGCGTTGTGTGCTGCTGCTGCTGTTTGCTGTGTGCCGTTTGCTGTTGCTGCCGCCGACGGGGAGGCGGCGGAGGAGGCATTATATTTCAAAAGATATTTATTAGCTTTGACGTTTATTAAACGATGCGTACGTATCGCTTGCAATTCATTTACGCGATTTGTAACGATTTGTTGTTGAGTTTAATATTGTTTTACAAAACACTCTGTAGAATTAAATTTGTTTTAGGGATTTTTTTGAATTTTTGGTATAATTTAAAGAATTTAATTGGCTTTCATTTGGTGTATAATTCATTGTAATAACATTTTTTGTTGTTGAGATATTGATAATTTAGTGTCATGCAGATATTTTGGATGTGTAGTGTAGAGACTTCGAAATTATTTTAGCTGATTTCAACGTACTGTAGAAAATTATTCGCTGAAGCGATTTTGTTCAAATTTAGAACGATTATGTAGAACTTAATTAGCTTTTAGAGAGTGTTTAAACTGTTTCGATATCTTATTTTGTTTTTGAAATATAAATGATTAACTAAGATGCGGCATAGAAAAGTAATGCAACTTTATAAAACACTCTGTACAAAGATTCTGGATGTATACATTTTTATAATACTTTATGGAATTACAAAGAATATAATAAGCTTTCGTTTGATATATCATTCATTATCATAGCGCTTTTGGTTATTAAGATATTCATTATTTAGTGAGATGCAAATTTTTTTGATGAGTTTCTTGGTGAGGTGAGAATCGTTGGAACTTGATAGCGCCCGTCGCAATGGTCAAAATTAGCTAGCTGATTTTAACAGGTTGTAGAAAATTATTGGTCCAAGCAATTTTGTTCAAATTTGGCGGAGTTATGTAAAATTTAATTGGCTTTAAATTTGCTTTTAAACTATTTTGATATCTTATTTAGTTTTTTAGATATTCATTATTAACTGAAATGAAGACATAGAAAAGAAATGCCATAGAAAAGACATAGAAAACTTTATAAAACACCCTGTAGAAAGATACTGAATGTGTCGATTTTTATAAAATTTTGTGAAATCATAAAGAATTTATTTAGCTATCATTTGGTATATTATTTATTACCATAGCGCTTATGCTTATTAGGATATTCATTATTTAGTGAAATGCAAATATTTCTGTTGAGTTTCATGTTGAGGTGAGGGTCATCGGAACGAGATAGCGCCCGTCGGAAGAGTCGAGATTTGTTTACTTGATTTCAAGACGCTGTTTCAAATTATTGGCAAGACCGATTTGATTCAAATTTGGTGGAGTTATGTAAAATTTAATCAGCTTTTAACTGGCGTTTAAATTATTTTGATATCTTATTTCGTTTTGGAGCTATGAATTATTAACTGAAATGTAGACAAAGAAAATAAATTTAACTCTATAAAACACCGTGTAGAAAAATAATGAATGTATCGAATTTTATAATATATTGTGAAATTATACAAAATTTAATAACCTTTCATTTGAAGTATAATTCATTATTATAGCACTTTTGGTTATTAAGATATTCATTATTTAGTGAGATGCAAATTTTTGTGATAAGTTTCAAGATGAGGTGAGACTCGTCGGAACTAGATAGCGCCCGTCGGCTTGGTCGAAATTTGTTTAGTTGATTTCAACACAGTGTTGAAAACTATTGGCAAGAGCAATTTTATTGAAATTTAGTGGAGTTATGTAGAATTTAATTAGCTTTCAACTGGCGCTTAAATTATTTTGATGTCTTATTTCGTTTTGGAGCTATGAATTATTAACTAAAATGTAGATATAGAACATAAATTCAAGTTTATAAAACACCCTGTAGAAAAATATTGAACGTATCGAATTTTATAATATTCTGTGCAGTTGTACAGAATTTAATAAGCTTTCATTTGAAGTATAATTCATTATCATAGCACTGTTGGTTATCGAGATATTTATTATTTAGTGAGATGCAAATTTTTGTGATAAGTTTTATGATGAGGTGAGACACGTCGGAACTAGATGGTCGGCATGGTCAAATTTGTTTAGTTGATTTCAACACGCTGTAGAAAACTATAAGCACAAGCGATTTTATTGCAATTTGGTGGAGCTATGTAGAATTTAATTAGCTTTTAACTGCCCTTTAAGCTATGTTAATACCTAATTTAGTTTTTGAGCTATTAACTATTAATTGAAATGTAGACATAGACATAACTTAATAAAACACTCTGTAGAAGTATACTGGATCTGTCGATTTTTTTTTTGCAGAATGATAAAGAATTTAATCAGCTTTCATTTGGTGTATAAAATATAATAATACCTGATTTAGTTTTTGAGATATTAATTGTTAACTAAAGTGCAAATTATTTTGCTGAGATGAGCAGAGTTGAGGCGGTATCAAAAATTTTACCTGTTTTCAATATGCTGTGGAAAACTATTGGGCTTGTGGATTTTTTTCAAAATTTGGGAAACTATGTAAAATTTAATCACCTTTTATAGACTGTTTAAACTATTTGAATCACCCATGTACTTTTTGAGATATTAATAATTAGCTGATAAGAGGAAAAAAGGATAACTGTTCTTTTTCTGTTTGGTTTTGAACTTGATCCCAGAGTAAAATATTTAAATATACATTTTGACATTACGTCAGGGATGTTGATATGTATGACGAGGGAAGTAAAAGAACGGAAAATGAAAAGGCAAAGAGCGGAAAACGCAGAGTTGGCGTCGAACAGCAGACGCGCACACCGCACGAATAAATATCTATTGATTTTGAGGTTAGACGAGCGGAAATAAAGTGGCAGGATAAGCGTGCGTGCGGACGAATCCTTGGAAAAGGTCCTGCGTTGCATTCGGCTTTTCTCATTGATGCGAATTGATCCTTCCCTAAGGACTCGCTCTGATAAAAGGTTCCGGTTTCTCAAGCCATTTCTCCGTGTGTACGTTACACACCGATAAAAAATGATAAAGTATAACGCATTCCATATTTTTCTTTTATTTATTTAAAATTATTTTACTGTTACCGCCGGCGATAAGAATGAGGCGGATTGCAAGCGACGCGAACGTATTCATATGATTTGTAATAATTGATTGTTTACCACCCTGTAGAAATTAATTGGCCGCACGGATTTTTATGGAATTTATTGAATATTATTAGGAATTTAATAGGCTTTTATTTAATGTATAATTCATTATGATAGTACATTTAGTTTCCGAGATATTTATTATTTAGTGAGATGCAAATTTGTTTGACGAGCAGAAAGTTGATTGAGGAGTCGTCAGAATCATCTTAAGCGATTTCAACATACTGTAAAATTGAATTGAATAGATAAATTTTATTGAAATTTTGGTCGATTATAAAGAATTTAATTGGCTTTTATATAGTGCTAAAATCATATTGATATCGCAATTAGTTTTTGAGATATTGACTAATAACTGCAGTGCAAATTATATTGGTGAATTGTAGCTTGGTTGAGTTGAGTTCCAGGCAGAGCTGGATCGTTCGGAATTATATTAGCAGTATTTCAATTTGCTATAAAAAATTATTGGCTATATTGATTTTAATGAAATTTTCAGGCATAATGTAAAATTTAATCAGCTTTTAATTGATCTTTAAACCGATTTGACATCTCAATTAGTTTTTGAGATATAAATTAAAAACTAAGGTGCAAAAAATTCTGATAAGCAGCAGATGTTATTTTTCTCTCCTGAGAAAACTTGGCTTAATATCGGGAATGACGTCATGTGACGTATACAATGACGTCACTTGGAAACATTTGGTGTTTGGAGTGTGCGTGCAAATATGCCACGTGGCAAGAACTGGGTCACAACCATGACGTCAACAGCAATCTGATTGTTTTGTTATTGTATTTGTGTATTTTTAGAGTTCATGCTAATTATGCATTTGCCAGTTAACAATTTACAAAATAAAAAATGGTAATTGATTTAATTCAAGCGCACATTTCCGCTGTTTTACGTCTTTTTATCGCGCCCGTCGTCGTTCCTGTTTTATCACTCATTTCCGGCGGGAGTGTCGTCCTGCGTGACCTAAATTGACCAATTATCCTCTAGTCTTATCCTTCTTAACTGTTTGTCAACTGGATTATAATCCAAGAAAAAATATATATCCTTGCTATTGATTTGGATTTATTTATAAATTGTGCGTGCGAATGGTTCATAAATATTGTCAGCGCACATAAAACGGGGGATGAAATGCGCTTAGAGATAACGTAGGGTGGAATTGGATATTTGCGGAGATTTTTGTCATTCCCAAATTCAACTCATAAAACTTTTCATCAAATTTCCTTATATTCTTTGTGGGGTGTGAGGAGGAAGAATAATAATAAGCGGGAAAAAACCACAAATCAAGTACAAGTTCGTCTTCCTTGCGGTGCGTTGGCGGCGAAGAGCAGAAAGGCAGGAGAGGAGTGAATTATAAATAAATTGGACAGACGCTCTCGCTTTGAGAGGCGGCGTGTATGTCAATTCGTTTCCGGTTTTCCGCGTCCTGCGTGCGTCGCAGGTGAAATGGGGTCGAATCCCTCGTCAAATTAAACACGCCCGCATGTTATTTTTAGCATTCCTAAGTTGATAAAAACCGCCTGATTATCATGTCTATTCCAGGATATCGATTTTGAGGAGTTCCGCAACTTTCTGGACACGTTCCTCGAGGTGCGCACCTCCGAGGAGCTCTGTCGGCACCTGTTTCTCTCCTTCGTCAAGCAGGGTGCTCCTGTTAAGGGTGTCGATGGCAAGGCGTTCAAGGAAATGGCTGTTCTCAGTTCAACCACAGCTTGTGCCGCAATTACATCTCATAACAAAAATCGTACAGGTACGAAATTTGTTTGTTTTATCTTCTCAGAGTTGAGGGGTTGCTTGTTGCAGGGTCCACGCCAAATGTGAATTCGTGTTGTGAACCCGTGGACAGTAAGGTTTGTATGAGCACTGATAAGGTGGCGACTTACGGCGAGATGATTGCGGAAAAGTTTCATGGATTTAGTGAAAAGTTGCTGGGTCATCATCGCTCGGATAGCGATACGTCCACGGCAAGGGCGAAAACAGGTGAGGGAAGGAAGGAAATTATTGAAAACCAGGGTAATAACATGTGATTTAAGGGACTGTTCACCCCATGTTGATGATAACACATACATCGTACTCGTGCCATGAAGTATTGGCCAAGAAAAGCACAGATTCATCACCCTCGCATAGTCAGGTATCGCGTAATTCGTCGAGAAAGTCCAACAATTCCTTGTTGGTGAACAATGGTAAACTAGAAGGTATTAGATTGTAAAATCAACCCTTAGTTCATGGGTTAATTGATGGTTATTTAAGCAGAAGTAAGACATATTGTAAGAAAATCCAGTGTGATTGACGTGCATCAGGTGAAGGTCTCCCTTAAGGATATCGTGTGTTATTTATCCCTATTGGAAGCAGGAAGGCCAGAGGATAAGTTAGAATGTAAATTATCTGCGTTAATGTTGGTGTTAGAGGGTTGAATTGAGTTGAGTTTCAGTCATGTTTCGATTGTACGACACGGACGGGAATGGGGTGCTGGATAAAAATGAGATGGACAGTATTGTTAATCAAATGATGACTGTGGCTGAGTACCTTGGATGGGATGTGACTGAACTGAAGCCTGTAGGTGCCAAGGGGTGGAGAATGGGATGGAATTGAAGGTTATTGTGATTGTGGTTGTAGATTCTGCAAGATATGATGGTGGAAATTGATTATGATGCTGATGGGACTGTATCCTTGGAGGAATGGAAACGAGGTGGACTAACAACCATTCCATTATTGGTCCTGTTGGGGCTGGACACGGACGTGAAGGAGGATGGGAATCATTTGTGGAGATTGAAGCATTTCAGTCGACCGGCGTATTGCAATTTGTGTCTGAATATGTTGGTTGGCTTAGGGAAGAAGGGACTTTGTTGTACTTGTGAGTCAACTCGAGTTAGGGGTGTTTAAACAAAGTTTGTTTAAACTTTGACTTTGTTTCAGTTTGTAAATATACCGTGCACGAACGATGTGTACAACGCGCCCCTGCAAGTTGTATTGCGACGTATGTGAAGAGCAAGAAATCGCAACAAACCCTCCAACATCATTGGGTGGAGGGAAATTGTCACGGGAAATGCGCACGATGTCGAAAGCCAGTCAAAGCAGGAATTACGGGATTACACTGTCGATGGTGTCAGATTACTGTGAGGTTCCCTGTTTTTCCTTGAAAACTATGAGGAATAAGTCTTTTTTGTTTTTGGGGTTGTAGCTCCACAATAAATGCGTATCGGCTGTTCGGGCTGAATGCGGAATGGGTGAACATGCGGTTCATATTCTACCACCAACGGCAATTTGCCCAGTTGTCCTGGATCGTCAGAAATCCCTACAGAAACGTGGATCTAAATACGGGCATGATAACGTATTTCGCAGACTTTTGATATGTAAGAGTTGTAATTGTAATGTGTTTAAGGGTCAGGCATCAAAACAACCCGCAATGTCTTTTCAACTCTCCCCGAATGCGAATGCTTGCCCGTTGTTGGTGTTTATTAATCCAAAGTCCGGTGGAAGACAGGGTGGAAGAATTTTGAGGAAATTTCAGTATATACTCAATCCCAGACAGGTGCACAATCTGGCTACGGGAGGGCCAATGCAAGGGTTGAATCTGTTCAAGGATGTGCCCAATTTTAAAGTGGTGTGTTGTGGAGGTGATGGAACCGTTGGTTGGATCTTGGAAACGATGGGTATGAGAGGAAGAGGCATAAGTTGGTGAGGTACATGAGGGTTTTGTAGATAAAGTAGAATTGGAGTGTCAACCAGCGGTGGCGGTTATTCCATTGGGCACAGGCAATGATTTGGCACGCTGCCTCCGATGGGGTGGCGGATACGAGGGCGAATCCGTCCATAAATTACTGCACAAGATTGCACGTGCCGCTCCTGTGATGTTGGATCGGTGGTTGATTGAGTTATCAGACACGTCGCCACCGGAACCCGGAATGACGCAGGCGGACACGCGCATCCCTTATAATATTATCAATAATTATTTCTCGATTGGCGTGGTAGGTTTATTTCCGGATTTCCGGTGCGTGGAGCGCTTTAATCCTGCAGCTCTTTAATTCTTAGGATGCAGCAATCTGCGTTAAATTCCATCTGGAGCGCGAACGCAACCCGGAAAAGTTCAACAGCCGGATGAAGAACAAATTATGGTATTTCGAGTATGCCACTTCCGAGCAATTTGCCGCGTCGTGTAAAAATCTTCATGAGGATATTGAAATTGTCGTAAGTGCTTTTTCCTCACTTCCAGTTTGCTCCTTGTCAGGAAAACTTTGCGTTTCAGTGCGATAATGTCTCATTGGACTTGGCGAACGGATCACCACTGCAGGGCATTGCCCTGTTGAATATTCCGTATACGCATGGGGGGTCGAATTTATGGGGAGAGCATTTGTCTGGTTCCCGACGGAAGAAAAGCACCAAGTCCAAGAAGAAACAAAAGGAATTGAGCACGAATAGTTTCAATTCAGTGGATTTGAGTGTTGCTGTCCAAGGTAAGGTTTGAGGGAGGATTTATAGGGTTTAAATGTGATGATTGGATTACAGATATTGGGGATGGATTGATCGAAGTGATTGGGTTGGAAAATTGTTTACATATGGGTCGTGTACGCACTGGATTAACCGCCAGTGGTCGACGATTGGCGCAGTGCTCGTCGGTGGTGATTAAAACAAAGAAAACCTTCCCCATGCAAATTGACGGCGAGCCATGGATGCAACCTCCAACGACAGTAAACCACCAAGGAGTATTTCGTAAGGGTTTGTTGGTTTAACTTGGTCAATTGATTTCAGATTCGTATCACGCACAAGAACCAAGTACCTATGCTGATGGCACCTCCCCCAGACAAAGGCAAAGGGCTCTTCCGCTTTTTCCGACGATAAGAGCCCCACTCTCTTCACCCTTATCAATGACAACCCTGCCATACAAGTGGTAAGCCAAAGGAATCTAGTCAGTCACATGGAGGATGCGGGACAATAAATGGATGTGAGGGAGGAACAAAGTTCTCAAAGTTCTCATTCAGGGACCACTGTACTTCAGCAAATTTTTAAAACACACAAGCAGAAATAAGATGAGAACACGATGAGTGTGATTTTTAGCGCAAAGTTAATTAAACTAATTATGAAAATGAACAAAGTAACGCTATAAGCGATATCAACGTATAAACTGTGTTTATAATACCAATATTTATGAATGTTTATAATGCGAAGATCTTCCTTACAAAACAAAACACGACTATATCACTAAACACAACAACAATTAGCATTAGATGATTAGGAGTTGGTGAAGTAATGCTGTAAATATTTGCATTTAATCTGGATGTAGATTAAGAGCTGCTATGGTTAATTCATTAGTTGATTTGTTAATATTTCGTGGTCCAAACACATAGTTGATATGCTAATAAGTGTAAAATATGATGGAATTTTGATTTGTTTAATTTGTGATAAAGTCACACGTTTTTCTGATCATGAAATTGATATATTGCTGCATAGCTTTAAACGAGTTTAATGATGAACAGAATTAATTAATTGATTGATTAATTAATTCACTTGAACGTAATATAATATTCTATGAGAGTTATACATTATTAATATATTCAAAATATCTATTATACATATTGTATCTAAACCAAATATATATTATATGTAAAACAATTGATAAGAGGTGTTGTGTTGTTGATCAGCTGAGTGCGAGAGATTGTTGATATGCAGTGGGGACTCGTGTGGTTGATTAACAGGCCGAATTTTGGCAGCACCTTACGGGGCCTTTAAAGTTTAAAGGTCTGAAGTGCATTGCTTTGGTTAGGTTAGTGTTTACTACAGATGATTATTGTTGGGGAAAGCAATGCGCCCTTGCGGCTTATTGGGAGCTACTGGAGGTACTGGGTATTTGTTTAATTATGGTTTGAATTATCTATTTTCATATGCAGGTTGAATTTTATTGATAGCTGGTATAGTTCAGGCTGGAGGAATTGTTAAATTTTGTATGGTGCGAATTCGTCAAAAAAAGTTTAGGAACTTATTTATAACATTCCTAATGCATAGATCTTTATGAAATTTTCTGGAGGGGTTGTTGATTAGCTGGGGTATGATGTAGTCAAAAAATCATCTGAATAGATTCAGTAGTTTTGTTGTAAAAAGATGATAAAATTGATACTTCTATATGCACAAAGCTAGAGAAGTCCAAATTTAACTAAAAATTTTTAGGAATTTGTTTCTAATATTTTTAGTGCATAAATCTCTTTGAAATTTTCTGGAGGAGTTGTTGATTAGCTAGGGTATGATGTAGTCGTGGAATTATGTGAATAAATTCAGTGGTTTCTTTGCAATACAATTCTAAAATCAACACTTGAGTTACACATGTTAATGTGACACATGTTTATTTATATTATATTTTTATATATCTTGACATGATTAACCGAATTGAAGAATATATATTTTGCATAAATTTGCATTTAATTGAGTCTAACTATGCCAATTATCACTAAGATAATAGTCACAGATTAGAAGATATAAAAATTTAAACTTTATAAGAGTATTACATGCAGTGGCATTGCATGCATTAATTTTGTGAATTAATTACGTGAAATCCATAGGTGGAAATTTCCTAGAAAAGTGGTATATCTTATAGAATTTAATAGCCTTTCTGCTAGTAAAAAAACTATTTAAATATATCTTGTAGTTTAAGAGATATTAATCAAAGTATGAACCCCTAATTTTTGGCAAGTATGCTCCAGGCTGCTAGATGCATGTACAGAACAGCTGTTTTCATACCCTAGTGACCTAGTAAGAAGGGTATGCACCACTCAACAGAGCTGGCATTTTAGTAAACCAAGGGTTACTGACCTACTCCTCCTGGCGCGCGCTACTCTACTATACAAATTTCACCCTGCCTGAATTAATTACTGGAGCAGGTGCACCTACTGCGCGGTCCCAGAGGGAAGTATTCAAATTGCTATAACTTTTATGCCACTAAACCGATTTTAATATTTTAAACAATATTATTATTTGCATAAAAGCCGCTTTAATATGATGTTATTTTCATAGCTGAATAAATGGTTGGGTTGTTGGTAGTGGTACTTACCAGTAGCTTAACTGCAACAGACTACGACTTTACATTATTATTAATATCTGAAAAACTATGTGAAATATATAATCAATTCTTTCATTGGCCAAAAGAGTATTAAATTCTTTAAAACATATCAGTTACCTAGTAATTTTCCATCAATAATAAGAGAGATAATAATGGTGTAAATTATGCATGCAAATACTGATATATCGACTTTGAGATATTTTTCCAGCAAAGCCCTTATAGAAAATTATTTGCCGTAAACAGAATGAAATATAACATCTAACTGTGCATCACCACCAAGAATTTCGAAGCTATTGAACAATCAGAAGCCTTTCAATAAATTTATGAAAATTATTTGATAATTTTCTAAATGTACAATTTACGCCTAAACTACTAAAGATGGAATTTTTTAATGATTTTTCTCATTAATATAATTACTCCAAAAGTAAGTATTTGACATAATTTCCACCAAAATCAAAAATTATTTAATAAATTTTAGCTATTACCATTAGGGATATCTGTAATGCATTAAGGCCTATGCTTGCTTCGGTAGCTATGGTTGCCATGGCTACCGTAATGTAATTGCCATAAGAGCGGCCATCATGGATTGGGCAACAAGATCGGTCGACGTATTTTGCCTTGAGGCTCCACCCGTGAAAACGGGTAATTTTTAAAAATTCATATCTTTGTTAGTTTTGTAGATATTCTCTTCAAATTTTCAACATTCATTAATGGATTATTGATTTATATGTCAATATCAATTCTATATTTGGGAGTAATTTATTTCCGGAGTTATGGTATGTTGAAAACACTGCAATTTCGATGCTGGTGCACGGTATCTAGGTCAGTAGGCGTCATGTAGCAAATTTTCCAAATGTTTAAAAATTCATATCTTTGTTGCATATGCATGTATTGTGATGAAATTTGCAACATTTATTAAACGATTATTGCTCTATGCAATCGTATAACTTTCATAACTGATAATAAGTTATTTTGGATTTTATGATTAGTTAAAAAGCAACAATATGTATAATGATTTAAATATTTATTCATTGATTTATTTAAGCCGCACTGCATAATTATGCACTACTCAACAGAGCTGGCATTCCAGTAAGCAAAGGGTTAGTGACCTATTTCACTTGGCTACTGTAGCTACTGCAGGAAGTCAACCCTTTACTGGAGCAGGTACACCTGTTGCGCGGTTCCAGAGAGAAGTTTTCAAATCGTCATAACTTTTAAACTACTGAACCGATTTGAATGACTTAAACACTATTATTATCTACATTAAAGCCGCTTTAATCTGCGTGTAGTTCAAAACAAGTTCAACAAGAACTCACACAAGCAGACAGAAATAGCATATGATTATCATCAGATATTTAAATATTTAAAGTATAACAAATCCACGAGGTGCCGCAGCATTGTTTAAAACTATATTTTATTCAGCAACTCACACGGACAGTGGAAAGTGCATGAGTGTCAGTTTTTGATCACACGGACGAGAGAAATGCATGAGTGTCAGTTTTTGGCTCTGCTGGCCGGTCGCTCGAGCGGACACAGCGCATGCAACTGATATCAGCTGTGCGACGTCAGTACAGTGCTCGTGCTCTCCACGTGCACGTCGCTCCACGCGTTTGCCTTTTAGGTAGGTAATTATTAAGTTCTAATTACGCGGCCGCGATAGATTTTTGAAGCAAGTGATAGCAGTGTTAATAATTAATCATTTAAAATCAATTCGTACCCGATTTCGCGAGTGAAAGTGCTTAAAACAAAGTGAACACGGATTACTACAGTGCTTCTTCTCTTCTGTTCTCAGGATGTTTTCGCCATCAACCAAAGGATCAACAGGACCATCAGCATCATCATCAACATCGTCAACATCATCTGCATCATCCGCCAGCCCCACATCAGTGTAATTAGTGCAACGAACAGTGATCAGTGAACATGTGCTTTCTAAACCATGGCCTATTCTGTGTGTTATTCAGTGCCCTGAGGATTAATTGGATTACACATCATCATCGCCCAGCTCATCAACCCTTCCAGAGACGAACAGTAGCCCAGGGATCGCCAAACCGTGAGTACTTTTTAATGATTCTAAGCATGCGGTCCGACGTTTCTGAACAAATTTTGTGCAGGTTCCGGACCAGTCCAGTTCACGTCGACGGCCAGTCCGTCCCCTGACACGCAACGTAACTTAACCCGTGTACTGCTTATCAGTCATAGGAGAAACTTTTGTGCCTCAAGTGCCGTTTTAAGATGCTGTTTTACTTAGCATTGGCAAAATCGCTGGCGTAATATTATTTTAGATTTTGACTAATCTTTAGCGCGCCAATTTCAATTTATATTCTTTGCGTGTTGCTTTGCGTTCATTTAGTGATTATAATTAATGCGTTTTATTGATTTTGATTTATCTTGCGCTAATGCGATTGCGGATTAATAGATTATTAATTGAGTTGCGGATATTGGTGGTGATTATTAGGTTTTTAATTAAGTTGCGGATATAATAGGTGCTTGCATGATAATTAGATAGTTGCGATTTCTGAGTATGATGAGGTTTGGTATGATGATGAGTGCTGGAATGGCATGCATTTAATTGTCCTTTGTCTCAAGGGTGCGCACCCGAAAGTGTGTCTTGCATGGTATTTTGCTTGGTGGGGTTTTGGTTTTGGTGGCATGGTGTGATTTGGTGGGGTGGTATGATGATGATGAACTATGATATGGTGGCATTGAGTTCCATCATATCATACGAATCATTTGGTGGCATGGTGTGATTTGGTGGGGTGGTATGATGATGATGAACTATGATATGGTGGCATTGAGTTCCATCATATCATACGAATCATTTGGTGGCATGGTATGAAGTGAGATTTGGCGGCATGGTATGGTGGTGGTGAAGTATGATTTGGGGGTATAGTATGATGATGAGGTAGTGGGTTTTGGTGGCTTAGTATGATGGTGACGAAGTGTGAGTTGGCGGCATAGTATGATGGTGATTAAGTATGATTTGGCGGCATAGTGTGATGAAGTATGGTATGAAGGGATGGTATGATGATGAAGTATGATTTGGCGGCATGGTATGATGATGATAGAGTGTGATTATTAGGCGGCTAAGGTATCACCACCATGAATTAGGTCATTAGGAATTGATTTAGATAGCGGAATTAGGTATATTAGGCAATGCGTACTTCCGTCGGAACAGCACGTGGCTCGCGGCATGCGTTAATTGCTTTTTTAGTTGCCCTTTGCGACGTTTGATTAATTTGCGGTTCGGGTTGCTTAGTGCTTATCAGGGGAATAAGGGATTAGATCGCGATATAGGGAAACGTGTCAGGGTATGGATGAGGAGAGGATGGATCAATAGGATGGAGGAGAGAATGGACCATGAGGGTGGATCAAGAGGATGGAGGAGAGGATGGACCATGAGGATGGGCCATCAGGATGGGCCATGAGGGTGGATCAAGAGGATGGACCATGAGGATGGGCCATGAAGAATCCAGGGGCAGCAGCATGGAGGACATCGCCGGACACGTATCTGCAGGTTTGGCAACTGAACAGATATTCATTGTTTTGTTTGTCTGTTCACAGGCATGGTGGCATTGGAGCCATCCAAAGAAGGATGCCAAGGATTCTACCAATGAAGGAAGCCAAGGATTCAACCAATGAAGGATGCCAAGGATTCAACCAATGAAGGAAGACCAGGACCAGCCAGCGTGGGAGGCCAGACACGTATCAAGCAAACGAGTAATTATAAAGAATTAATTGGTTTGTTTTGTATGTTCACAGGAATGATGCCATCCAGCCGAGATGCCAGTCGATGGGGGGACCAAAGGGTACAAGTATCTTAGTGGTAATTAAGTGATCAATTGCTAATTTGCCTTTTGTCTGCTTTCAGAATCAATCCAAGGGAAGGAGGAAGAGGAGGATCGCCGTGGAAGCCAAACACGTATCATAAAATTGAGTTAATTATATGAAATTAATTTGGTTTTCTTGTATGTTCACAGGTTCAATCCAGAGGCAAACCAGGGACCAATCAATGAGGGAGGATCATCAAGGGCGAGAAGTATCGGTTATTAGAAGTTAGAATTGATTCATTGGTTTTCTTGTATGTTCACAGGATCAATCCAAAGAAGGAAGCCAAGGTCGTGGGCCAAGGACCAGCAGGAGGACGAGGGTAAAGTATCAACAAGATTTATCAATTGAAAATGTATTCATTTGTATGATTTTTGTTCGCAGGATGCCACAACAGTCAAGGGGATGAGGATGGAGGATGGAGGATGAAGATGACCATTCAATCGAGAAGGTGGAGGGATCAAGGAAGTGGTGCAACCGCCCAGTGCTTCAAATTTATTAGGTCAGTGCAATTAATTCTTATTTCTTTGCTTTCTTAATTAATTTCTTCTTTCAACATTTGTAATATTTGATTATTAATTAATTGTATATTTTGTTACAGGTGAACCAGGCTAGTGCGACATAGGAATCCTAATTCGGTCGAGACGAGGGTGCGCGAAGGACGAGGAACGAGGGACGTAAGCCGGTAGCTTCAGATAAGGTCAGGGAACTTTTATTATTGTTTATCTTTCCTTTTTTCTTCTTTTTTCTCATTATCGGGTGTCATCGAGATTAATTACGCGTACCGCATAATAATTTTTAATTAGATGCCGCGAATAAGTTATTAATTGCATTTTATCGCGACTTTTTTGCTTAGCTTCGTGTAATTATGGTAATTAATATCGCGCGTGATAATTTTAATGATTTTAATCGCTTTTTGGTAGTATTTTGATCGAGTTTAATTGATTAACGGTCGTGTCGTTTGATTTAATTATCGCGTTTTGATCGGTTCGCGAAAATATTTGTTTCGGGTTGTCTAATTACCTCGTAATTATATATGAATTTGCTCTGATTAGAAATGGTACAAGCATTGGTATGATGGTATGATATGTGTTTGTGTGTGTGAAGGGTGCGCACCCGACTGTTGTATGCTTTGAGATTGGAATGGTGTGATTTGGGGTGGTATGATAATGAGAGGCTTGTAACATTTCTAATTATTGCAAATTCATATACGCGTTCATGCGCCGTTTGATGGCGACTTTTTTTTATCCTAGACAACCTGGGCGAATATTTTATTAATTTTGAAATCGCTTAATTAGCTTTTAATTGTTTTAATTGATTAATGCATACCGGTATGCAATATTAATTGCGGGAGTAATAATTTTAATAGTACCATTTTGGGTACTAATTAGTATCGGATATCGGTAATAATCGCGGTAGTAATCGCAGTAATAATCGGGGTAATAATCGGAATAGTAATCGCGGGAATAATCGGGATACAAACCGGGGTAGTAATCGCGGTAATTGGGGGTAAATCACCAATGAATTTGAAGCACTCCCAAGGAGTCAGCTTCAGCATCAGCACCACTACCACCAGCCAACCGCCAATCAACCACCACCCCCGCAATACCAACCACAACCGCCGCGGGATCATCATCACCGTGGGAGAACCACCACTGTGGCTGCTTCGGCAGCCCAGGTACTTTTAATTGCTAATCATATTTGTGTTTTTCTTTTGTTTCAGGTCGCCTTTGAGCAGCCCTATTGGTCTGAAGCTCATTAAGCTGATGGCTAAAAGGGTTGCTCATTAACCCGGCCCAGGGAAACCTTCAGTTTCACCTGGGTAATACCTGGCAGGCGCGTCCACGTCGCGGGGGTGGGCATACTCCTGATTGCCGCTAATTAGCGGTTAATTTGCTAATCAGGAGTATGGCTAAGTTCTGCCAGGGACCCGCTGATTGCACGGGTATAACCAGCAATCACTAATCACTTTTTTACAGCTTTTTTCGTTGAGAATGAATCGAAATAAATTATGGAGCAATTTAAAGGTGAGAATTGCCAATCAGCGATATTAATTACTAATTAAATTCTTTTGTAGGTGTGACGTAGCAGTGACGTGATTTGAATATGGTTTGAAAGTTTGAAATATTGCCGCTTTCGGAACAGCTGGCGATCGATGGCAATCGGAGAATCGAGGATGGACGATAAACAAGATTGAAATTCAGCGCGAACTAACAAGTTTGAATTTGAAAATTTGAATTTGAAAGTAAAAGCTTGGCGCCTTGGGAATCGTCGGAGCTCGGACGATGTCGAAAATCGGCGATTGACTTAACAACTTCAGCGCGCTAAAGTTTAAAAGTTTAAATGTCTGGAACGCGCCGACATCTGGTGAATGTTAGGGAAGACAGCAAGCAAATTTATCATGCAATTTGAATTTGATTATACCATTGATTTGAGATACATGTGAGTATGAAAGGGTCTTTAAAACCCTCAGGTGAATTTCCAGCAAACATTTTTATTAATATTCATTATATTTTTGAGGTCAAATGGTATTCAAAACAAAACGCAAGAAAGGAACAGGCAGGCATGGCTGAACAATCAAATAACTATGGTGCAGCCACAACAGCAACAATAATTTTAAGTGAAGGATTTACTGATAATGATCAACAATTTCATCAACGACTGGGGATGAGGAAAAAATTCAGCAGGTTGAGAAGAAAACAAGGAAATCAACTAATAAGCTGGATGATTCTGATAAGGAAGAAGAACAGGTACCAGTGGAACAACACCAACCGCCAACCAACCACCCACAGTACCAACCACAATAACGTGGGACCCGCTGATTGCACGGGTATAGCCAGCAATCACTAATCACTTTTTTCTAGCTTTCTTCGATTAGAATGAATCGAAATCAATTGTATGAAGGTAAGAATTTCAAATTAGCGATATTAATTACTAATTATATTCTATTGTAGGTATGACAAAACAGTGATGTTATTTGAATGTGGAATTTTCAAATATTCCCGTTTTTCGAACAGCTGGCAATCGATGGGAATCGAGGATGGACGATCAACAAGATTGAAATTGACCTGGAACTTCCAAATTTAAGCGCGCCGACACATGGTGATAACGATTCATCTAATCGGTGAGTACCCAGAAGTGGGAATTTAATTTACTTTATATGATTGATATCAATATGTGGTTACTCGCGAAACACGCAACATGACTATAAATATTTAAAGTATTCGCGCGCTTAGAACAGCTGCTCGTCGTACACGTTCGGACATGCCGAAGATAACCATTCGTAATAACAAATTGGCGCAGCAAAGTTTAAATATGAATGCGCACTAATTCATAAAGAATGAATTTGACAACAAATGCAACAACAGCGAGTATTAATTACTGCCTGTACTACCAGATGAGTACCAACTAATTAGTAGCTTTTTAGAAGCGTTAAAATTGCGTATGATAATCTCAATTGGTGAAAATCTCATAATCCATCTTTTAAAAAATTGCATATGATACATACATTATTCCAGATAGCGCAAAAAATAATTAAAAAAATCTAACGTTATTGTGGTAGCCAGAAAAAAATTATAAAGTTGAACAGTCAACTACATGTATTCCTTATGGGAGCAATGTTCGCGGACGCGTCATATGCTAACTTTTAATCATGCGCCTATGAATTATTATTTTTTGAAAAATCTGTCGAAGCGATTTACACGAAATTTTCAGGGCACAATCACAGATAAATTATTCACATCCCCTCTAAATTTCATTAATTTCTGTAAAAAAGTTTCTGAGATACAGACTTATAAATTTTGATAACGTTCCTCTGGAAAAAAGTTAATCTCCACTTTGGATGATTATATCTCATAAACTAATAAGTTAATCTCGTAAATATTCCGCATAAAGATGCTATGGCTATTTGAAAATGTATTTATGTAAAAAACTATAATGTTATGAACAATCAAGGTTTTACATATTTTTCGACCAGAACCGCACGACGTGCTTGAACAATATTTGAAAATCTCAAAATCCATCTATTAAAAAATTGCATCTGATACATACATTATCCTAGATAATGTAAAAAATAATGAAAAAAATCTAACGTTATTGTGGTGGCCAGAAAAAAATTATAAAGTTGAACAGTCAACTACATGTATTCCTTATGGGAGCAATGTTCGCGGACGCGTCATATGCTAACTTTTAATCATGCGCCTATGAATTATTATTTTTTGAAAAATCTGTCGTAGCGATTTACACGAAATTTTCAGGGCACAATCACAGATAAATTATTCACATCCCCTGTAAATTTCATTAATTTCTGTAAAAAAGTTTCTGAGATACAGACTTATAAATTTTGATAACGTTTCTCTGGAAAAAAGTTAATCTCCACTTTGGATGATTATATCTCATAAACTAATAAGTTAATGTCGTAAATATTTCACACAAAGATGCTATGTCTATTTAAAAATTATTTATGTGGAAAACGATAATGTTATGAACAATCAAGGCTTTACATATTTTTCGACCAGAACCGCACGACGTGTTTGAACAATTTTTGAAAATCTCAAAATCTTTCTATTAAAAAATTGCATCTGATACATACATTACCCTAGATAATGTAAAAAATAATAAAAAAATCTAACGTTATTGTGGTGGCCAGAAAAAAATTATAAAGTTGAACAGTCAACTACATGTATTCCTTATGGAAGCAATGTTCGCGGACGCGTTATGTGCTGACTTTTAATCATGCTCCTATAAATTCTTATTTTTTGAAAAATCTGTCGAAGCGATTTACACGACATTTTCAGGGTACAATCACAGATCAATTATTCACATCCCCTGTAAATTTCATTAATTTCTGTAAAAAAGTTTCTGAGATACAGACTTATAAATTTTGATAACGTTTCTCTGGAAAAAAGTTAATCTCCACTTTGGATAATTATATCTCATAAACTAATAAGTTAATGTCGTAAATATTCCGCATAGAGATGCTATGGCTATTTGAAAATGTATTTATATAAAAAACAATAATGTTATGAACAATCAAGGTTTTACATATTTTTCGACCAGAACCGCACGACGTGTTTGAACAATTTTTGAAAATCTCAAAATCTATCTATTAAAAAATTGCGTCTGATACATACATTATCCTAGATAATGTAAGAAATAATGAAAAAAATCTAACGTTATTGTGGTGGCCAGAAAAAAATTATAAAGTTGAACAGTCAACTACATGTATTCCTTATGGGAGCAATGTTCGCGGACGCGTCATGTGCTGACTTTTAATCATGCTCCTATAAATTCTTATTTTTTGAAAAATCTGTCGAAGCGATTTACACGACATTTTCAGGGTACAATCACAGATAAATTATTCACATCCCCTGTAAATTTCATTAATTTCTGTAAAAAAGTTTCTGAGATACAGACTTATAAATTTTGATCACGTTTCTCTGGAAAAAAGTTAATCTCCAATTTGGATGATTATATCTCATAAACTAATAAGTTAATGTCGTAAATATTCCGCATGGAGATGCTATGGCTATTTGAAAATGTATTTATGTAAAAAACAATAATGTTATGAACAATCAAGGTTTTACATATTTTTCGACCAGAACCGCACGACGTGTTTGAACAATTTTTGAAAATCTCAAAATCTATCTATTAAAAAATTGCGTCTGATACATACATTATCCTAGATAATGTAAAAAATAATGAAAAAAATCTAACGTTATTGTGGTGGCCAGAAAAAAATTATAAAGTTGAACAGTCAACTACATGTATTCCTTATGGGAGCAATGTTCGCGGACGCGTCATGTGCTGACTTTTAATCATGCTCCTATAAATTCCTATTTTTTGAACAATCTGTCGAAGCCATTTACACGAAATTTTCAGGGCACAATCACAGATAAATTATTCACATACCCTGTAAATTTCATTAATTTCTGTAAAAAAGTTTCTGAGATACAGACTTATAAATTTTGATAACGTTTCTCTGGAAAAAAGTTAATCTTCACTTTGGATGATTATATCTCATAAACTAATAAGTTAATGTCGTAAATATTTCACACAAAGATGCTATGGCTATTTAAAAATTATGTATGTGAAAAACGATAATGTTATGAACAATCAAGGCTTTACATATTTTTCGACCAGAACCGCACGACGTGCTTGAACAATTTTTGAAAATCTCAAAATCCACCTATTAAAAAATTGCATCTGATACATACATTATCCTAGATAATGTAAAAAATAATGAAAAAAATCTAACGTTATTGTGGTGACCAGAAAAAAAATATAAAGTTGAACACGTGCTACTCTTGGCACGTGCTACTGTAGGAATTTATCCCATTATTAGAGCAGGTGAACCTGCTGCGCGATTCCAGAGGGAAGTTTTCAAAGCGTTATAACTTTTAATTCTGTGAACGGATTTTAATGATTTAAAAAGTATTATTATTTACATTAAAGCCACTTTAATCTGATGTAATTTTCATATGAGGCTAACTCCTTATTAATATTTAATTAATGCCATTTACATTTAAACTATAACAAATCACATAAATTTAAATATTTAAAATTTAATAAATCCACGAGGTGCCGCTCTATTGTTTAACACTCTATTTTATTTAGCAACTCACACGGACAGTGAGAAAGTGCATGAGTGTCAGTTTTTGTTCACACAGACGAGAGAAATGCACGAGTGTCGGTTTTTGGGTCCGCTAGGCGGTCACAAATATTCTATCGCTCTCTACCATATACTGATAAACAATTTCGCCCCGTCGCACAGCTGTACAACAACGATATACACATAGCTGAATGTGTTTACTTGCTGATAATTTATTATTATCAATAAATTAAACTAAATTATTTATTACGCTTACAGTAGCTTATAGATAAGCCACATTGTTATACAAAATAACAAACGTTTCAATTTTCAGCTATCTTGCATGACATATTAATAAATTAAATTTTAAATAGGATACAGTGTCGTTAAAATAATTATAATTATAACACGGTTTACCAAAGATTAAAGAGGCACCAATGTAGATGATAATAGTTTTTAAATCATTAAAATCGGTTAATTACTTTACGAGTTATAGCGGTTTGAAAATTTCTCGCTGAAAGAGTGCACCCGCACTAACATTGGAATGCGGAATGCCACCTGTGGAATCCCCTTCTTGGAAGCGCCTACTAGTTCAGTAGGTCAGTAGCTACCGATTACGCACACATGCACCTGGTGTGCTGCTACCAGAAGAATTGACTAAGGGTATGCATTTTTATTAATATCTCGCAAACTATAAGAGATATTTAAATAATTCTTTCACTGACGTGACGGGTATTAAACGATTTACAATATACAAATAAGACAACAAATGTCCATAGTAATTTCCAATGATAAGAAGTCGATAAAATCAATATACTCAATATTGAGTTCTATCAAATCGCTATACCTCTACTTTATGATTAGTATTTCAAAAACTAAATGAGATATCGAGATATTTGAAACTCCATTTAAAAGCTGATGAAATTCTACATAACACGTTAAAATTTGAACCAAATCTAACACCACAATAATTTTCTATCGCGTATTTAATTCACGATGATACAATTCGGAATGCTGAAGCTCATGTTTCGACTCAACTAAATGGAACTACAACTCCCCAATGTAATATCTCAAAATTTATAAAAGATATTTAAATAATTCTTTCACTGAAAAGAAGGGTATTAAATTCTTTAAAACATGTCAGTTACCCAGTAATTTTCGATCAATAATAAGAGAGATAATAAGAGTGTAAGTTATGCATGCAGAATACCGATATATTGACTTTTCTTTTCAGGAAAGTCCTTATAGATAATTATTTACCGTAAACAGAATGAAATATAACATCTAACTGTGCATCACCGCCAAAAATTTCAAAGCTATTGAACAATTAGAAGCGCTTCAAATAAATTTTTGAAAATTACCTCATAATTTTATAAATATGCAATTTACGCCTAAACTACTGAAGATGGAATTTTTTAATGATTTTTCTCATTAATATAATTAGTCTACAAGTAAGTATTTGTCATAATATCTACCAAAATCAAAAATTATTTAATAAATGTTAGTTACTACCATTAGGGATACCCGTAATGCATTAAGGCCTATGCTTGCTCCGGTAGCTATGGTTGCCATGGCTACCGTAATGTAATTGCCATAAGAGCGGCCATCATGGATTGGGCAACAAGATCGGTCGACGTATTTTGCCTTGAGGCTCCACCCGTGAAAACGGGTAATTTTTAAAAATTCATATCTTTGTTAGTTTTGTAGATATTCTCTTCAAATTTTCAACATTCATTAATGGATTATTGATTTATATGTCAATATCAATTCTGTATTTGGGAGTAATTTATTTCCGGAGTTATGGTAAGTTGAAAACACTACAATTTCGATGCTGGTGCATGGTATCTAGGTCAGTAGGCGTCATGTAGCAAATTTTCCAAATGTTTAAAAATTCATATCTTTGTTGCCTATGCATGTATTGTGATGAAATTTGCAACATTTATTAAACGATTATTGCTTTATGTAATCGTAGAACTTTCATAACTGATAATAAGTTATTTTGGATTTTATGATTAGTTAAAAAGCAACAATATGTATAGTGATTCAATAATTGATTCATTGATTTATTTAAGCCGCACTGCATAATTATGCACTACTCAACAGAGCTGGCATTCCAGTAAGCAAAGGGTTAGTGACCTATTTCACTTGGCTACTGTAGCTACTGCAGGAAGTCAACCCTTTACTGGAGCAGGTACACCTGTTGCGCGGTTCCAGAGAGAAGTTTTCAAATCGTCATAACTTTTAAACTACTGAACCGATTTGAATGACTTAAACACTATTATTATCTACATTAAAGCCGCTTTAATCTGCGTGTAGTTCAAAACAAGTTCAACAAGAACTCACACAAGCAGACAGAAATAGCATATGATTATCATCAGATATTTAAATATTTAAAGTATAACAAATCCACGAGGTGCCGCAGCATTGTTTAAAACTATATTTTATTCAGCAACTCACACGGACAGTGGAAAGTGCATGAGTGTCAGTTTTTGATCACACGGACGAGAGAAATGCATGAGTGTCAGTTTTTGGCTCTGCTGGCCGGTCGCTCGAGCGGACACAGCGCATGCAACTGATATCAGCTGTGCGACGTCAGTACAGTGCTCGTGCTCTCCACGTGCACGTCGCTCCACGCGTTTGCCTTTTAGGTAGGTAATTATTAAGTTCTAATTACGCGGCCGCGATAGATTTTTGAAGCAAGTGATAGCAGTGTTAATAATTAATCATTTAAAATCAATTCGTACCCGATTTCGCGAGTGAAAGTGCTTAAAACAAAGTGAACACGGATTACTACAGTGCTTCTTCTCTTCTGTTCTCAGGATGTTTTCGCCATCAACCAAAGGATCAACAGGACCATCAGCATCATCATCAACATCGTCAACATCATCTGCATCATCCGCCAGCCCCACATCAGTGTAATTAGTGCAACGAACAGTGATCAGTGAACATGTGCTTTCTAAACCATGGCCTATTCTGTGTGTTATTCAGTGCCCTGAGGATTAATTGGATTACACATCATCATCGCCCAGCTCATCAACCCTTCCAGAGACGAACAGTAGCCCAGGGATCGCCAAACCGTGAGTACTTTTTAATGATTCTAAGCATGCGGTCCGACGTTTCTGAACAAATTTTGTGCAGGTTCCGGACCAGTCCAGTTCACGTCGACGGCCAGTCCGTCCCCTGACACGCAACGTAACTTAACCCGTGTACTGCTTATCAGTCATAGGAGAAACTTTTGTGCCTCAAGTGCCGTTTTAAGATGCTGTTTTACTTAGCATTGGCAAAATCGCTGGCGTAATATTATTTTAGATTTTGACTAATCTTTAGCGCGCCAATTTCAATTTATATTCTTTGCGTGTTGCTTTGCGTTCATTTAGTGATTATAATTAATGCGTTTTATTGATTTTGATTTATCTTGCGCTAATGCGATTGCGGATTAATAGATTATTAATTGAGTTGCGGATATTGGTGGTGATTATTAGGTTTTTAATTAAGTTGCGGATATAATAGGTGCTTGCATGATAATTAGATAGTTGCGATTTCTGAGTATGATGAGGTTTGGTATGATGATGAGTGCTGGAATGGCATGCATTTAATTGTCCTTTGTCTCAAGGGTGCGCACCCGAAAGTGTGTCTTGCATGGTATTTTGCTTGGTGGGGTTTTGGTTTTGGTGGCATGGTGTGATTTGGTGGGGTGGTATGATGATGATGAACTATGATATGGTGGCATTGAGTTCCATCATATCATACGAATCATTTGGTGGCATGGTGTGATTTGGTGGGGTGGTATGATGATGATGAACTATGATATGGTGGCATTGAGTTCCATCATATCATACGAATCATTTGGTGGCATGGTATGAAGTGAGATTTGGCGGCATGGTATGGTGGTGGTGAAGTATGATTTGGGGGTATAGTATGATGATGAGGTAGTGGGTTTTGGTGGCTTAGTATGATGGTGACGAAGTGTGAGTTGGCGGCATAGTATGATGGTGATTAAGTATGATTTGGCGGCATAGTGTGATGATGATTATGAAGTATGTTTTGGCGGCATAGTGTGATGAAGTATGGTATGAAGGGATGGTATGATGATGAAGTATGATTTGGCGGCATGGTATGATGATGATAGAGTGTGATTATTAGGCGGCTAAGGTATCACCACCATGAATTAGGTCATTAGGAATTGATTTAGATAGCGGAATTAGGTATATTAGGCAATGCGTACTTCCGTCGGAACAGCACGTGGCTCGCGGCATGCGTTAATTGCTTTTTTAGTTGCCCTTTGCGACGTTTGATTAATTTGCGGTTCGGGTTGCTTAGTGCTTATCAGGGGAATAAGGGATTAGATCGCGATATAGGGAAACGTGTCAGGGTATGGATGAGGAGAGGATGGATCAATAGGATGGAGGAGAGAATGGACCATGAGGGTGGATCAAGAGGATGGAGGAGAGGATGGACCATGAGGATGGGCCATCAGGATGGGCCATGAGGGTGGATCAAGAGGATGGACCATGAGGATGGGCCATGAAGAATCCAGGGGCAGCAGCATGGAGGACATCGCCGGACACGTATCTGCAGGTTTGGCAACTGAACAGATATTCATTGTTTTGTTTGTCTGTTCACAGGCATGGTGGCATTGGAGCCATCCAAAGAAGGATGCCAAGGATTCTACCAATGAAGGAAGCCAAGGATTCAACCAATGAAGGATGCCAAGGATTCAACCAATGAAGGAAGACCAGGACCAGCCAGCGTGGGAGGCCAGACACGTATCAAGCAAACGAGTAATTATAAAGAATTAATTGGTTTGTTTTGTATGTTCACAGGAATGATGCCATCCAGCCGAGATGCCAGTCGATGGGGGGACCAAAGGGTACAAGTATCTTAGTGGTAATTAAGTGATCAATTGCTAATTTGCCTTTTGTCTGCTTTCAGAATCAATCCAAGGGAAGGAGGAAGAGGAGGATCGCCGTGGAAGCCAAACACGTATCATAAAATTGAGTTAATTATATGAAATTAATTTGGTTTTCTTGTATGTTCACAGGTTCAATCCAGAGGCAAACCAGGGACCAATCAATGAGGGAGGATCATCAAGGGCGAGAAGTATCGGTAATTAGAAGTTAGAATTGATTCATTGGTTTTCTTGTATGTTCACAGGATCAATCCAAAGAAGGAAGCCAAGGTCGTGGGCCAAGGACCAGCAGGAGGACGAGGGTAAAGTATCAACAAGATTTATCAATTGAAAATGTATTCATTTGTATGATTTTTGTTCGCAGGATGCCACAACAGTCAAGGGGATGAGGATGGAGGATGGAGGATGAAGATGACCATTCAATCGAGAAGGTGGAGGGATCAAGGAAGTGGTGCAACCGCCCAGTGCTTCAAATTTATTAGGTCAGTGCAATTAATCCTTATTTCTTTGCTTTCTTAATTAATTTCTTCTTTCAACATTTGTAATATTTGATTATTAATTAATTGTATATTTTGTTACAGGTGAACCAGGCTAGTGCGACATAGGAATCCTAATTCGGTCGAGACGAGGGTGCGCGAAGGACGAGGAACGAGGGACGTAAGCCGGTAGCTTCAGATAAGGTCAGGGAACTTTTATTATTGTTTATCTTTCCTTTTTTCTTCTTTTTTCTCATTATCGGGTGTCATCGAGATTAATTACGCGTACCGCATAATAATTTTTAATTAGATGCCGCGAATAAGTTATTAATTGCATTTTATCGCGACTTTTTTGCTTAGCTTCGTGTAATTATGGTAATTAATATCGCGCGTGATAATTTTAATGATTTTAATCGCTTTTTGGTAGTATTTTGATCGAGTTTAATTGATTAACGGTCGTGTCGTTTGATTTAATTATCGCGTTTTGATCGGTTCGCGAAAATATTTGTTTCGGGTTGTCTAATTACCTCGTAATTATATATGAATTTGCTCTGATTAGAAATGGTACAAGCATTGGTATGATGGTATGATATGTGTTTGTGTGTGTGAAGGGTGCGCACCCGACTGTTGTATGCTTTGAGATTGGAATGGTGTGATTTGGGGTGGTATGATAATGAGAGGCTTGTAACATTTCTAATTATTGCAAATTCATATACGCGTTCATGCGCCGTTTGATGGCGACTTTTTTTTATCCTAGACAACCTGGGCGAATATTTTATTAATTTTGAAATCGCTTAATTAGCTTTTAATTGTTTTAATTGATTAATGCATACCGGTATGCAATATTAATTGCGGGAGTAATAATTTTAATAGTACCATTTTGGGTACTAATTAGTATCGGATATCGGTAATAATCGCGGTAGTAATCGCAGTAATAATCGGGGTAATAATCGGAATAGTAATCGCGGGAATAATCGGGATACAAACCGGGGTAGTAATCGCGGTAATTGGGGGTAAATCACCAATGAATTTGAAGCACTCCCAAGGAGTCAGCTTCAGCATCAGCACCACTACCACCAGCCAACCGCCAATAAACCACCACCCCCGCAATACCAACCACAACCGCCGCGGGATCATCATCACCGTGGGAGAACCACCACTGTGGCTGCTTCGGCAGCCCAGGTACTTTTAATTGCTAATCATATTTGTGTTTTTCTTTTGTTTCAGGTCGCCTTTGAGCAGCCCTATTGGTCTGAAGCTCATTAAGCTGATGGCTAAAAGGGTTGCTCATTAACCCGGCCCAGGGAAACCTTCAGTTTCACCTGGGTAATACCTGGCAGGCGCGTCCACGTCGCGGGGGTGGGCATACTCCTGATTGCCGCTAATTAGCGGTTAATTTGCTAATCAGGAGTATGGCTAAGTTCTGCCAGGGACCCGCTGATTGCACGGGTATAACCAGCAATCACTAATCACTTTTTTACAGCTTTTTTCGTTGAGAATGAATCGAAATAAATTATGGAGCAATTTAAAGGTGAGAATTGCCAATCAGCGATATTAATTACTAATTAAATTCTTTTGTAGGTGTGACGTAGCAGTGACGTGATTTGAATATGGTTTGAAGTTTGAAATATTGCCGCTTTTGGAACAGCTGGCGATCGATGGCAATCGGAGAATCGAGGATGGACGATAAACAAGATTGAAATTCAGCGCGAACTAACAAGTTTGAATTTGAAAATTTGAATTTGAAAGTAAAAGCTTGGCGCCTTGGGAATCGTCGGAGCTCGGACATGTCGAAAATCGGCGATTGACTTAACAACTTCAGCGCGCTAAAGTTTAAAAGTTTAAATGTCTGGAACGCGCCGACATCTGGTGAATGTTAGGGAAGACAGCAAGCAAATTTATCATGCAATTTGAATTTGATTATACCATTGATTTGAGATACATGTGAGTATGAAAGGGTCTTTAAAACCCTCAGGTGAATTTCCAGCAAACATTTTTATTAATATTCATTATATTTTTGAGGTCAAATGGTATTCAAAACAAAACGCAAGAAAGGAACAGGCAGGCATGGCTGAACAATCAAATAACTATGGTGCAGCCATAACAGCAACAATAATTTTAAGTGAAGGATTTACTGATAATGATCAACAATTTCATCAACGACTGGGGATGAGGAAAAAATTCAGCAGGTTGAGAAGAAAACAAGGAAATCAACTAATAAGCTGGATGATTCTGATAAGGAAGAAGAACAGGTACCAGTGGAACAACACCAACCGCCAACCAACCACCCACAGTACCAACCACAATAACGTGGGACCCGCTGATTGCACGGGTATAGCCAGCAATCACTAATCACTTTTTTCTAGCTTTCTTCGATTAGAATGAATCGAAATCAATTGTATGAAGGTAAGAATTTCAAATTAGCGATATTAATTACTAATTATATTCTATTGTAGGTATGACAAAACAGTGATGTTATTTGAATGTGGAATTTTCAAATATTCCCGTTTTTCGAACAGCTGGCAATCGATGGGAATCGAGGATGGACGATCCACAAGATTGAAATTGACCTGGAACTTCCAAATTTAAGCGCGCCGACACATGGTGATAACGATTCATCTAATCGGTGAGTACCCAGAAGTGGGAATTTAATTTACTTTATATGATTGATATCAATATGTGGTTACTCGCGAAACACGCAACATGACTATAAATATTTAAAGTATTCGCGCGCTTAGAACAGCTGCTCGTCGTACACGTTCGGACATGCCGAAGATAACCATTCGTAATAACAAATTGGCGCAGCAAAGTTTAAATATGAATGCGCACTAATTCATAAAGAATGAATTTGACAACAAATGCAACAACAGCGAGTATTAATTACTGCCTGTACTACCAGATGAGTACCAACTAATTAGTAGCTTTTTAGAAGCGTTAAAATTGCGTATGATAATCTCAATTGGTGAAAATCTCATAATCCATCTTTTAAAAAATTGCATATGATACATACATTATTCCAGATAGCGCAAAAAATAATTAAAAAAATCTAACGTTATTGTGGTAGCCAGAAAAAAATTATAAAGTTGAACAGTCAACTACATGTATTCCTTATGGGAGCAATGTTCGCGGACGCGTCATATGCTAACTTTTAATCATGCGCCTATGAATTATTATTTTTTGAAAAATCTGTCGTAGCGATTTACACGAAATTTTCAGGGCACAATCACAGATAAATTATTCACATCCCCTGTAAATTTCATTAATTTCTGTAAAAAAGTTTCTGAGATACAGACTTATAAATTTTGATAACGTTTCTCTGGAAAAAAGTTAATCTCCACTTTGGATGATTATATCTCATAAACTAATAAGTTAATGTTGTAAATATTCCGCATAGAGATGCTATGGCTATTTGAAAATGTATTTATGCAAAAAACAATAATGTTATAAACAATCAAGGTTTTACATATTTTTCGACCAGAACCGCACGACGTGTTTGAACAAATTTTGAAAATCTCAAAATCTATCTATTAAAAAATTGCATCTGATACATACATTACCCTAGATAATGCAAAAAATAATGAAAAAAATCTAACGTTATTGTGGTGGCCAGAAAAAAATTATAAAGTTGAACAGTCAACTACATGTATTCCTTATGGGAGCAATGTTCGCGGACGCGTCATGTGCTGACTTTTAATCATGCTCCTATAAATTCTTATTTTTTGAAAAATCTGTCGAAGCGATTTACACGACATTTTCAGGGTACAATCACAGATAAATTATTCACATCCCCTGTAAATTTCATTAATTTCTGTAAAAAAGTTTCTGAGATACAGACTTATAAATTTTGATAACGTTTCTCTGGAAAAAAGTTAATCTCCACTTTGGATGATTATATCTCATAAACTAATAAGTTAATGTTGTAAATATTCCGCATAGAGATGCTATGGCTATTTGAAAATGTATTTGTGCAAAAAACAATAATGTTATGAACAATCAAGGTTTTACATATTTTTCGACCAGAACCGCACGACGTGTTTGAACAATTTTTGAAAATCTCAAAATCTATCTATTAAAAAATTGCGTCTGATACATACATTATCCTAGATAATGTAAGAAATAATGAAAAAAATCTAACGTTATTGTGGTGGCCAGAAAAAAATTATAAAGTTGAACAGTCAACTACATGTATTCCTTATGGGAGCAATGTTCGCGGACGCGTCATGTGCTGACTTTTAATCATGCTCCTATAAATTCTTATTTTTTGAAAAATCTGTCGAAGCGATTTACACGACATTTTCAGGGTACAATCACAGATCAATTATTCACATCCCCTGTAAATTTCATTAATTTCTGTAAAAAAGTTTCTGAGATACAGACTTATAAATTTTGATAACGTTTCTCTGGAAAAAAGTTAATCTCCACTTTGGATAATTATATCTCATAAACTAATAAGTTAATGTCGTAAATATTCCGCATAGAGATGCTATGGCTATTTGAAAATGTATTTATATAAAAAACAATAATGTTATGAACAATCAAGGTTTTACATATTTTTCGACCAGAACCGCACGACGTGTTTGAACAATTTTTGAAAATCTCAAAATCTATCTATTAAAAAATTGCGTCTGATACATACATTATCCTAGATAATGTAAGAAATAATGAAAAAAATCTAACGTTATTGTGGTGGCCAGAAAAAAATTATAAAGTTGAACAGTCAACTACATGTACTCCTTATGGGAGCAATGTTCGCGGACGCGTCATGTGCTGACTTTTAATCATGCTCCTATAAATTCTTATTTTTTGAAAAATCTGTCGAAGCGATTTACACGACATTTTCAGGGTACAATCACAGATAAATTATTCACATCCCCTGTAAATTTCATTAATTTCTGTAAAAAAGTTTCTGAGATACAGACTTATAAATTTTGATAACGTTTCTCTGGAAAAAAGTTAATCTCCACTTTGGATGATTATATCTCATAAACTAATAAGTTAATGTTGTAAATATTCCGCATAGAGATGCTATGGCTATTTGAAAATGTATTTGTGCAAAAAACAATAATGTTATAAACAATCAAGGTTTTACATATTTTTCGACCAGAACCGCACGACGTGTTTGAACAAATTTTGAAAATCTCAAAATCTATCTATTAAAAAATTGCATCTGATACATACATTACCCTAGATAATGCAAAAAATAATGAAAAAAATCTAACGTTATTGTGGTGGCCAGAAAAAAATTATAAAGTTGAACAGTCAACTACATGTATTCCTTATGGGAGCAATGTTCGCGGACGCGTCATGTGCTGACTTTTAATCATGCTCCTATAAATTCTTATTTTTTGAAAAATCTGTCGAAGTGATTTACACGACATTTTCAGGGTACAATCACAGATAAATTATTCACATCCCCTGTAAATTTCATTAATTTCTGTAAAAAAGTTTCTGAGATACAGACTTATAAATTTTGATCACGTTTCTCTGGAAAAAAGTTAATCTCCAATTTGGATGATTATATCTCATAAACTAATAAGTTAATGTCGTAAATATTCCGCATAGAGATGCTATGGCTATTTGAAAATGTATTTATGTAAAAAACAATAATGTTATGAACAATCAAGGTTTTACATATTTTTCGACCAGAACCGCACGACGTGTTTGAACAATTTTTGAAAATCTCAAAATCTATCTATTAAAAAATTGCATCAGATACATACATTATCCTAGATAATGCAAAAAATAATGAAAAAAATCTAACGTTATTGTGGTGGCCAGAAAAAAATTATAAAGTTGAACCGTCAACTACATGTATTCCTTATGGGAGCAATGTTCGCGGACGCGTCATGTGCTGACTTTTAATCATGCTCCTATAAATTCTTATTTTTTGAAAAATCTGTCGAAGCGATTTACACGACATTTTCAGGGTACAATCACAGATAAATTATTCACATCCCCTGTAAATTTCATTAATTTCTGTAAAAAAGTTTCTGAGATACAGACTTATAAATTTTGATAACGTTTCTCTGGAAAAAAGTTAATCTCCACTTTGGATGATTATATCTCATAAACTAATAAGTTAATGTCGTAAATATTCCGCATGGAGATGCTATGGCTATTTGAAAATGTATTTATATAAAAAACAATAATGTTATGAACAATCAAGGTTTTACATATTTTTCGACCAGAACCGCACGACGTGTTTGAACAATTTTTGAAAATCTCAAAATCTATTTATTAAAAAATTGCGTCTGATACATACATTATCCTAGATAATGTAAAAAATAATGAAAAAAATCTAACGTTATTGTGGTGGCCAGAAAAAAATTATAAAGTTGAACAGTCAACTACATGTATTCCTTATGGGAGCAATGTTCGCGGACGCGTCATGTGCTGACTTTTAATCATGCTCCTATAAATTCTTATTTTTTGAAAAATCTGTCGAAGCGATTTACTCGACATTTTCAGGGTACAATCACAGATAAATTATTCACATCCCCTGTAAATTTCATTAATTTCTGTAAAAAAGTTTCTGAGATACAGACTTATAAATTTTGATAACGTTTCTCTGGAAAAAAGTTAATCTCCACTTTGGATGATTATGTCTCATAAACTAATAAGTTAATGTTGTAAATATTCCGCATAGAGATGCTATGGCTATTTGAAAATGTATTTGTGCAAAAAACAATAATGTTATAAACAATCAAGGTTTTACATATTTTTCGACCAGAACCGCACGACGTGTTTGAACAAATTTTGAAAATCTCAAAATCTATCTATTAAAAAATTGCATCTGATACATACATTACCCTAGATAATGCAAAAAATAATGAAAAAAATCTAACGTTATTGTGGTGGCCAGAAAAAAATTATAAAGTTGAACAGTCAACTACATGTATTCCTTATGGGAGCAATGTTCGCGGACGCGTCATGTGCTGACTTTTAATCATGCTCCTATAAATTCTTATTTTTTGAAAAATCTGTCGAAGCGATTTACACGACATTTTCAGGGTACAATCACAGATAAATGATTCACATCCCCTGTAAATTTCATTAATTTCTGTAAAAAAGTTTCTGAGATACAGACTTATAAATTTTGATAACGTTTCTCTGGAAAAAAGTTAATCTCCAATTTGGATGATTATATCTCATAAACTAATAAGTTAATGTCGTAAATATTCCGCATAGAGATGCTATGGCTATTTGAAAATGTATTTATGTAAAAAACAATAATGTTATGAACAATCAAGGTTTTACATATTTTTCGACCAGAACCGCACGACGTGTTTGAACAATTTTTGAAAATCTCAAAATCTATCTATTAAAAAATTGCATCAGATACATACATTATCCTAGATAATGTAAAAAATAATGAAAAAAATCTAACGTTATTGTGGTGGCCAGAAAAAAATTATAAAGTTGAACAGTCAACTACATGTATTCCTTATGGGAGCAATGTTCGCGGACGCGTCATGTGCTGACTTTTAATCATGCTCCTATAAATTCTTATTTTTTGAAAAATCTGTCGAAGCGATTTACACGACATTTTCAGGGTACAATCACAGATAAATGATTCACATCCCCTATAAATTTCATTAATTTCTGTAAAAAAGTTTCTGAGATACAGACTTATAAATTTTGATAACGTTTCTCTGGAAAAAAGTTAATCTCCAATTTGGATGATTATATCTCATAAACTAATAAGTTAATGTCGTAAATATTCCGCATAGAGATGCTATGGCTATTTGAAAATGTATTTATGTAAAAAACAATAATGTTATGAACAATCAAGGTTTTACATATTTTTCGACCAGAACCGCACGACGTGTTTGAACAATTTTTGAAAATCTCAAAATCTATCTATTAAAAAATTGCATCAGATACATACATTATCCTAGATAATGTAAAAAATAATGAAAAAAATCTAACGTTATTGTGGTGGCCAGAAAAAAATTATAAAGTTGAACAGTCAACTACATGTATTCCTTATGGGAGCAATGTTCGCGGACGCGTCATGTGCTGACTTTTAATCATGCTCCTATAAATTCTTATTTTTTGAAAAATCTGTCGAAGCGATTTACACGACATTTTCAGGGTACAATCACAGATAAATTATTCACATCCCCTGTAAATTTCATTAATTTCTGTAAAAAAGTTTCTGAGATACAGACTTATAAATTTTGATAACGTTTCTCTGGAAAAAAGTTAATCTCCACTTTGGATAATTATATCTCATAAACTAATAAGTTAATGTCGTAAATATTCCGCATAGAGATGCTATGGCTATTTGAAAATGTATTTATATAAAAAACAATAATGTTATGAACAATCAAGGTTTTACATATTTTTCGACCAGAACCGCACGACGTGTTTGAACAATTTTTGAAAATCTCAAAATCTATCTATTAAAAAATTGCGTCTGATACATACATTATCCTAGATAATGTTAAAAATAATGAAAAAAATCTAACGTTATTGTGGTGGCCAGAAAAAAATTATAAAGTTGAACAGTCAACTACATGTATTCTTTATGGGAGCAATGTTCGCGGACGCGTCATGTGCTGACTTTTAATCATGCTCCTATAAATTCTAATTTTTTGAAAAATCTGTCGAAGCGATTTACACGACGTTTTCAGGGTACAATCACAGATAAATTATTCACATCCCCTGTAAATTTCATTAATTTCTGTAAAAAAGTTTCTGAGATACAGACTTATAAATTTTGATAATGTTTCTCTGGAAAAAAGTTAATCTCCACTTTGGATGATTATATCTCGTAAACTAATAAGTTAATGTAGTAAATATTCCGCACAAAGATGCTATGGCTATTTGAAAATGTTATGGACGATGAAGAATTGAAGTTTTACAAGTGCCAAGTTTCCAGCCTGACGCGAGGGTCACACGTACATGCAGTGCATATGAAGTAGTGATGAGCAAATTTTTCAATTTTTGAAATTTTCAAAATCCGCGAATGAAATGACAGATTCATTTAGATATGAAGCTACTGTTAATCGAAAAAATAGTGAAAAAATTCTAAATTTTATAGTTTCGCAGATATTTAGACTTTTAGGCAAATCACTTTTTTGCAATTTTAGGGAAATCGGCTAATCCAACGTGAATGAATATTTTTACTTTGATACATCATTTAATACTTAATCACATAGCGTTAGAACTGTTTAATTATCTCGGTTAATTTTTCCAGAAAAAAATTTCAAACGCGGGCGGTCATAATTTATCCATATTTTTTCAAAAATTTCTTTAACATACTTGCAATAGTTATTCAAGGTTGAGTTTTTTTCTCAATATGCCCAGATAGTTGTAGTAATACACGGTATTAGAATAATAACAATTGCATTGGTAGTTTGCGAACAACAAAATATTAAAGTTGACTTTTCCAATTAACGTACATAAAAAATTACTCACATTCAACAACGATAAAATAATACTTCCCGATGTGGCAGGAACTTCATTCTTATGCCATATTATAAGCTGTTTAATATACTTTCTCCTAGTGAAAACGGCATTGCAATATAACGATTCACTATTTAGTTATTAATGTTTATAGTTGATGAGTCATAAATCAGGGTGTTGCATATTATGGTTAATATCTATAAAACTATTGCACCGATTTACACCAAACTACTGTCATTTTAATAAGCGGTACGGTCTTTATGATTTTGCCAATTTTGATTAAGATCACTTCATTAGTTTATTTAATAGTAAGGTTTAAATAATTTGATGCCACTTCCCGCCGGGCGAAAAAGAATTCACTTAATACGCGCTCGATTTTGATGGTTTTACCATCCACAGACGCGGAATTTTATTACGAAACCAAACACAACAATGAATTGATGATTAAGCCATTATTAACAATTCAAACAATCTTTAACACTCCGGACAAGCTTATGCTAAAAGTGGCGCGAAACGACTGACGCCGCGACTGCACACTGCACAGTAGCAGGCGTTTAACTCACTACTACTACCGCGTCACCTACGTGCGTGGAACCCCTGTTACCGCTGCTTGCGCCTCTGCGCGTGAATCGTATAGAAAACATAGGGCAAATATACAGAGCCCTGGAAATTTTAATAATATAAACATTTTAAGAAATCGAACAAAGTATATATGAATTATATTGTGCTCCAGACTACTAATAACGAGAAAAATAATTAAAAAATTCTATCACCCATGGTAACGCAGATAATGCCATTTGTTTAAAATTAGTTTTTGGCGTATATTTCGCTTTTTAGCATAGCAATGATAGCAAGATTTAAACAAGTAGTAGATATTTTAACGATAAATCACCCGGATTAAAAGGTATTTCGATATGTTTAAGAGATTCCTAGAAACTTTTAAAAATATCAGAAAGCATCAAACTTCTTCAAAAATTATTTTTGGTAACATCCTGTGTATATAATAATTTCAAATTTTACCGTGTTATTGCCATATAGTTTATTTAATTATGAAAATTTAGGGAAACTCAATTGATACAATGATTTAGTCGCAATTAATTTTCAAAGGCGAAATTTAGGAAATAACCCTTAACTTTGAGGACATTTTCAGGAAATTTTTTCTAATATTTTTATTCACTTTTCACAATTGAAAATTTTCACAAATATCAACAATTAGACGTGCAATAACAAGGTAATTTTTCGAAATTGATTCAAGTAACAGATTCTGTGAAAATAATTTTCAAAGTTGGTATATCTAAAACAGCGCACGTTAGAGATAAATTTTCGAAGAAATCAATGATTTTGAAATATATCTGATTAAGCTATTGAATTGAAATTATGCATAATTATAAACAAGATATACGACAATAATATAAAATAATTATAAAAATTCTAAAGTGATTAGAACATTATCAAAAAAATTAAAGAAAATTAAGTGAATCTTGAAAAATTAAATGTGCAAAATCAATAATTCAATATTGTACGCTATATTTACTTAAAATTTGTAATAATTATGGATAAAAACTTCATACGCGGTGTAATTAACAATTGTTGATGAAAAGTTGTTACTAATAGTTAATATTTATAATGTTATTTAAGCAAATGTCGTCCAAAATTTAAAGGTAATTATTCAATAATCACAATAAGATATGACATTAAAATTTACACATTCGTAAAATAGATTAAATATTGAACAAAATGTTTTTTAAATTATTAAAATCGCTTCATAAATAACAAAGTTATGAACAATTAAAAATTCACTAATGTTTGGAGTCATTTTCGACCGTAACGACTTTCCGCTTTGGAGCCTCTGTGCCGTGTACGTATTCCGTTGGGGCTTTCACTGCAACACTTGACTTGAGCAATTCCATGGCGCGAGAAATTGTTAAACTTTAAATGTTCATAACTTTGTTATTTATTAAGCGATTTCAATAGTTTAAAAAGCGTTTAATTGACCATTTAATATATTATTCGTAAATTTAAAATCAGAGAAATTGTTTATCATTAGTACAGGATACGGGTGTTAGAAAGATGGATTACATTTGTTTAAAAAACCATTAAAATAATAATTTATTGTTATGAAACTCTATTAGGAATTATTCACTAGACTAGGTGTAAACTTTTGATATATAAATATTATAAATTTTGGATAAGCAAACAGAATTATAAGCAATTATTGATATTGCACATTAAATTTTCTAAAATACACTTCATTTATTTTATTTTTTTTAGCAATGTTCTAATAGTGCTAGCGCTTTCATTCTTTCTTAGAATAATTATAGATTAGTTTATTTATCTTCGTAGTAAATTGCAAGTCTGTAGCTTAATTGGATATATTTAGAAATAATTAATTTATTCGGGAATTCATCTCCAACGTGCGGTATTTTTGCAGTTTCAACTTTGAACATTATTTTCACAGAATCTATCGTATCAATACTTTAAAAAAAAATTTTATCATATTTTACGTCTAATTGTTAATATATTTGCAAATTTTAGATTCTCAGAAATTATTGCAAATACTAGAAAAAATTTCTTGAAAATGTCCTCAAATTTGAGTGTCATTTCCTAAATTTTAACTTTGAAAATTAATTGTGGCTAAACTACTGTATGAATCATCCTTGATTAATTTTTTGTAATTAGATAAACTATTTGACAATAACCCTTTAGAGTTTGAAGTCTCTATATATACAGGAAGTGGCAGAAAATAATTTATGAAAAAATTTGGTACTTTTTCACATTTTTTAATTTTTACGAGAAACTATTAATGATATGAAAATGATCTTTACTAAGTATGAAGCACCATTAAATTTTACATTATCAGTGAAAAACGCATTAAAATAACTATGCTGGAAACCGAGAAAAACGTAAAAAACAAAATTGAAAGAAATGCCATTATCTCGGCAACCATTAGAGATAGAATTTTTGTAGTATTTTTCCCGTAATCAGTGACCAAGATAACATGAGAATCAATATGAATTTTGCTTAAATTATGAGAAATTTCAAATTTTCAAAATTTCCAGCTTTCCGTATATTTGCCCTGTGTTTTCTATATGATGCCTGTGCATAGGCGTAAACAGTGGCAACAGGGATTTCACGCACGTAGGTGAGACGGTAGTAGTAGTTAGTCGGAAGACGTAACGTAACAACCGCGGTCAATGCCCGGCGGAATGCGTACGCGGCACACGGGTCCGAACTTGAATTGCCCTCAAACCGAATCAGGCGCAAAGCATAATGCAACTTTAATTGTTAATAACTTTTTTGCTTATCGGACGATTTCAATAGTTTAAAAATTATTCGGTTCATTATTTAACCTATTATTCGTGGCTTTAAAATAAATGAATTATTTTATTGTGGGCATAGGATATTGACGTTAGAATGCCAGAATACATTTGTTTAAAAAAACATTATAAATAATCATTTCTAGTTGCAAGTTTCTATCAATAATTATTAAATACACCGATTATGAACTTATAACGTATGAATATTATAAATTTTGACAACACAAACGGAGAAATAAGCAATTATTGATATTGGACATTCAATTTTTCAAAGACACACTTCATTTACTTTATTTTTTTTAAGAATATTCTAATAGAGCTAGCGCTTTCGTTTTTATTTTAAATAATTTTAGATTAGTTTGTTTATCTTCGTAGCAAATTTCAAGTCTGTGGCTGATTCGGATATATTTCAAAATAATTAATTTATTTGGGAATTTATCTTTAACCTGCGGTATTCTTGTAGTTTCAACTTTGAACATCATTTTCACAGAAACTGTTAACTACATAATTTTAAAAAAATTATAATGTTATTGTACGTCTAATGGTTGATAGTTATGCGAATTTTTGACGGCGAAAAGTAACTAGAAATTCTAATAAAAAATTCATGAGAATGTCCTCAAATTTGAGTGTCATTTCCTAAATTTGGACTTTGCAAATTAATTGCGGCTAAACTACTGTACTAATGGCGTTCAGTTAATTTTTTTCAATTAGAAAATCTATTTGACAATAACACTCTAGAATTTTAAGTCTCTATATATACAGGAAGTGGCAGAAAATATTTTTGCAAAAATTTGGTACTTTTTCACAGTTTTCAATTTTTACGAAAAACTATTAATGATATCAAAATGTTCTTTACTTTGTACGATGCATCTCAAAAATGTCTATTATGATTCAAGAGCGCATTAAAATCGCACTGCTAGAAACCGAGAAAAACGCAAAAAACTAAATTTAAACAAATGCAATTTGCTTTGCAACCATTAGAGATAGAATTTTTTTAGTATTTTTCCCGTAATCAGTGGCTCAAATAACATCAGAATCAAAACGAATTTTAGCCGAATTATGAAAAAATCCAAATTTTCAAAATTTCCAACAGTCCGTATATTTGCCCTGTGTTTTCTATATGATGCGTGGGCATAGGCGCAAGCAGTGGCAACAGGAGCTTCACGCACGTAGGTCACGCGGTAGTAGTAGTAAGGTTGCGCGGTAGTCGTATCGTAAGAACCGCGGTCAATGCCCAGCGCAATACGTACGCGGCACAGGGGCTCCAACAGTTGAATTTCCATCAAACCGAATCTGGCGCAAAAATTAGCGCAACTTTAATCGTCAATAACTTTTTTGTTTCTCGGACGATTTTAATAGTTTAAAAAGTATTTGGTTTACTATTTAATCTATTATTCGTGTCTTTAAAATAAACTAATCACCTTATCGTGGGCATAGGATATTGATTGTAGAATGCCGGATTACATTTGTTTAAAAAACCATTATAAATAATCATTTCTAGTTGCAAGTTTCTATGAATAATTATTAAATGCGCCAACTATGAACTTATAATATATAAATATTACTGATTTTGACTACACAAACGGAGAAATAAGCAATTATTGATATTGGACATTCAATTTTTCAAAGGTACACTTCATTTACTTTAATTTTTTAAATAATGTTTTAATAACGCTAGCGCTTTCATTTTTGTTTTAAATTATTCTAGATTAGTTTGTTTATCTTTGTGGTAAATTTCAAGTCTGTAGCTTGATCGGCTCTATTTCAAAATAATTAATTTATTCGGGAATTTATCATTAACGTGCGGTATTTTTGCAGTTTCAACTTTGAACATTATTTTCACAAAATCGGTTGAATCAATAATTTTTAAAAAATTACCATATTATTGTACGTCTAATTGTTGATAACTGTGCAAATTTTAGATTCTCAAGTGTGATTAGAAATACTAGAAAAAAAATCTTGAAAATGTCCTCAAATTTGAGTGTTATTTCCTAAATTTGGACTTTGAAAATTAATTGCGGCTAAACTACTGTACTAATCGCACTCAATTAATTTTTTTCAATTAGATAAACTATTTGACAATAACACTTTAGTGTTTCAAGTCTCTATATATACAGGAAGTGGCAGAAAATAATTTTTGAAAGAATTTAGTACTTTTTCATATTTTGCAAGTTTTAAAAGAAACTGTTAATGATATCAAAATATTCTTTACTTTGTGCGATGCGTCTTTAAAATATCTATTATCGGTGAAAAGCGCATTAACACAGCTATGCTAGAAACCGAGAAAAACGCAGAAAACTAAATTTAAACAAATGCAATTTGCTCTGTAACCATAAGAGATAGAATTTTTTTAGTATTTTTCCCGTAATCAGTGGCTCAAATAACATTAGAATCAGAACGAATATTAGCCGATTTATGAAAAAATTCAAAATTTCAAAATTTCCAACAGTCCGTATATTTGCCCTGTGTTTTCTATATGATGCGTGGGCATAGGCGCAAGCAGTGGCAACAGGAGCTTCACGCACGTAGGTGACACGGTAGTAGTAGTGAGTTAGAGCACTGATCGATATCCCCGCTGCTGTGTATTGCCGCACAGTGTACACTCAGTAACCTCAGTCGTTTCGCGCCACTTTTACTAAACGGTTGTACCAAGTGTTAATCGCTGTTTTAATTATTAATAATAAGTTATTAGTAAACGTACTAATACAGTTTATTAAATAAAATAATTTCGCTTCTCTGGAATAGGAAATTACATAAATCTGCCGTGAGTTAGGTGTGTTTCTGTGGCCTGAGATAATAGTGCTGCGGAATTTTTAAACAAGAATAATTACTAAACTAACAACGCAAAATTAATGAATTTTGGTATAGTGATAAAGAGTTTAATGCTCTTTTAAATGATAGTTACCGCGTTTTCATGGTTTTATTACTTTTATCGTTATTGACCGGAACATAAAATAACCTCATTTTTGACAGATCTGCTTTAAACATTAATAATTAATTAACGAATAGTGCGATTTGAATACGGTTTTTACTAAAACAAAGTATATTTATTGCCTCATCATTTGATATAAAAATAATTTTGGATATCTGCCTGGAAATAGTATATTTTGGGGTCTGAATGTAAGTCAAATTTTTACCAATTTTTTTGCAAGTTTGACTTTGAAAATTTTTTCCGGGTAAACGGTTATAGATAATTGTTTGGGTTTAAAGCCACCTGTTAGGGTATCTAATTGGGCATATAGTGCAAAAAGATAAATCTTAAATAATAATTAGAAGTGGGTCAAATGAATTTTTAATTTTTTTTGGTAAAATCCGGTGTTTTCAAATTCAAAAAATTTTTCTCGAGAAACCGTCAAAGATATTTAAATATTTCAAAGTGTGTATGATGAAGGATTAATTGAAGTTTATCCAAAAAAATAATCAAGGTGATATCTATAGGGAGTTCGGAGATTTTTGCAAAAAACCATAATTGATAAAGCGTCAGATTACGCATAAACCATAAGTGATAGAATTTTTTTATTATTTTTCCGATAACTGTTGGCGTCGTACGCATACGAATCAATCATTTTTTATGCGAATTTTGCACATTTCAAAATTTTCAAAAATTGCTCCTCACTACTACTACTACAATTTAAGTGCCCAGTAAGTGTGAACATTTAAATGGCCGGCACGTGATTTAAAGGTAGCCGCATTCCATTGAGTATTACTCACCGCTACTCGTCTGCCGGTCGTCTGCCGATAACCGAACGCGCCCGATGATGCACGATGCGCATTTGAGGCTTTTAAATATGACATTTTAATGTTTACGTTTGAATTCCATAACCTGCTTGAATTACATGTGTTTTATTGTTAGTGTTAATTGATAGTTTAATACTTTAGTTAATAATTTTCTCATTTGTTGCAGCCCTTACTGAATGGGTTGAAGACAACGTGCTTGCCGCGAGACAGTGCCGAACCTAACCAAACTGCCATCAAACGAACAAAACAAATCAGCTGTTCCTCATCCTCTTTGTTATAGTCTTGTTTTAAGTGGCTTAATAAGTGATTTTAGTATTGTTGAAGCATACAAATGGTATTATTGTTGCTGCAGATAATGAATTCGCATAAAGACCTACACCAGAAGTACAAGATCAGTACGTATTTCATCTGATGGCAGTGATGAAGAAGTTGAGAACAACTATTACTTCTCAGAAGGATGATCAACCAATTACAAACACTGAGGGTCCTGAGGACGATGATAATTCATCTAGAAATCATTCAGAAGTAAGTAAACCAGTCTGCACTCATTTGTTTGTAATCCATTTTATTCTAGGTTGCTCGTGATAAGAATCACTTGTGAGAAAGAAATTGATTCAAGCTATTCACACATGCTTCAAGGATCTAGCATCTCATTGCTGTGTCATAAACCCCAATTGGATGCTAATTAAAGTGTTAGGCTAGGGATACATCTTGATTTTCTAAAGTTGCTTCAGAAGCTGTGCATTGGATAATTGCATATGTAATCAAGATGAGCAAACAACACCTAGAGCTTGTTAGGTAAGTGGATCCTATATTCCATTTCAAATGGTTCAAAGTGTTGTTGAAATTCCCAGGGAAGATGAAGCCTGCTCAAAATCACTCGTGCAAAGTGCAGTAAATGGACTTGGCACATAGGAAATGTATGGGAACACTCAGGATTTGCTGGAGTCATTCTCAGCCTATTCTACCACTGCAACAATAGAAGAAGTAAATGAAGCAACAACACATGAAGTATAATGGATGCCAGTGACAATTTGGAGGATGATGAAGAATGGCGTAGGCAACTTTGTCATTCCAACTCAACTTCAATAAAGAGAGAAGTCCAAGTGATCATCTGCTGGCTGCTCCATGATATACCAGGTAATTATAGTCCAATTGGATTCTTTGTTATACGTGGATATTAATTCAGTTGTTATCATTTTAGGGATGGAAGAGTTTAACAACCATGAATGAAGTAATGGTTTGGAATTGAGGGGCTAAAGTGCGCTACGTCCATGAGAAGTTTGCCATCATCAGAGATTAAGGAAAGGATCATCAGAGATTAAGGAAAGGAGAAGTGATGGAGGAGTTGACCAAAGCTGCAAGGAGTCAGTCAACATAGGTCAATTCAAATGAATGAGTACTGCGGTTAGTTAATTTACTATTGTTGCTTTATTATATCTAAGAAATGTATAATTGGTACAAGTATATAATGTACAAGTGTATAATTGGCTATAGGCGCAAGTACTTGGACCGTATATGTCCAAGTACTTCTTAACTTGTAACAATAGCTTAGCTATTGACGCCTGAAGTACATGTTGCAATGTGCAATAAGAAAAGCCGTATATAGCACAGTTGGTACAGTGCTTGACTTTGACTTGGGAGTCAGGGGTTCGAATCGTGGCACACAAGTGCTTTTGGTAAATAATTGAACAGATTGCAACTTGTACAAGTGTATAGTTGGCCATAGGCGCAAGTACTTGGAATGTATACGTCCGAGTACTTCTTAACTTGTAACAATAGCTTAGCTATTGACGCCTAAAGTGCATGTTTCAATGTACAACTAGAAATGCCTTATATAGCACAGTTGGTACAGTGCTTGACTTCGACTTGAGAGTCCGGGGTTCGAATCCTGACATGGGCGAGAATGTTTTTAAATAATAGAGTAGAATAGTAACTCTGGAGTTCGTAGGATGGCCATTCAATTGGCCACGGCGCTTGTATTCAAAGCAAGCACTTAGAATATAATTCTAAGTCCTACATAGCATAAGGTACCCCCCTCTCAGAGTTACTATGACGTCAGAAACCGAGGCTTGTTGGTAACGAAAATCGGGAATGGGGAGGCAGTATACTGCCGGGGAGCGAAGCGGCGGGGTGGGCCGACACAAGACAATCTTAACGTACGGGCTTCGAAACTTAAAAATGGGGCCCTCGAACGCTCCGTGGGGCCCCATTGGACATACAGCTAAGTCCAATGGGCCCCCCAAGCGTACAAGGAAATTAAAACTTGGAAATTCGAGTTGCCATTCTCAAGATTCGAACCTGAGACACACAGATCACTTCCATAGCCGTAACCACTAGGCTATGGGGTGTTGTTACTCTAGCTAAATTTGATCTTGGCCTTATAGTCTCAAATTTACTTGTATTAAACTTAAAACTTAGAAATCCGAGCTGCCATGCTAAGGATTCGAACTCGAGGCACATAGACCACATTCACAGCCGTAACCACTAGGCTACGGGGTGTTAATGCTCTAGCTAAATTTGATCTTGCCCTTATAGTCTCAAACTTATTTAAATTGTAAATCCAAAACTTAGATTTCCCGGGATTTGAACCAGAGACTTTCGGATCACTTCCACAGCCGTAAACCACTAGGCTATGGAGTGTTCTTGCTATGGTTTTATCTGATCTTACCCTTATAGACTCAAATTTAATTTAAATTGTAAATTTAAAACTTGCGTTCCTCAGGAATCGAACCTGCGACACACAGATCACTCTCATAGCTGAAACCACTTGGCTATGGAGTGTTGTTGCTACACTTAAATCTGATCTTGCCCTTATAGTCAGATTTGTGCAATGTATCAGTTAAACTTGTACTGTCTATAGTATAAACAAAAGGAGGCATTCTAATATCGTTTTTATTCTTTCTAGATAGACAGACAAATTAATTCCAAGAGGCGTGCCGTCATCTAATGCCACTTTGGGACTTGGAAGAACTATCAAAGACTCTGAGGTTTGAAGTTAACGACTAGTAGCTATTGAGCTTAGAACTATGAGCTTCAAATGAGCTGAGTGGCTAGGTATACAACCACTTCTTTATATTTGCATATTATCCTTATTTCAATCCTTATGCTTGCAGAGTTATATATTATTTAATTTTCTTTCAGTTTATGAACTGTCCATAACTCCATATCTCTCGGGAGGACTTGGGATGAGCACAACTCACTCTGTTCAGGCCTTAAACTTTTCTTGACAATGGTTGATGAGATAGAGATTGTATTTTTATTGTAATTGATTGAATATGTACACCATTTACTTAATACATTAATTAATTGTATATCTTGTCTTTGGCTGCTATTAAGTATGCTTCGTCCGTGCTGTGTTACCGACAATATAACATAACAGTAGTTCACCTATTTAGCCATAGATGACGCATACGCACGGAGGGTTGCCTATAGTTGCAGTTTTTCAAAATGTGTATTAGAGCAAAAACCCTCGTATCTTCTAAACTTAGAGGCCGAATAGGCTCAAACTCGGTACACAGATAGAGGAGGCCAAGCTGATTCCAACGAGCTACCACACATCGCTTCAGTACCGCTGGTTGCCGAGTTATTGGCGTTTTAAACAAATGGCGTAGCGCCTAAACTTACTGGTGGAATGAACTGAAATTTGATAGCAACCTAGACGCGGGTATGCCCTTGCCAACGAGATGTCACTCGCATCTTCAGCACCACGGGTTGCCGAGTTATGGGCATTTAAAAACTTCAAAATGGCGTAGCGCCTAAAGTTGACGGGCTTAAGGACTGAAAGTTGATAGCAACATAGAAGAGGCTCGGCCCTTGACAAAGAGATGTCAGTCGCGTCTTTAGCACTACTGGTTGCCGAGTTATGGGCATTTAAAAACTTAAAAGCGGCCTAGCACCTAAACGTACCTGTCGATTCGGCTGAAAGTCGGTACACATATAGAGGAGGTCAAGCTGAATCGAAAGAGCTCTCACCCACCACTCTAGCTTACCTGGTTGCAGAGATATAAGTGTTTTTAAAAAAATGTATCCGATTGAGTTGAAATTTGGTACGCACATAGAGCTTGCTGAGCTGATTCGAATGAGCTATCACTCACCGCTCTAGCCTATCTAGTTACGGAGATATGACGTTTTGAAAAAATTGGCGGGTAATGGGAGTCAGCTTATAGGCGTTTGAAAAGTTCAAAATGGCGTAGCGCCTAAACTGACCGGTCGAATGAACTGCAATTTGGTAGCAACCTAGATGCGGGTATGCCCTTGCCAGCGAGATGTCACTCGCATCTTCAGCACCGCGGGTTGCCGAGTTATGGGCATTTAAAAATTTCAAAATGGCGTAGCGCCCAAAGTTGACGGGGTTAAGGAGTGAAAGTTGGTAGCAACATAGAAGAGGGTCTGCCCTTTACAATGCAATATCACACGCCTTTTCAGCACCACTGGTTGCCTAGATATAGGCATTTGAAAACTTCAATGCGGCCTAACGCCTAAATTTACGGGTGGATTGGGCTCAAGCTCGGTACACAGATGGAAGAGGCCAAGCTGATTTGAACGAGGTATCACTTGCCCCTCTAGCTCACTTGGTTGCAGAGAAATAATTGTTTTAAAAAAAAAAGCGTCGTAAAGGGTTGAAACTCGGTATGCAGATAGAGCAGACTGAGCTGATTACAACAAGCTATCACTCATCCCTCTAGCTTGTATAGTTACAGAGATATGAAGGTTTGAAAAAAAGGAATCGAAAGAGGGGGGTCTTTCAATTTAATTCCAATAAGATTCTAATAAGAACCCAATAAGATTCCAATAGGAATCCTATAAGATTCTAATAGGAAATCCAAGTAAGATTTTAATTAGAATCCAATATGATTCTAATTGGAATCTAATAGGAATCCAATAAGATTCTAATTAGAATCTAATTTGATTTCAATAAGATTCCAATTAGATTTTATTCTAATAAGATTCCAATAAGAATCCAATAAGAAACCAATAGAAATCAAGTAAGATTTCTCTGAGATTTTATTCCAATAAGAATCGAGCAAGATTCCAATAGTAACCCGTGGTGCTGAAGATGCGAGTGACATCTCGTTGGCAAGGGCATACCCGCATCTAGGTTGCTACCAAATTTCAGTTCATTCGACCGGTAAGTTTAGGCGCTACGCCATTTTGAACTTTTCAAATGCCTATAAGCTGACTCCCATTACCCGCCAATTTTTTCAAAACGTCATATCTCCGTAACTAGATAGGCTAGAGCGGTGAGTGATAGCTCATTCGAATCAGCTCAGCAAGCTCTATGCGCGTACCAAATTTCAACTCAATCGGGCACATTTTTTTCAAACACTTATATCTCTGCAACCAGGTAAGATAGAGGGGCGGGTGATAGCTCTATCGATTCAGCTTGACCTCCTCTATCTGTGTACCGACTCTCAGGCGAATCGACCTGTAAGTTTAGGCGCTACACCGCTTTGAAGTTTTTAAATGCCTATAACTCTGCAACCCGTTGTGCTGAAGACGCGACTGACATCTCTATGTCAAATGCCAACCCTCTTCTATGTTGCTACCAACTTTTAGTCCTTAAGCCCGTCAAGTTTGGGCGCTACGCCATTTTGAAGTTTTCAAATGCCTATATCTAGGCAACCAGTGCTGTTGAAGAGCCGAATGATATCTCGTTCTAAAGGGCCGTGCCTCTTCTATGTTGCTACCAACTTTCAGTCCTTAAGCCTGTCAAGTTTGAGCGCTACGCCATTTTGAAGTTTTCAAATGCCTATATCTAGGCAACCAGTGGTGCTGAAGAGGCGAGTGACATCTTGTTGTAAAGGGCCGTGCCTCTTCTATGTTGCTACCAACTTTCAGTCCTTAAGCCCGTCAAGTTTGGGCGCTACGCCATTTTGAAGTTTTCAAATGCCTATATCTAGGCAACCAGTGGTGCTGAAGAGGCGAGTGACATCTTGTTGTAAAGGGCCGTGCCTCTTCTATGTTGCCACCAACTTTCAGTACTTAAGCCCGTCAAGTTTGGGCGCTACGCCATTTTGAAGTTTTCAAATGCCTATATCTAGGCAACCAGTGGTGCTGAAGAGGCGAGTGACATCTTGTTGTAAATGGCCGTGCCTCTTCTATGTTGCTACCAACTTTCAGTCCTTAAGCCCGTCAAGTTTGGGCGCTACGCCATTTTGAAGTTTTCAAATGCCTATATCTAGGCAACCAGTGGTGCTGAAGAGGCGAGTGACATCTTGTTGTAAAGGGCCGTGCCTCTTCTATGTTGCTACCAACTTTCAGTCCTTAAGCCCGTCAAGTTTGGGCGCTACGCCATTTTGAAGTTTTCAAATGCCTATATCTAGGCAACCAGTGGTGCTGAAGAGGCGAGTGACATCTTGTTGTAAAGGGCCGTGCCTCTTCTATGTTGCTACCAACTTTCAGTCCTTAAGCCCGTCAAGTTTGGGCGCTACGCCATTTTGAAGTTTTCAAATGCCTATATCTAGGCAACCAATGGTGCTGAACATGCGAGTGACATCTCGTTGGCAAGGGCATACCCGCATCTAGGTTGCTACCAAATTTCAGTTCATTCGACCGGTAAGTTTAGGCGCTACGCCATTTTGAAGTTTTCAAATGCCTATAAGCTGACTCCCATTACCCGCCAATTTTTTCAAAACGTCTTATCTCCGTAACTAGATAGGCTAGAGCGGTGAGTGATAGCTCATTCGAATCAGCTCAGCAAGCTCTATGTGCGTACCAAATTTCAACTCAATCGGACACATTTTTTTCAAACACTTATATCTCTGCAACCAGGAAAGCTAGAGTGGTGGGTGACAGCTCTATCGATTCAGCTTGACCTCCTCTATCTGTGTACCGACTCTCAGGCGAATCGACCTGTACGTTTAGGCGCTAGACCGCTTTGAAGTTTTTAATTGCCTATACCTCGGCAACCCGTTGTGCTGAAGACGCGACTGACATCTCTATGTCAAATGCCAACTCTCTTCTATGTTGCTACCAACTTTCAGTCCTTAAGCCTGTCAAGTTTGAGCGCTACGCCATTTTGAAGTTTTCAAATGCCTATATCTAGGCAACCAGTGGTGCTGAAGAGGCGAGTGACATCTTGTTGTAAAGGGCCGTGCCTCTTCTATGTTGCTACCAACTTTCAGTCCTTAAGCCCGTCAAGTTTGGGCGCTACGCCATTTTGAAGTTTTCAAATGCCTATATCTAGGCAACCAGTGGTGCTGAAGAGGCGAGTGACATCTTGTTGTAAAGGGCCGTGCCTCTTCTATGTTGCTACCAACTTTCAGTCCTTAAGCCCGTCAAGTTTGGGCGCTACGCCATTTTGAAGTTTTCAAATGCCTATATCTAGGCAACCAGTGGTGCTGAAGAGGCGAGTGACATCTTGTTGTAAAGGGCCGTGCGTCTTCTATGTTGCCACCAACTTTCAGTCCTTAAGCCCGTCAAGTTTGGGCGCTACGCCATTTTGAAGTTTTCAAATGCCTATATCTAGGCAACCAGTGGTGCTGAAGAGGCGAGTGACATCTTGTTGTAAAGGGCCGTGCCTCTTCTATGTTGCTACCAACTTTCAGGCCTTAAGCCCGTCAAGTTTGGGCGCTACGCCATTTTGAAGTTTTCAAATGCCTATATCTAGGCAACCAGTGGTGCTGAAGAGGCGAGTGACATCTTGTTGTAAAGGGCCGTGCCTCTTCTATGTTGCCACCAACTTTCAGTCCTTAAGCCCGTCAAGTTTGGGCGCTACGCCATTTTGAAGTTTTCAAATGCCTATATCTAGGCAACCAGTGGTGCTGAAGAGGCGAGTGACATCTCGTTCTAAAGGGCCGTGCCTCTTCTATGTTGCTACCAACTTTCAGTCCTTAAGCCCGTCAAGTTTGGGCGCTACGCCATTTTGAAGTTTTCAAATGCCTATATCTAGGCAACCAGTGGTGCTGAAGAGGCGAGTGACATCTCGTTCTAAAGGGCCGTGCCTCTTCTATGTTGCTACCAACTTTCAGTCCTTAAGCCCGTCAAGTTTGGGCGCTACGCCATTTTGAAGTTTTCAAATGCCTATATCTAGGCAACCAGTGGTGCTGAAGACGCGACTGACATCTCTATGTCAAATGCCAACTCTCTTCTATGTTGCTACCAACTTTCAGTCCTTAAGCCCGTCAAGTTTGGGCGCTACGCCATTTTGAAGTTTTCAAATGCCTATATCTAGGCAACCAGTGGTGCTGAAGAGGCGAGTGACATCTCGTTCTAAAGGGCCGTGCCTCTTCTATGTTGCTACCAACTTTCAGTCCTTAAGCCCGTCAAGTTTGGGCGCTACGCCATTTTGAAGTTTTCAAATGCCTATATCTAGGCAACCAGTGGTGCTGAAGAGGCGAGTGACATCTCGTTCTAAAGGGCCGTGCCTCTTCTATGTTGCTACCAACTTTCAGTCCTTAAGCCCGTCAAGTTTGGGCGCTACGCCATTTTGAAGTTTTCAAATGCCTATATCTAGGCAACCAGTGGTGCTGAAGAGGCGAGTGACATCTTGTTGTAAAGGGCCGTGCCTCTTCTATGTTGCTACCAACTTTCAGTCCTTAAGCCCGTCAAGTTTGGGCGCTACGCCATTTTGAAGTTTTCAAATGCCTATATCTAGGCAACCAATGGTGCTGAAGATGCGAGTGACATCTCGTTGGCAAGGGCATACCCGCATCTAGGTTGCTACCAAATTTCAGTTCATTCGACCGGTAAGTTTAGGCGCTACGCCATTTTGAAGTTTTCAAATGCCTATAAGCTGACTCCCATTACCCGCCAATTTTTTCAAAACGTCTTATCTCCGTAACTAGATAGGCTAGAGCGGTGAGTGATAGCTCATTCGAATCAGCTCAGCAAGCTCTATGTGCGTACCAAATTTCAACTCAATCGGACACATTTTTTTCAAACACTTATATCTCTGCAACCAGGAAAGCTAGAGTGGTGGGTGACAGCTCTATCGATTCAGCTTGACCTCCTCTATCTGTGTACCGATTCTCAGGCGAATCGACCTGTAAGTTTAGGCGCTACACCGCTTTGAAGTTTTTAAATGCCTATAACTCTGCAACCCGTTGTGCTGAAGACGCGACTGACATCTCTATGTCAAATGCCAACCCTCTTCTATGTTGCTACCAACTTTTAGTCCTTAAGCCCGTCAAGTTTGGGCGCTACGCCATTTTGAAGTTTTCAAATGCCTATATCTAGGCAACCAGTGCTGTTGAAGAGCCGAATGATATCTCGTTCTAAAGGGCCGTGCCTCTTCTATGTTGCTACCAACTTTCAGTCCTTAAGCCTGTCAAGTTTGAGCGCTACGCCATTTTGAAGTTTTCAAATGCCTATATCTAGGCAACCAGTGGTGCTGAAGAGGCGAGTGACATCTTGTTGTAAAGGGCCGTGCCTCTTCTATGTTGCTACCAACTTTCAGTCCTTAAGCCCGTCAAGTTTGGGCGCTACGCCATTTTGAAGTTTTCAAATGCCTATATCTAGGCAACCAGTGGTGCTGAAGAGGCGAGTGACATCTTGTTGTAAAGGGCCGTGCCTCTTCTATGTTGCCACCAACTTTCAGTACTTAAGCCCGTCAAGTTTGGGCGCTACGCCATTTTGAAGTTTTCAAATGCCTATATCTAGGCAACCAGTGGTGCTGAAGAGGCGAGTGACATCTTGTTGTAAATGGCCGTGCCTCTTCTATGTTGCTACCAACTTTCAGTCCTTAAGCCCGTCAAGTTTGGGCGCTACGCCATTTTGAAGTTTTCAAATGCCTATATCTAGGCAACCAGTGGTGCTGAAGAGGCGAGTGACATCTTGTTGTAAAGGGCCGTGCCTCTTCTATGTTGCTACCAACTTTCAGTCCTTAAGCCCGTCAAGTTTGGGCGCTACGCCATTTTGAAGTTTTCAAATGCCTATATCTAGGCAACCAGTGGTGCTGAAGAGGCGAGTGACATCTTGTTGTAAAGGGCCGTGCCTCTTCTATGTTGCTACCAACTTTCAGTCCTTAAGCCCGTCAAGTTTGGGCGCTACGCCATTTTGAAGTTTTCAAATGCCTATATCTAGGCAACCAATGGTGCTGAACATGCGAGTGACATCTCGTTGGCAAGGGCATACCCGCATCTAGGTTGCTACCAAATTTCAGTTCATTCGACCGGTAAGTTTAGGCGCTACGCCATTTTGAAGTTTTCAAATGCCTATAAGCTGACTCCCATTACCCGCCAATTTTTTCAAAACGTCTTATCTCCGTAACTAGATAGGCTAGAGCGGTGAGTGATAGCTCATTCGAATCAGCTCAGCAAGCTCTATGTGCGTACCAAATTTCAACTCAATCGGACACATTTTTTTCAAACACTTATATCTCTGCAACCAGGAAAGCTAGAGTGGTGGGTGACAGCTCTATCGATTCAGCTTGACCTCCTCTATCTGTGTACCGACTCTCAGGCGAATCGACCTGTACGTTTAGGCGCTAGACCGCTTTGAAGTTTTTAATTGCCTATACCTCGGCAACCCGTTGTGCTGAAGACGCGACTGACATCTCTATGTCAAATGCCAACTCTCTTCTATGTTGCTACCAACTTTCAGTCCTTAAGCCTGTCAAGTTTGAGCGCTACGCCATTTTGAAGTTTTCAAATGCCTATATCTAGGCAACCAGTGGTGCTGAAGAGGCGAGTGACATCTTGTTGTAAAGGGCCGTGCCTCTTCTATGTTGCTACCAACTTTCAGTCCTTAAGCCCGTCAAGTTTGGGCGCTACGCCATTTTGAAGTTTTCAAATGCCTATATCTAGGCAACCAGTGGTGCTGAAGAGGCGAGTGACATCTTGTTGTAAAGGGCCGTGCCTCTTCTATGTTGCTACCAACTTTCAGTCCTTAAGCCCGTCAAGTTTGGGCGCTACGCCATTTTGAAGTTTTCAAATGCCTATATCTAGGCAACCAGTGGTGCTGAAGAGGCGAGTGACATCTTGTTGTAAAGGGCCGTGCGTCTTCTATGTTGCCACCAACTTTCAGTCCTTAAGCCCGTCAAGTTTGGGCGCTACGCCATTTTGAAGTTTTCAAATGCCTATATCTAGGCAACCAGTGGTGCTGAAGAGGCGAGTGACATCTTGTTGTAAAGGGCCGTGCCTCTTCTATGTTGCTACCAACTTTCAGGCCTTAAGCCCGTCAAGTTTGGGCGCTACGCCATTTTGAAGTTTTCAAATGCCTATATCTAGGCAACCAGTGGTGCTGAAGAGGCGAGTGACATCTTGTTGTAAAGGGCCGTGCCTCTTCTATGTTGCCACCAACTTTCAGTCCTTAAGCCCGTCAAGTTTGGGCGCTACGCCATTTTGAAGTTTTCAAATGCCTATATCTAGGCAACCAGTGGTGCTGAAGAGGCGAGTGACATCTCGTTCTAAAGGGCCGTGCCTCTTCTATGTTGCTACCAACTTTCAGTCCTTAAGCCCGTCAAGTTTGGGCGCTACGCCATTTTGAAGTTTTCAAATGCCTATATCTAGGCAACCAGTGGTGCTGAAGAGGCGAGTGACATCTCGTTCTAAAGGGCCGTGCCTCTTCTATGTTGCTACCAACTTTCAGTCCTTAAGCCCGTCAAGTTTGGGCGCTACGCCATTTTGAAGTTTTCAAATGCCTATATCTAGGCAACCAGTGGTGCTGAAGACGCGACTGACATCTCTATGTCAAATGCCAACTCTCTTCTATGTTGCTACCAACTTTCAGTCCTTAAGCCCGTCAAGTTTGGGCGCTACGCCATTTTGAAGTTTTCAAATGCCTATATCTAGGCAACCAGTGGTGCTGAAGAGGCGAGTGACATCTCGTTCTAAAGGGCCGTGCCTCTTCTATGTTGCTACCAACTTTCAGTCCTTAAGCCCGTCAAGTTTGGGCGCTACGCCATTTTGAAGTTTTCAAATGCCTATATCTAGGCAACCAGTGGTGCTGAAGAGGCGAGTGACATCTCGTTCTAAAGGGCCGTGCCTCTTCTATGTTGCTACCAACTTTCAGTCCTTAAGCCCGTCAAGTTTGGGCGCTACGCCATTTTGAAGTTTTCAAATGCCTATATCTAGGCAACCAGTGGTGCTGAAGAGGCGAGTGACATCTTGTTGTAAAGGGCCGTGCCTCTTCTATGTTGCTACCAACTTTCAGTCCTTAAGCCCGTCAAGTTTGGGCGCTACGCCATTTTGAAGTTTTCAAATGCCTATATCTAGGCAACCAATGGTGCTGAAGATGCGAGTGACATCTCGTTGGCAAGGGCATACCCGCATCTAGGTTGCTACCAAATTTCAGTTCATTCGACCGGTAAGTTTAGGCGCTACGCCATTTTGAAGTTTTCAAATGCCTATAAGCTGACTCCCATTACCCGCCAATTTTTTCAAAACGTCTTATCTCCGTAACTAGATAGGCTAGAGCGGTGAGTGATAGCTCATTCGAATCAGCTCAGCAAGCTCTATGTGCGTACCAAATTTCAACTCAATCGGACACATTTTTTTCAAACACTTATATCTCTGCAACCAGGAAAGCTAGAGTGGTGGGTGACAGCTCTATCGATTCAGCTTGACCTCCTCTATCTGTGTACCGACTCTCAGGCGAATCGACCTGTACGTTTAGGCGCTAGACCGCTTTGAAGTTTTTAATTGCCTATACCTCGGCAACCCGTTGTGCTGAAGACGCGACTGACATCTCTATGTCAAATGCCAACTCTCTTCTATGTTGCTACCAACTTTCAGTCCTTAAGCCTGTCAAGTTTGAGCGCTACGCCATTTTGAAGTTTTCAAATGCCTATATCTAGGCAACCAGTGGTTCTGAAGAGGCGAGTGACATCTTGTTGTAAAGGGCCGTGCCTCTTCTATGTTGCTACCAACTTTCAGTCCTTAAGCCCGTCAAGTTTGGGCGCTACGCCATTTTGAAGTTTTCAAATGCCTATATCTAGGCAACCAGTGGTGCTGAAGAGGCGAGTGACATCTTGTTGTAAAGGGCCGTGCCTCTTCTATGTTGCCACCAACTTTCAGTCCTTAAGCCCGTCAAGTTTGGGCGCTACGCCATTTTGAAGTTTTCAAATGCCTATATCTAGGCAACCAGTGGTGGTGAAGAGGCGAGTGACATCTTGTTGTAAAGGGCCGTGCCTCTTCTATGTTGCTACCAACTTTCAGTCCTTAAGCCCGTCAAGTTTGGGCGCTACGCCATTTTGAAGTTTTCAAATGCCTATATCTAGGCAACCAGTGGTGCTGAAGAGGCGAGTGACATCTTGTTGTAAAGGGCCGTGCCTCTTCTATGTTGCTACCAACTTTCAGTCCTTAAGCACGTCAAGTTTGGGCGCTACGCCATTTTGAAGTTTTCAAATGCCTATATCTAGGCAACCAATGGTGCTGAAGATGCGAGTGACATCTCGTTGGCAAGGGCATACCCGCATCTAGGTTGCTACCAAATTTCAGTTCATTCGACCGGTAAGTTTAGGCGCTACGCCATTTTGAACTTTTCAAATGCCTATAAGCTGACTCCCATTACCCGCCAATTTTTTCAAAACGTCATATCTCCGTAACTAGATAGGCTAGAGCGGTGAGTGATAGCTCATTCGAATCAGCTCAGCAAGCTCTATGTGCGTACCAAATTTCAACTCAATCGGACACATTTTTTTCAAACACTTATATCTCTGCAATCAGGTAAGCTAGAGGGGTGGGTGACAGCTCTATCGATTCAGCTTGACCTCCTCTATCTGTGTACCGATTCTCAGGCAAATCGACCTGTACGTTTAGGCGCTAGACCGCTTTGAAGTTTTTAATTGCCTATAACTCGGCAACCCGTTGTGCTGAAGACGCGACTGACATCTCTATGTCAAATGCCAACTCTCTTCTATGTTGCTACCAACTTTCAGTCCTTAAGCCCGTCAAGTTTGGGCGCTACGCCATTTTGAAGTTTTCAAATGCCTATATCTAGGCAACCAGTGGTGCTGAAGAGGCGAGTGACATCTTGTTGTAAAGGGCCGTGCCTCTTCTATGTTGCTACCAACTTTCAGTCCTTAAGCCCGTCAAGTTTGGGCGCTACGCCATTTTGAAGTTTTCAAATGCCTATATCTAGGCAACCAGTGGTGCTGAAGAGGCGAGTGACATCTTGTTGTAAAGGGCCGTGCCTCTTCTATGTTGCCACCAACTTTCAGTCCTTAAGCCCGTCAAGTTTGGGCGCTACGCCATTTTGAAGTTTTCAAATGCCTATATCTAGGCAACCAGTGGTGCTGAAGAGGCGAGTGACATCTTGTTGTAAAGGGCCGTGCCTCTTCTATGTTGCTACCAACTTTCAGTCCTTAAGCCCGTCAAGTTTGGGCGCTACGCCATTTTGAAGTTTTCAAATGCCTATATCTAGGCAACCAGTGGTGCTGAAGAGGCGAGTGACATCTTGTTGTAAAGGGCCGTGCCTCTTCTATGTTGCTACCAACTTTCAGTCCTTAAGCCCGTCAAGTTTGGGCGCTACGCCATTTTGAAGTTTTCAAATGCCTATATCTAGGCAACCAGCGGTGGTGGAGAGGCGAGTGACATCTTGTTGTAAAGGGCCGTGCCTCTTCTATGTTGCTACCAACTTTCAGTCCTTAAGCACGTCAAGTTTGGGCGCTACGCCATTTTGAAGTTTTCAAATGCCTATATCTAGGCAACCAATGGTGCTGAAGATGCGAGTGACATCTCGTTGGCAAGGGCATACCCGCATCTAGGTTGCTACCAAATTTCAGTTCATTCGACCGGTAAGTTTAGGCGCTACGCCATTTTGAACTTTTCAAATGCCTATAAGCTGACTCCCATTACCCGCCAATTTTTTCAAAACGTCATATCTCCGTAACTAGATAGGCTAGAGCGGTGAGTGATAGCTCATTCGAATCAGCTCAGCAAGCTCTATGTGCGTACCAAATTTCAACTCAATCGGACACATTTTTTTCAAACACTTATATCTCTGCAATCAGGTAAGCTAGAGGGGTGGGTGACAGCTCTATCGATTCAGCTTGACCTCCTCTATCTGTGTACCGATTCTCAGGCGAATCGACCTGTACGTTTAGGCGCTAGACCGCTTTGAAGTTTTTAATTGCCTATAACTCGGCAACCCGTTGTGCTGAAGACGCGACTGACATCTCTATGTCAAATGCCAACTCTCTTCTATGTTGCTACCAACTTTCAGTCCTTAAGCCCGTCAAGTTTGGGCGCTACGCCATTTTGAAGTTTTCAAATGCCTATATCTAGGCAACCAGTGGTGCTGAAGAGGCGAGTGACATCTCGTTCTAAAGGGCCGTGCCTCTTCTATGTTGCTACCAACTTTCAGTCCTTAAGCCCGTCAAGTTTGGGCGCTACGCCATTTTGAAGTTTTCAAATGCCTATATCTAGGCAACCAGTGGTGCTGAAGAGGCGAGTGACATCTCGTTCTAAAGGGCCGTGCCTCTTCTATGTTGCTACCAACTTTCAGTCCTTAAGCCCGTCAAGTTTGGGCGCTACGCCATTTTGAAGTTTTCAAATGCCTATATCTAGGCAACCAGCGGTGGTGGAGAGGCGAGTGACATCTTGTTGTAAAGGGCCGTGCCTCTTCTATGTTGCTACCAACTTTCAGTCCTTAAGCACGTCAAGTTTGGGCGCTACGCCATTTTGAAGTTTTCAAATGCCTATATCTAGGCAACCAGTGCTGTTGAAGAGCAGAATGATATCTCGTTCTAAAGGGCCGTGCCTCTTCTATGTTGCTACCAACTTTCAGTCCTTAAGCCCGTCACGTTTGGGCGCTACGCCATTTTGAAGTTTTCAAATGCCTATATCTAGGCAACCAATGGTGCTGGAGATGCGAGTGACATCTCGTTGGTAAGGGCATACCCGCATCTAGGTTGCTACCAAATTTCAGTTCATTCGACCGGTAAGTTTAGGCGCTACGCCATTTTGAACTTTTCAAATGCCTATAAGCTGACTCCCATTACCCGCCAATTTTTTCAAAACGTCATATCTCCGTAACTAGATAGGCTAGAGCGGTGAGTGATAGCTCAATCGAATCAGCTCAGCAAGCTCTATGTGCGTACCAAATTTCAACTCAATCGGACACATTTTTTTTCAAACACTTATATCTCTGCAATCAGGTAAGCTAGAGGGGTGGGTGACAGCTCTATCGATTCAGCTTGACCTCCTCTATCTGTGTACCGACTCTCAGGCGAATCGACCTGTACGTTTAGGCGCTAGACCGCTTTGAAGTTTTTAATTGCCTATAACTCGGCAACCCGTTGTGCTGAAGACGCGACTGACATCTCTATGTCAAATGCCAACTCTCTTCTATGTTGCTACCAACTTTCAGTCCTTAAGCCCGTCAAGTTTGGGCGCTACGCCATTTTGAAGTTTTCAAATGCCTATATCTAGGCAACCAGTGGTGCTGAAGAGGCGAGTGACATCTTGTTGTAAAGGGCCGTGCCTCTTCTATGTTGCTACCAACTTTCAGTCCTTAAGCACGTCAAGTTTGGGCGCTACGCCATTTTGAAGTTATCAAATGCCAATATCTAGGCAACCAGCGGTGCTGAAGAGGCGAGTGACATCTTGTTGTAAAGGGCCGTGCCTCTTCTATGTTGCTACCAACTTTTAGTCATTAATCCCGTCAACTTTGGGCGCTACGCCATTTTGAAATTTTTAAATGCCCATAACTGGGCAACCCGTGGTGCTGAAGATGCGAGTAATATCTCGTTGGCAAGGGCATACCCGCATCTAGGTTGCTACCAAATTTCAGTTCATTCGACCGGTAAGTTTAGGCGCTACGTCATTTTGAACTTTTCAAATGCCTATAAGCTGACTCCCATTACCTGCCATTTTTTTCAAAACGTCATATCTTCGTAAGTAGACAGGCTAGAGCGGTGAGTGATAGCTCATTCGAATCAGCTCAGCAAGCTCTATGTGCGTACCAAATTTCAACTCAATCGGACACATTTTTTTAAAATACTTATATCTCTGCAAGCAAGTAAGCTTGAGGGGTGGGTGACAAGTCTATCGATTCAGCTTGACCTCCTCTAACTGTGTACCGACTCTCAGGTGAATCGACCTGTACGTTTAGGCGCTAGGGCGTTTTAAAGTTTGTAAGCGCCTATAACACGGCAACCCGTGGTGCTGAAGAGGCGATTGTCATCTCGTTGTTAAGGGCTTGGCCTCTTCTATTCTCCTATAAAGTTTTAGCCTAGTCGACCTTCAACTTTAGGCGCTACACCATTTTGAAATTTTTAAATGCCCATAACTCGGCAACCCGTTGTGCTGAACATACGGGTGATATCTCGTTATCAAGGGCTTGCCCTCTTCTATGTTCCTACCAAATTTCAGCCCATTCCATCTGTAATTTTAGGCGGTAGGGCGTTTTGAAATTTTTAAACGCCTATAAATCGGCAACCCGTGTTGCTGGTGAGACGAGTGATATCTCGTTGTAAAGGGCTAGGCCCCTTCTATACTCCTATCAAATTTCAGCCCATTCCATCGTGAACTTTAGGCGCTGATTTCATTGCAGAGGTTCCACTGGGCACGGGTCGCCTATTATGCGAATGTTGCAAATTCCACATCAAGAAATGGACGATTTTTTAAATAACAGTAAATAACAGATGGTAAATACACGATAATAATACATTTATTTGTGTTGCGAATAAGCAGAGCCTAGGTATCCGTTTGAAATTCGCGTATTTATCAGTGATGTTTAAAGGCCTTTTCTGTTATCAGTGATGATTCTTGCAACTAAGTCATTGTTGATTCGTCGGAATGATAAGAAAATTATTTGACGTGTAGACTTTGAAATATTCGCTCTTGCCATCCACCGTCCCTTGTAATAACTATTGCTGCTAAAGAGGCGCGTCCATGCTGGTTGCAAAACGTTTGAATCAGTTTGAATTCAATGCATGGCTCCGGAACCTTTCGTTTACGCTCGACTGAAATCGGTTTTGTATAAATCCAAGACGACAGGGTCTGATCCGAAAAATTTTAGATGAAAAACCTAAAAATCACATTGCCATTAAAAATATTATTACAACGTAGTGGGGAACAGGTTCCCGAAGAAGGCATATCAAAATATAATCAATAACTAATTACTTACAATTAATATCCATGCATGAAGTTTAGATATTCGGTGCTCCGGCCCTTACACGGTATCTTGGTTGCATAGCGTTTGGAGGCGTTTTCATGCAGAAGAACTTTAATCCTGGTATGATTGCACCCACCCAGACTGGGATTAAATGATTGGCTTATATAAACAGTGTCGAGAGACACACGCACAAATTTTATCCCAAGGGATACCACATATTCCCCCCTCATTTGGATACATCTGTTCTTCACCACTGACAGGCACTGAGTGAACACAAGCTCACTAGGCTCTGTGCATTAGCATTTAACCAATGTGGTCCGAGAAAATTAAAAACCAATTAATATCAGCTATACTATCAGCTATACTATCAAGTGCTAAAGACACTTTGTTAACAATTTAATCATACAGGCCTGTAACTCACCACAAGATGAAATGTCTTTGCCTTTCAGAAAGTCCTGATCCATTCCCGATTTGGAAGAAGTGTAAGGAACTAATCTTCTCAGACTGCAATGATGCTTGGGATGCACATCTGAAGAGGCCAAATTAGATCAAGGAACACCATTGGATCTCCTTGTATATTCCTCCATGTGCAAAAATTTTCACTGCATCCCAACATGCAATGATCAAAGAAATCTGTAAACTTATATCAATAAGCTTACCAATTTATGACCATCCTTTTGTGATAACAATCTGATGATAGTAGTCCATTTAAGAATGTTGTCAGATGATGTTCACTGGATCCAATAACACAATCAATATGTTCTAGAGCTTTGAGGTAAATGAATTGTAGACCACAATCACACTGCATCCAACTCCCTCATTGTTTATCAAGTATGCATAACTAATGGCTGTATCCTTTGAACACTGTTCTTGATCATAAACAATCAGCCACCCAAAAAGTTTTTCATATTAGTGAAACAATATCTTCCTGAAAGCATGATGTGCAATAACTATAAACAATATTTCAAATTCTTACCTCACAAGATTCTCTGCATTGCTATGTAAACAAAGCATGCCTGGAGAATTAAAAACCAATTAATATCAACCATACTATCAAAGACAGTGTCTTTAGCACTTGATAGTGTTAACAATTTAATCATGCAGGCCTGAAACTTGTGTCACCACAAGATGACACATCTATGCCTTTCAGAAAGTCCTGATCCATACCCGATTTGGAAGAAGTGTAAGGACCAGTAAGGACCTAATCAAATAGCTCTTCTCAGACTGCAATGATGCCTGGGATGCACATCTGAAGAGGCCAAATTGGATCTCCTTGTGTATTCCTCCATGTGCAAAAATTTTCACTGCATCCCATCCTGCAATGATCAAAGAAATCAGTAAACTTACATGAATAACCTAACTAATTTATTACCATACTTTTGTGATAACAATCTGATGATAGTAGTCCGTCTAAGAATGTCGTTAGATGATGTTCACTGGATCCAATAACACAATCAATGTGTTCTCGAGCTTTGATGTAAATGAATTGTAGACAACAATCATAATGCATTCAACTTGTTTATCAAGTCTACAGACTTTTAACTCAAGATGATAGGATCTGATTTGAAAATTACATGGAAAACCACACGTGCCCAAAGAAGCTATATAAAAAACCTAAAATAAAATGAATAGTTATTGCTGGTTATACCGCTGGTTATTAACTGCTAATTAATGTCTGGGTAGTGCAAACTCTAGTGAGTTGTGTTGGTTTGAATATGTACAATCGCATAATGAATAACAACAACTTTTAAGATTTGCAAAATACAGCCAATTAAATAAACTATCATTAAATGTTGTAATTACATTGATTGTTTAATTAGAAATCTCTGAATTAATTGGGAACGCATGATCATTGTGTGATGGGCAGTATGTTCTCGTAATAGGTGTTAAAAATCATTTAAATCTAAATGTTAACTGAATTACAAAAGCTACGTTGATTAAACTGCTATAATCGGAAATAATTACTACTTCTGTGCGATGTACGACCTTTGATTGTAAAAACGCATACTGTCCCTATTGTTTTCTATTATCTCGGCCAATATCCCAGCTAATAAGAGCTGTTTCCGCATTATTGTTGTATCATATGCCCTTAAAACGCTCTCACAAACCCACTAATTAGTTGGTAACCATCTTGTAGTGCAGATAGTAATAATTACTAATTCTCTCGGTGTGAATAAGTGTGCATTCATATTTAAACTTTGCCGCCCCAATTTAGTATTACGAATGGTTCTTTTCGACATGTCCGAACGTGCACGATGACCAGCGAATAATTTCAAATTCAAATTTTCAAATTCGAACTTGTTAGTTCGCGCTCAATTTCAATCTTGTTTATCGTCCATTCTCGATTCTCCGATTGCCATCGATCGCCAGCTGTTCCAAAAGCGGCAATATTTCAAACTTTCAAACCATATTCAAATCACGTCACTACAAAAGAATTTAATTAGTAATTAATATCGCTGATTGGCAATTCTCACCTTTAAATTGCTCCATAATTTATTTCGATTCATTCTCAACGAAAAAAGCTGTAAAAAAGTGATTAGTGATTGCTGGCTATACCCGTGCAATCAGCGGGTCCCACGTTATTGTGGTTGGTACTAAATTATCCCACGGCGGTTGTGGTTGGTACTGTGGGTGGTTGGTTGGCGGTTGCTGTTGTTCCACTGGTACCTGTTCTTCTTCCTTATCAGAATCATCCAGCTTATTAGTTGATTTCCTTGTTTTCTTCTCAACCTGCTGAATTTTTTCCTCATCCCCAGTCGTTGATGAAATTGTTGATCATTATCAGTAAATCCTTCACTTAAAATTATTGTTGCTGTTATGGCTGCACCATAGTTATTTGATTATTCAGCCATGCCTTCCTGTTCCTTTCTTGCGTTTTGTTTTGAATACCATTTGACCTCAAAAATATAATGAATATTAATAAAAATGTTTGCTGGAAATTCACCCGAGGGTTTTAAAGACCCTTTCATACTCACATGTATCTCAAATCAATGGTATAATCAAATTCAAATTGCATGATAAATTTGCTTGCTGTCTTCCCTAACATTCACCAGATGTCGGCGCGTTCCAGACATTTAAACTTTTAAACTTTAGCGCGCTGAAGTTGTTAAGTCAATCGCCGATTTTCGACATCGTCCGAGCTCCGACGATTCCCAAGGCGCCAAGCTTTTACTTTCAAATTCAAATTTTCAAATTCAAACTTGTTAGTTCGCGCTGAATTTCAATCTTGTTTATCGTCCATCCTCGATTCTCCGATTGCCATCGATCGCCAGCTGTTCCGAAAGCGGCAATATTTCAAACTTTCAAACCATATTCAAATCACGTCACTGCTACGTCACACCTACAAAAGAATTTAATTAGTAATTAATATCGCTGATTGGCAATTCTCACCTTTAAATTGCTCCATAATTTATTTCGATTCATTCTCAACGAAAAAAGCTGTAAAAAAGTGATTAGTGATTGCTGGTTATACCCGTGCAATCAGCGGGTCCCTGGCAGAACTTAGCCATACTCCTGATTAGCAAATTAACCGCTAATTAGCGGCAATCAGGAGTATGCCCACCCCCGCGACGTGGACGCGCCTGCCAGGTATTACCCAGGTGAAACTGAAGGTTTCCCTGGGCCGGGTTAATGAGCAACCCTTTTAGCCATCAGCTTAATGAGCTTCAGACCAATAGGGCTGCTCAAAGGCGACCTGAAAAAAAAAGAAAAACACAAATATGATTAGCAAATAAAAGTACCTGGGCTGCCGAAGCAGCCACAGTGGTGGTTCTCCCACGGTGATGATGATCCCGCGGCGGTTGTGGTTGGTATTGCGGGGGTGGTGGTTGATTGGCGGTTGGCTGGTGGTAGTGGTGCTGATGCTGAAGCTGACTCCTTGGGAGTGCTTCAAATTCATTGGTGATTTACCCCCAATTCCCGATTATTCCCGCGATTACTATTCCGATTATTACCCCGATTATTACTGCGATTACTACCGCGATTATTACCGATATCCGATACTAATTAGTACCCAAAATGGTACTATTAAAATTATTACTCCCGCAATTAATATTGCATACCGGTATGCATTAATCAATTAAAACAATTAAAAGCTAATTAAGCGATTTCAAAATTAATAAAATATTCGCCCAGGTTGTCTAGGATAAAAAAAAGTCGCCATCAAACGGCGCATGAACGCGTATATGAATTTGCAATAATTAGAAATGTTACAAGCCTCTCATTATCATACCACCCCAAATCACACCATTCCAATCTCAAAGCATACAACAGTCGGGTGCGCACCCTTCACACACACAAACACATATCATACCATCATACCAATGCTTGTACCATTTCTAATCAGAGCAAATTCATATATAATTACGAGGTAATTAGACAACCCGAAACAAATATTTTCGCGAACCGATCAAAACGCGATAATTAAATCAAACGACACGACCGTTAATCAATTAAACTCGATCAAAATACTACCAAAAAGCGATTAAAATCATTAAAATTATCACGCGCGATATTAATTACCATAATTACACGAAGCTAAGCAAAAAAGTCGCGATAAAATGCAATTAATAACTTATTCGCGGCATCTAATTAAAAATTATTATGCGGTACGCGTAATTAATCTCGATGACACCCGATAATGAGAAAAAAGAAGAAAAAAGGAAAGATAAACAATAATAAAAGTTCCCTGACCTTATCTGAAGCTACCGGCTTACGTCCCTCGTTCCTCGTCCTTCGCGCACCCTCGTCTCGACCGAATTAGGATTCCTATGTCGCACTAGCCTGGTTCACCTGTAACAAAATATACAATTAATTAATAATCAAATATTACAAATGTTGAAAGAAGAAATTAATTAAGAAAGCAAAGAAATAAGAATTAATTGCACTGACCTAATAAATTTGAAGCACTGGGCGGTTGCACCACTTCCTTGATCCCTCCACCCTCTCGATTGAATGGTCATCTTCATCCTCCATCCTCCATCCTCATCCCCTTGACTGTTGTGGCATCCTGCGAACAAAAATCATACAAATGAATACATTTTCAATTGATAAATCTTGTTGATACTTTACCCTCGTCCTCCTCCTGGTCGACAACCTTGGCTTCCTTCTCTGGATTGATCCTGCGAACAGAAAATAAAAGAAATTCAATTATTTAAATAATTAGTTGCCATTTCTGATACTTTACCACTGTCCCCCCATTGACCCACTTCCGGATTGGACCATTTCTGTGAACATACAAGAAAAACCAATTAATTACATATTACTAACTCAATTTGCTGATACGTGTTTGGCTTCCACGGCGATCCTCCTCTTCCTCCTTCCCTTGGATTGATCCTGCAAGCAGACAAAAGACTAATTAGTAATTGATTAGTTAATTACCGCTGAGATACTTGTACCCTCTGGTCCCCCCCATCGGTTGGCATCTCGGCTGGATGGGCACCATTACTGTGAACATACAAAAAAAAACAAATTAATTTCATATTATCAACTAAATTTGATGATACGTGTTTGGCTTCCACGGCGATCCTCCTCCTCCTCCTCCTCCTTGCCTTGGTCGGATCCTGCAAGCAAACAAAAGACAAATTATCACTCAAATTTCAATCAAAACTTGTGATACATTTACCAGCTCCCTCCGCATCCCTCTGGCGACTGGCATCGTCCTGGATGGAACCTGTGAACATACAAGAAGAACCAATTAGTTTGCGCACCCCAATCACCTGTTCCTGATGTGCGTCCGGCGTGGGCGTCGTAGTCCATCCATCCTGGGCCTCATCTCCATCCTCTTCATGGTCGTCCTCCCCCTTGGCTGGTTCCATCCATTCCTCACGTTCCATCACCCTGTACACAAATCAATTAACCCATGTCGCATTGTATTTACATTTGAATGCGCTCACCCTTGCTTCCTCCTGGACCTGGTGACTCCCTCGATGTCATCTCCATCGACGGTGATCATCTCCTCCTTCCATTTCCGCGAACTAACCGCGAACGATACGCGAATTCCCCACGGTAAAACGCGTTGCAATTTCTCAAGCAAAACGCAAAATCATAAATAAATAATAATAAAATCAACGACGCGTATCGCGAGTACTTTAAACGAACCGCAAAACCGCAAATCCTAATTACCGCATCAATCAATCACCGCCTAAAACTAAATGCCGCATAAATATCATTCTCTCTCACCAGCATACTCTTCACACTTCACCTCATCATACCCTTCAAGCGCAAAAACCTAATTACCGCATTATCAATTGCCGCCTAATCATCACACTCTCACACCAGCATACCCATCATCAAACCATCACTTCATACCCCTCACCATCATCAATCTCCTCATCACCATAACCAAACCACCAGCATACTCATGCCCTTCACACCTTCACCAAGAAACCCAAAATACCAGCATACTTCTCATGCTCATCAAGCGAGTATGAGAAGCACGCTGAGCATGCAACCTAACTACCCCAAAACACCATGCAAATCATACTCAAACCTCATACACGTGCAAGACATACGGCGGGTGCGCACCCTGGGGACAACGGACAACTCATTCATTATCTATATCATCATACTAAACCATCAATCTCTAAATTAATTGCCGCAAACTAATACCGAACGCGATAAACCGTAACTATAAATTAATTGGCGCAAACTAATACCGGACGCGATAAAGCATAACTATAAATTAATTGGCGCAAATTAAAAATCGATCGCGATAATAAACTAAAAATGTAAATAAACCGAGCTTGAGAACTGCCGACGGAACTAACTAACCCAATACGCGTTTCAAACGAATTCTAAACCTGTTCGGAACCTGCATAAAAATGTTTCGGTCAGGTCTGATAAACCGCATGGAAAAATTTCTAAAATGTACTCACGGTTGCGACGGCGGCGGCGAAATAATCCATGGGGGGCTCATCTGGATGGACGTGCTGCTCAATCAAAGGGTGATGTGGATGATGTGGATGATGCGGCGTAATCCTCTGGCACTAATTAACACACAAAAGCACTTTGTATTAGCGAACGCGTTCATTTCTTAATTAGCACTAATCACACACTGTTGACGGGCGGCGGGGTGGCGTAGATCCTTGGCTGGTCGGTGGCGACGATGGCGATGGCGATGCTGAAGACGGCAAAGACTCCTGGCAACAGAAGATAACACACTTGGATTAGATTTGCTGATAATCCTTGATGCACTGCACAAATATTAATCACACACGTTTAACACGCACTCAACACACGAATACCGCACAGATTTAATTACCGTACGCGAATTAATTACCTTCAAACGAATTCACGGACAGTTTGCTCTCCACGAGGCGAGAGCAAACGCTGTACTGACTTGCTGATAAGCCGAAAAATTTCACGACGGGTTTGGACCGGCCGAGCGATAACTTTACCTGCGCCGCGGTCAGTGTTTACACTGTAAAACCGACACTCATGCAATTGCCTCGTCCGTGTGAGCCAAAAACTGACACTCATGCGTTTTCTCATCGTCCGTGTGAGTTGCTGTGAAAGCAATGCTGATGCTGCCCCTTTCTGGAGCCCCAACAAGTCAAGTTACAGCTGTAGTATGTATACAAATCACATACTTACATAAAATAATAATTTTCATATAAATCCGCCGCTTTATATTGCTACATGATGATAGTGATTTAAATTTGGATGCCAATACCGTTTAAATCATCAAAATCGGATGATTAGTTCACCCTCTACGGCCGTTTAAACATTTGACCTACTTCCATTTAAATGGCGTATACCAATGCATTATGACGGCATTCCAATGCACGTGTGTACATGTGCGCTGTGCATTAGTGTGAGTGCGCCGGACCTTTACATTTAAATGGCCTGCATTGGAATGCGGAAGTAGCAATTAGTGCGCTCGTTCCCACGCACTCACCGTCCGCATTCTTTTGGTTCGGAGAACACGCACCTGCCGAGGATGGCGTTCGAGTACGCCCACGATCGTACCCGAAGCAAGGGACTCGGCCCACGCTCCGCCATTAATCGACAATTAATGGCGGCTTGTTTACATCAAATTGTGCGGTTAGATTTATAGGAAAGTAAAATTCAGACCAGTTTTGTTATAACACTAGTCTCTTTTGTAGTTTTCCTCAAGTTCTTAAGATTGGTGAAGAAGTCCTCGTCGCCTGCATGGCCTAGAGCTAATAAATAAAGCACCCAAGGAAATAACGAGCAACATGGAGATGATCTCGTTACAATCTCTGATGATACCAAGTGCTCGTCCTGGCCAAATGGAGTATGGCCTTTTATGTTCATCACTTATGTGTGATTGATGTAAACATTGCGCAAATATAAATAAAAATTCCTACCTTGTATGAAGATGGTCTGTCTTATATCCCTTACAGCTAACACTTGGAATCATCAGAAAGCAAGCATCAGGGTAATTACTAACTACCTGGGAGACTAACTACGATGATGTATTGAATCATAAACATGATTTCAAGTTGTTGAGCAAACTTTGCTTTCATTTATTTTGCATTTGCTCGTTGTGCTTTCACGTCGTTAAAAACTATGATAGAAAACCTAAATAATTAATTAATGAGTCCTCGACTAAAGAACCTATCTCTACTCACCATTCTACTTAATTAATCACAGCTTGTAATAACCTGACTCTAATTATGGGATGATTTTATGCTTTGTCCTATTACAAAGAAAATAAATTAATGATATATGAATGATCCTCAAACTGCTATCACTCACCACTTGGAATTACACCTGTAGCCCTAACTAATTCCTAACTATTTGCAATTCCCTTGCAACTTCGCTCATGGACTTCAACCCTATCTGGGTTAAAAGTGCGTTTGCAATGTTTGCAGGCGACGAGTTGTTCGAGATGGCTTTGCCAATTTGCATCCTCAGTGGCATCAAAGTCAATTCTACCATCAGCTATAAAAATGACCAGATGATCCACTAAGTTATCATTTTACCTATGCAATGAGAATGACAATGATTATGAGGGTGATTATGATGATGTTTAATGAATGGCAAGCGCCACAACATACCCGTAAATTTAATTTCCGGTTTGGGTGGCATTGGTCGTCGTTTATTTACCGGCAGCTTCTCATTCTCAAGTGCCCATTTCTTGAGGCATTGTGGTTCATGTATATCCAACGATTGCACCCCAAACAAACGCCCACAGAGATAACATGGAACCATTGCCGGTTTCCTGTTCGGGGTGGGTACTCGTTCCGCAGTCAACAACGCAGCCTCTTTGTCTAAAACAAATAACATCCATTAGTATCCCATTCATGGTCCATTTGCCACCCTCACCTTTTTGCATTTTCCTATAGCATTGTGGCTCATGGATTTTAATCGACTTGGAGCCAAACATTTTTGCACAATGGGCGCATGAAACGAGGCCAGGAAGAACGGTGCGATTCGATCGCTGCTGTCCCTGAAAGATGGATTAAACAACTGTTAAATTGGCGTCAGTTTAAGTCCGCTTAGTCTAAATTTCGCGTGGCCGGATTATATGTTAAACAAAGAATGCAAACGTCTTCAAAATATTGACACTGCTTAAGCCGGGTGCCCCGTGTGTGTGCGCGCTAACAATGCAAATTAATCGCAGAGTGCCAGTTGTCAGAATGACTTTGAAAAAGCACCGGGGATTAAACGATTCGCCTGTGCAAACAGCGTCGAGGCAAATCTTGGAATATCGAGCCGCAAAATGAAAAATCTCCAGCAACGTCTCTCGTCCGTATGCAAGCACAAACAATTGATAGTGCGACGACGACAACGACGGCAGTCGAGCAAACGCGTCGCGCCGCAGCAGCAGCAGCAGTTAGTTTATAAATACGTGCTGTAATCGCAAGATGATAAAAACTGTGCTGCACCATTAGTGCCTTCGAATCATGGACTTAGCGAAGAGTATCAGCATGGAGGCGATCCCTGCGCCGGAGGGCAAGCAGGAGGAGGACGAATCCTCCAGACTCTCCATGTGCCAGAAGCTGCGCTTGGTATTTAGCAACATCACTGTGGAACCCATCATGGTCTGCTACATTCTGCCCAATGTGATGGCGAGTCTGGCGATGCAGAATCTGAACCTGGAGAAGGCATGTCGAGTGGATCTGGGCTACTCCGCAGACATTTGCGATGCGATGGCGAGCAGGAACGAGACCGGGTACAGCAAGTCCGATGAGGAGTCTGTTCAGAAGCTGGTGGCTACCGCAATGGCTTGCAAGAACGTGATACAAAGCCTGCTGCCATCCCTGCTTCTCATGTTCCTGGGGTCATGGAGTGACCGTCACAATCGGCGCAAACCCTGCATAATGCTGCCGATTCTTGGCGAAATCGTCACAGCTTCCGGTTTCCTGCTCTGCACGTACTTCTTCTACGAGTTGTCCATCGTGTACAACGTGATTGTCGAAGCAGTGCCCCCAGCTGTGACCGGAGGTTGGTTCTCGCTGTTCATGGGTGTCTTCTCATACATCAGCGGCGTCTCCAGCGTCGAGACGCGCACCCTGCGCATTGGCGCCGTTAATCTGTTCAGCAACGTGAGTGTCACCATCGGCATTGCGCTCAGCGGCATTCTCTACAAGCAAATAGGTTTCTACGGCGTGTTCAGCCTTGCTCTAGCCGCCTACGTCGTTGGCTTCACGTACGGCGTGTTCATGGTCGACGAGCATCAGCCACCCCCGCCGCCAGACGATGACAAACAGCAGATACGCAACGAAGAACGCGCCACCGTCAAGCGCAATTTCTTTGTCGACTTCTTCGACATTGCACACATCACCGACACGTTTCGTGTTGCTTTCAAGCAAGGGGCGCGCAATCGCAAGAAACGCATCTGCACCATCATGGTACTCGTCATGGTCATCATTGGCCCAATGCATGGTAAACCACACACTCCTCTCTCTTTCTCCATCATTGTAAATATTTGTTAATCACATTTCAACATTATTGACGCGCCGTCCACCTTATCTATCTATCTATTTAGACATCTCTAAACAAAACATCTCTAATAGTTTTGTTTGTTTATCTATCCGCAGGTGAAATGAACGTCATGTACTTGTTCGTGCGGTACAAGTTTCAATGGAATGAAATCGATTACAGTTTGTACAGCACTTTCAACTTTTTGGCACACATGTCAGGTAAATGAGCGAGTGAGAAAAACATTAGTTTGTAGGTCGATTACACGACGATTACAGCAGTCTCGAGAGACGCGAGAGAGGAGATTGCAATCTCACACTCACTTGATGATGATGATGATGATGATTGCCAATAATGCCATAGATAACCCAAATAATCTTTGGCAACCAAAGAGAATATTGTTTACAATTGATTACCAATACTCTCTCTCTCTCTGCGTGTGTATTTATCATCAATAACAAGGCGGTTACCAAAGAGATTACTGCTTACAATTGAGTATTAATGAGACATTGTTGCTCTATGATCAATAACAACGCGGTTACCATAGAGATTATCTGGTTACCAAGGCGATTACTGTTTACAATTAATTACCAATGACATTTTCACGCTCTATGATCAATAACAAGCTGGTTACCAAAGAAATAATGTGATTATCAAAGAGATTCTTGCCTGTGACCACTTGGTAACCAGAGAAACAATTCGGTTACCAACGTTTACACCATGGTAACCAGCGAATTAACCATTTACAATTAATCTACAATTACTATTTCTTACTTTACAATGAACAACGACTGTGTTACCAATGATTTTGTTTGATTACAGGCACATTATTCTCATTAATGTTTCTCTCCAAGTACTTAAAAATGGATGACGCACTACTTGGAATGATTTCCAGTTTGAGCAAGGTCTTCTCCTGCTTCGTGTACGCTTTTGCGCCAAATTCAACCGTATTTTACTTGGGTATAAACCGCTCTACTCTATTTACCCTAATTTGACCTACATTTCTCTCCGTGTGTTACAGGTGCCATCGTTGAAATGCTAAATGGCACATCATTTATCGCAATGCGTTCAATCATATCCAAACTGGTGCCGCCTGATGAATTAGGTAGTAAATTCTTATCAAATATCAATCAGCAACCCCTAACTGTCCTACTTTTAGGCAAACTCTATTCGCTCTTTGGCGTGTCTGAGGCACTAATGCCGCTGCTCTATGGTCCAATGTACAGTATAATCTACAAGCATACAATCAGTGTTTTGCCAGGTGCATTTTTTCTCGCTGGTGGATTTTTAACCGTACCCTCTGTTTTAATTTTCATGTAAGTACACACACACACACAACCCCCATCCACTTAATTATTTCAACTGTTTATCAGCTGGCTGTATAAAGAACATAAACGCGACGAGAAAGAAGATGCCGACAAGCAAATGCATCAAGAACAACAGGAACAACTACTACTCAAAACTAAACAGCCGCCAACCATCAAGATTGTCACGCCGAGGGGCAGCATCGAAATGTTAAATATGAGACAACGCGACGGCAGCAATTGATCAATTGAAAATGTATATTTATTTTATATATGTGAATAAAATGAGAGTAAAAAATAGTAGAAAAAACTTATTGATTTCTTCATGCTTGTCTGACTCTTGATCTTTGAAAAATTTTCATTATTTAATGCCAGCGCCGGGGCTATAAAATTCGCAATAACGAGAAAAGCAAGTATAACAAGAGTAAACACTCACCATTGGTCCACGTTGTGGCTCCTTGCAACTCCTCTGATGCACCTCCAATCGATCGGGGTGAAAGGTACGATTGCAATTCTCACAGGGTGTCAATTGAGCCTACCCGAATTAATTACATAATCAATAACCTTCGTAACCTTTGTAATGTCAATGTCAACGTGTTTTATGTCCCTCAAACAAAGGGTGGTTGCGTGTCTGTACGTGTAATCAATCGACCAACAGATTATTGATCTTGTTGCACCCACCTGCGCCGATTCCCACGCAAACTTATTCCACTCCTCTTTCGTCATTGGTACATCCGGCTTTTCCGGTCGTTTCTTGCGTAGTTTCGGTGGTAGATTTTGATTTTCTCTATCCCATTTCTACGCGGAACAAACAGCCAATTAATTGACGGGGCTGAAGAAATGGAGAGTAGAATCGGTACTCACCTCGAGGCAGCGTGGTTCATGAAGGGGTAAGGATGCAGTGCCAAACTCCCTGCCACAGATATAGCAGGTGAGGGTACGTGGTCCACGTGAAGATCGGGTGGCTGCTGGTCGTGATGATGATGATGATGATTTCACCTCGCTTAGAATTGGCTTCGCCTGCTGCTGCATAATGCTCGATTGATAGCGGATCGCAATCGGTTTTTGAACGCTGTTCTTGATTGGAATTTTCTGTGTCAACCACGGCTGGTCCTGACGTGGTGGTGGCGGCTTTAATGGTGTTGTCGGATGGCTGTGAAAGCGCTCCGGTTGATTGGGACGTCCGCACGTCGTGCACGGCGCCGGCAGCTGTTTGATCGATATCAATTTATTATTCTCATTGTTGTTGTTGCTGTTGTTGATGTTCTCTGTCAAATGTTTGCGTTTTTTTCGTTTTTTTCTCACGGCCACCGCCGCAGCCGCTGCTGCCATTTTATGATCCATCCGACAGAGTGTCGTGATCGCCAGCAGCTCTTTGCGGACCAATGACATGTCCAGCTCACCCATTAATCGTGGATCCAGCAGTTTCGGCTTGTCCAATGTCGCTGTGAGTGGCCTAACCAAGTCTTCGCCATCCGTTATCACTCGGGCTTTTCTCGGCCATGTCTTGGTAAACAATCGTATACCGGTATTATTTGTCTTCATCTCTCACTCACACTTCAGGTTTAACAGCGGCTGGTCAATGTACAACTAAACTGACCACAGCAGCAGCAGCAGTGAGCGTCGACTTCGTCGCGTGACCAGCTGATAAGCAAGTCCAGCCAATCACACGTTACCATCCTATGCATCAAATGACCAAATAAATTACATGCTAATACAATGACGACATCAGCGGTCGTCAACAATTTGATTATGAACATGACGCTAATCGCTAGTGTTATTTGAACCTTGATAAAATGCATATCACCATCATCATCATCATCATCATCATTTAGTCGTGCACAAAATGTCGGATAGTAATAATACTGGTGCGTACGGCACGTTCGAAATACACGAAGCAAATGTACAATTTAAATCAATTACAAACTGCTGGCAAAACAACTCGCACGTTTTATCGCTGACACTCATCATTCTTGCACTGTGGGCGATTGCGTTCGCCCTGTTTGGCAATGACATTGTTGGCGTACAAAGTGAATTGTTTAGTTTGATTGTAAATATGGAAATATACCAATTGGTGACTCACGTTATTAAACTACTAAACAAATTGTAGGTGTTGTTTTTGGCGGCTAAAGTATGTGGAACCATTTTTGGAGTGGTCAAACTACCACCCATGATTGGCATGCTCCTAATAGGGATGTTACTTAGAAATGTACATTTTCTACAGCCCACTGTAGAATATCAAAGATTCACAGCCATTTTAAGGCAAGACAACTATCTGATCTGATTGTTAGCTCAAGTGTATGTGTGATAATTGTAGGCAACTGGCATTGGCAAATATAATGCTTCCAGCTGGTCTCGGAATGGATGCAAAAGTACTTAGGAAGCTAACAGGGATGATACTTAATCTAGCAACACTTCCAGTTGCTGCTGAAGTGGGAGCACTCAGTCTATTGGGCTATTATCTGCTTGATTTACCATGGATTTGGTCTGCACTGCTTGGGTATGGTGATTTGCAAAAATGGTGTGTGCTATGATTTTCTACCACTTGGCCATAGACTTCTACTGGCTGCTGTCTCACCAGCTGTCATCATTCCCTGCCTGTTTCAACTGCAGGATGAGGGGTATGGTGCGGACAAGGGCATTCATACACTGGTCATTGCCGCCTCTACATTCAATGATATCATCTGCATTGCTGGCTTTGGCATTCTCATTGGTGTCATCTTCAGCACTGGCACCACTCTAATGCAGATACTGCATGGGCCAATTGTGCTTGCAATGGGATTCACCTTTGGGGTGATTTGGGGCATTATTTGCTCATGTGTGCCCCATGTGCAGGCAAAGCATGTGGTCACTTTGCGTACACTCATGATGGGTGCTGGATGTGCACTTAGTGTGCTTGGTAGTGATGCAATTGGCTATGGTGGTGCTGGTGCACTTGGATGCATTGTTGCTGCATTTGTTGCAAGTCTTAGATGGAGGCAGGAAGGATGGGATAATAATGTAACATCTATTGACAATTACTCAGTCTTAAGGTTATTAACTCATAAAATTTTAGAATCCTGTGAGGTTAAACTTCATTCTACTGTGGCAATTCTTTGAGCCGATTTCATTCGGTCTCATTGGAATGGAGATTGACTTTGAAATACTGCAAGGTGATATTGTGCTTTATGGTACATTGGCAATGCTTCTGGCGTTAATTATACGCATGATTATTTCATTGGGCTGCACACAGTTGGCTGAATTTAATTGGAAAGAGCATATCTTCATTGCCATTTGTTGGATACCGAAGGCAACTGTACAGGTTAGAACCAAAGAGTTCAGATTGTGTCAAATTGGGTGTGTGAGGTTATAATAATTTCTAGGCTGCTTTGGGGCCTGTGGCTCTTGATATTGCAAGAGGGATGAATGGAGAGGAGGCAGCAAGGACTATGAGCTATGCAAACACACTGGTTATTGTTGCAGTCATCTCAATACTGATTACGTCTCCAATTGGTGCCATACTAATTACGCAACTTGGACCAAGATATCTGGCTAAGCAGAGTCAATCCCTACCTTAATCATGACTGTACTTATATCACGTTTGTACTTATTCAAGCAGATGTGGGAGATGAAGCTGATTTTTTAGTATACACTCTCGAGTGAGGTAATGTCATGTCGCACTTGCCCTGTGTACTTACACCTGATGCTGAGTTGTTTCGCGTTAAGTCGTTGGTGATGTTGACGAAGATGTGTTTATTAAACGCGAATTGCTTTGATTTCGTATATTATTAGGCGCATTACGATGATGATGAAAGATTTCGATCGCGAGTCGTTGTGTCGTGTGGTGCCGTGGTGATGTGTTGAGATTAAGAGTAATAAAAAGATTGCTTACCATTAGTAGACTACGTTGACGAAGCCATCTGGGGCTGTTGATGATATTTCCTCCCTTTCCGGGGGTTGATGCACTTTAATTGCTTTGGAATCAGCAAATTAATTTCGATGCACCACGCGATTGAACACTGGGTAAAAAGTACAGCACTGCAATAAAGATTCAAGGTTAACAGCTGATCGTGACGTCTGACAGAAGTGGTTAGAGAGCGCCATCGTCGAATTGCGACGCAGGTGCATAATCAAAACAAACACTCTAACCATACATTGCACTTGTGTGAATTTTGTGATTAATTATTATATTAGTTTAGGGGAACATGTCGAGGGATGACAAATGCATCATGAGAGATGCTCAGGCGTATGAGTTTTAGACTACTACTAAAAAACTGCTAGTAAATTTATGATATTGTTACTATAGATGACAAACATGGATAGTAATAACGAAACAACCAAGTCAAAAGTCGAGCAAAGTTGGAGATTATGAGAAGTTAAATGCCAAGAAAATGTAGGTCAAATTTAAAGAGGTTCAACCTAAATATGAAATGTATGTATACAATAGAATGTACTCTTATTAATTAAACCATTAATTGATGAGATTTAATTTTTAGTAGAGTATTGAAAATTCACAGGTGTATTTACAAGTGGAAGAGAGCTCTATGGTAACTTGAAAGGGCTTTAAGGGAGTTGTAAATGAGTAGTAGCATTAAGTACAACTTCTGAAACACCTGCTGTAAGCTAATATTTTAATTAGCAATAGGAAATAGATTGTCATCACAATCTATTGGAATATTTAAAGAAATGAAAGGACTTTAATGACTTAGACATCATTATTCACCTGTTGCAGAGAAAAGTTGTAGGAGATAATATGTGAGCTGTAATGGTCTTGACTACTACATGGTAATTTAATAAAATGCCAGGCATCTTTTAAGAAGACTATAAATGTATATAAATCAAGGGATGAATAGTTTAAGTTCAGAATGAGCACTGTGAATTAATGAGAAACACCAAAAGTGATAAACAATTGTCTATTTTTGTAAAATAGACAAGATTAACTAGTGAATCTAGTTTCAGTAAAAAATGGAAGTAATTGATAGTTAATTCAGTGATGGTGTATCTCACCAGGCCATTCATGACTCCATGACCTACTTATTTCTACACCTGTTGCACCATATCTGCTTCAAAGACTTGCTTTGCCAGGTGGATGTTGACAAGGAATCTCAAGTGTATGTGAGGTGATAAACAATGTGAAAGTCTTACCTTATGCAATGTATGTTTTAGCAGATATTCTGAGGGTGTTGTTGCTGTTGCCAGTTGTCCTATTGATGAAGAATTGTAATCAAATGGTGGACAGGACTCTTAACAGCTGTTGATCTATCCCAGGCACTTCACTGGGTCACTGTAACAAAATAAATAGGTTAACAGCTGACCATAACAAACAGCCTAACTAAAATATCCCGAATTAATTATATTAGATGTATTGTGTAAGGGGTAGTTCTTTGGTGGATGCAATGGTTCCTGGAGGATAGCTAATGAGTATCAGTATTAAATTGCCACTGTAATTTTTACCATAAAATTATTATCTTGCTATTGTAGCTGTTAAACCTAGAGAGAAATAACGAAACACCATGAGTTACAAGTTTCCCAATTTATATAGACACTGTTTCCTCAAACAGGATAATACCATGTTAAGCAAGGACTACATAGCTATTAAACACTAAGAGGAAGGCAACTTTAGTAGGTCATATAGGGCTAAGTAGGTCAGTGATGAAACAAGAGTTCATGATCAGTAATTCCGAGGAACAAAAAGATGTTGAAACAAATTATTAATAGAGGATATCATTAGTGGACATTGTAATGAAGAACTCTAAGTATTTTACAAACATCCCTATTTTAAATAGGGCTATTAGGTTTTAAGTAAATAACATTGCAATTAATAAATACCTGGCTATAGCAGTAACTGTAAATAAATTCACAGATAGTGATTGAAGAGACAGCTATGGGCTGCATAAACAAGTATTTGCCATGTAAAAATTCATAATGCCCAAGGGATTTCAATACGTTTTATAATAAACCGAGTCATCCAGAAATTCGCGTTGTTTATTTCTACACTTGCTATCCCTAGCATGTGGCAATATAGTTTTGAGATACCTGGTGTATTCTTAGCTTGCTATCAGCAAAGGTGTGAAAATTTTTGCACTTGCAGCCAATCAGAAACAACCAGTAACGCGTTGGCTTCACACTAACTACAGCTAAATTTGCTTATTTGCAGCTAACAAAATGTCCGAACCATACACGGTATTATTTGCTAATTCAAGTGGTTAATTAATTAATAATTAGTGGTTTTTAGATGCTTATCCAGAGTCTACTTGAGGGAAGATTAAACAACATGTATCCTTTTTGTGGCATTGCTTGAGATTGTTAATTTCAAGAAGAGGATTCCATTCACTCAGGTATTTGCTTATCAGGGTATTCGCTGTAAGGGAATAAAGTGTTTTCCAGAGGGTTGTAGTTTTCCTATGCATGTATTTCAGGTACCGAAATAAACACTCAAGCAATGCCACGTGTGATTAGTGCAATCAATCAATGTTTTACTCATTATTCGCGGTACTAAAATGCTATTTGTTTTAGATAGTGGTTCAACAACAAGGACGAATATCAATGAAAGGACTTGCAAGGATTTTGTTCGCTCAGGATGGATGAGGAATTGCTTAGGGGTAGCTTTGTTCGCGATGTGGCCGTTTGACATCCGTTGCTGGTGATTGGGAACTTCACTGGGGTGAGTCGCATGCATGTACCTGATTGTTGTTGCATGAGTTTGGCAAAGTGTTGGTGAAGGGCGAGTTGGGTGAATTGCACCCTGAGAGAGAGAGGAGTATCCATCTGTGCATTACGCAGGGGGGTTGTCGATGATTTTAATGTTACAATTTGCTAGTGAGGCAATGGTGTCACTTTATTCAGCTGCAAAGTACAAGTCTGAAACCAGATACCACAACCCTTTAGCAACAGTGAACTGTCAAGCTGCGGACTTGACTTATGGCTGGACCACCGCTAATTGAGGTTGATTTGCCCGCTAGCCACCCTTTAGCGACAGTGCACTATCAAGCTGCGGACTTGATTTATGACTGGACCACTGCTAATTGAGGTTTAAACTTAATTGATTTTTAATCGAAATCATAAACATATTCTAAAGCAAATAAAATAGATTTGCCAACAAACAATCAACTCTTTAGCAAGTGAACTACTGCTAATTGAGATCATAATGAATTATTAATCCAATGGTAATCATCGCTTACTTTTAAAGCACACAACCTCCTTGCAATATGCATAAAGGGAGGCTCTTTTCTCTCTTACATAGCAATTCACTCAGCTCGCCCTTCACCAATCATCTTTGCTGAATTCATGCAGCAACAATTAGGACTTGCTTTGCGACTTGACCAGTGGTTCACTGGTCATCAGCAATGAGGTGCAAACGAGCTGCATTCCCGAGCAAAGTATCCCTAATCATGCCCTAATCCAGACTGTGGTGTAGCGAAACCCCTGCAAGTTCATAATTGGTATTCAACCAAATTGTTGGAACATTAGCTAATTCAAATATCATTCGCTTTCTTGTCATATATTGTTAATTATCAAATTGATTTTGATTGCTCATATGTGATTGGTATGATTGGTGTGGATGAATAAGGGAATGTGCTATTCACTTATTCTCCACACGTGTGCATGTGTGAGTGAATGGGCGGCAAAAAGTGGTCTTCGTCCTGCGTCCACGCCCGATTTTTTCAGAAATTCCGCCAGAGGGCGCCCAGAAATTTAAGAAGAAATTCATCAAAGACTGCTGACTTGAGAAATCAGCTGATCCCAAGCATAGCTTAAGCAGCATTGGCAATATGTTTAATTGCTATATTAAGCTTGTGAAGGCAGCAGAGTGACTGAAAGGGCTTTAGGGGGTAGAATACAAGGTGTGGAATTAAGGTACCACCCCTGAATAATCAGCTGTATGCTTGTGCTCTTGTTGTTGATGGACAAGAGATAGCCATCACAAGAGAAAGCTGAAGTTGGAGTACCAGCTTGTTTAAGGTATTTAAATATTTAAATAGGTCATGACATACTCTAGTCTGAACATACCCTAATGGTAATTCACTTCTTGTAGAAAAGAAGTTCACTAGCATGTTCTAATAAGCAAATACATAGACTATAAACGTACTTGGTGAAGAACAGGAAGTTGCAAGTGGAAGGTGTCATCAGACACATCTGAAGAATGACAAAAAGCTCTAGGTACATGAAACATAAGCTGTTGCCTTGTTAATTACTAATCAAGAGTCTTAAACTTCATAACGAGTAACTAATATGAAGTCAGAAATGCCTTGATTTAGGAGGATCAAGGTAAAGTATCAAATTAAATATAAATTAATTGCATTTCAAACAGTATGTGTTTATTATTTATCAGCCCTTTAAATGATATTCATTATATTTCCAGGTCTCTAATATTTGTATCAGCAATCAGCTGATAATTGGCTAAGCAATTGAGTCTGAGAAAAATTGTCATTTTGATACACTTAGCGCCACCAAGGAGCAACTGCACAAGTTAATAACATAAACAAGTCTGCTAACCATGACTTGAACAACATTGGTAATATTATTACTTTTAATTATTAAATTAGCTTCTGACACCTGTATTGTGATTTAAAGCAGATGGAGGGTAGAGAATGAAGACTACTTTTAAATACCACATGTGAGAAACCTGTTCTAAGCATATATTGTTGTTACAGATGAAAAATAATTTGCTATCATGAAATGGAATGTCGAATCAACAGTTGAAACTGAAAATACCAGCAGGTGTAGAGCATTTTTCAATATCTAAACACTTCAAGAGCTTTCTAAGACTAAACTGGGGTTATTCACCTATAGGAAAAGTGGTAAGAGTTAGTGTACAAGTCCTGAGTGACCTAGATCATTGCTGCGTGATATACGAAAATATTGGGCATGTTTTAGAAAGAGGTAAACAAGGGATTAGCAGACATTAAAATGGCAAAAGGCAAAACCAAGTAAGTGATGAGCTCTGTGAGTCAAAGGAGAATTCCATATGAGCTAGTTATTTTTACACCTGTTATGAGCTGTGACCTACTTATGAAAATGTGGGTCGTAAATGTTAAAGAGGATCTCAATTGCATTGTATATATAAATAGTATCATTTTTTACCTTGTTTAATTGTTGTTTTAGACGCCAGTCATTGATGTGTGATGAAGTGATGTTGTTGTGATATCCAGTGATGTTGTTGATGATCTTTGATGTTGACAAGACTGCCGATTGATGTAATCCAATGGTTGATTGCACTTTAAGACATTCTTCACTGCTTTTAAAACACTAATCACTTTGATGTTGATGATCTCTGATGTTGACAAAGATGCTGATTGATGGCACTTTAATTTAATACACCATCACTAAGAGCAACAGCATATTTTGCTTGTGCCCATGAGAACACTTTCACCAGCACTCCAGCATGTAATCCAGATATGGGGCACTGTAACAAAAATAAATACGTTAACAACTGTTTGGTATGTAAACATTTGATTCATACAAAATAACAAGTGAGAAATATTCAATTTTGATACTGCTAGTGTCATCCAACAATTGTTGTACTACTAAACAATCAAAACACACAACCTAACCATGTGTATGCCTAATTAATATGATTAATTAGATGGTGTACAAGGGAAAGTTGTCAGCAGATTCTAAGGCTCTAAAAGGGTAGCTAATGAGCCATAGTTTTAAACTACCTTTGTAATTTTTACAACAAATTAATCATCTTGTTATTTATTACAGCAGTTACACGTAAAGTGAATTGCCATTGTATCACCAAAGTCCTCGATATTTTGGCATTGCTTTTTTAAGGAATTTCTTTAGTAGGTCACAGATGATAAACTAGGTCAGCAATGACCTTATGGTAGAAAGCATCTGAAGATATCCTAACAAATCTAAATAATCTCTTAGACAACCCTATTTCAAATAGAGCTAATGTTTGCAAGCAATTAACATTACTCATAGATAAATATTTACCATGTAAAAATTCATAATTCCCAAGGGATTTCAATGAATTTTATAATAAACCAAGTCATGCAGAAGTTCTTATTATGAATTTATACACCTGCTATGTGGTGGGTGCCCCCCTTTAGCTTTGTGACTCAATAATTCACGACAGTGAAAGTCCGCTTTGAACCCTAAGAAAGGTACACCCTTTTTTAAGGCTGTCAAAAGTTGTAATGGTAAGTTACATGATAAACATGTACTTTAAACTTTTAGGAATACAACCCATGAGGACATTATAGTACTTGGTACGACAGGCAACCCTATTCAGCTTCAAGGAACACCAAGAAAGAGGGTAAGTGACTTTTCAAATAACCCTTGGAAATATGTGTGTGTGCAGTGTGTGTGGTTGCGCAGTACGATTATGAATTTGATGCGCAGTTGGGGCGGTAGCGGCAGCGGCAGCGGCAGCGGCAGCAATAGCAGCAGCAGGGTGGCGTATCGACCGGTGGATGCGTGTTTCGTTAGTCCGCGCCCGGCCTCGCTGCGGCAATGATCCTGGCTCGCGCGCAATGACTCCGTTCGCGCTCCTCAGGGCACTCGCCGTCCCGCTGTGCGTGCTCGCGTGCTCGAATGCGACCAACATCACCATCTTTGCCGCCGGCGGTGAGGACGAGCTGGCGGTGGAGGAAGCCACGGCGGAGCCGGCCAACGTCACCCACCATGACCCGCTCTTTCCCGCCGACCTCTTCACGCTCGAGCAGCGGCGGCAGGGCGCCGTCTTCCTGCACATTCTCGGCGTCATCTACATGTTCATCGCGCTCGCCATCGTCTGCGACGAGTTCTTCGTGCCCTCGCTGGACGTCATCATCGAGAAGCTGGACATTGCGGACGACGTCGCCGGCGCCACCTTCATGGCGGCCGGCGGCTCGGCGCCCGAGCTCTTCACGAGCGTGATCGGCGTCTTCGTCAGCTTCGACGACGTGGGCATCGGCACCATCGTCGGCTCGGCCGTCTTCAACATTCTCTTCGTCATCGGCATGTGCGCCATCTTCAGCAAGACGGTGCTCACGCTCACCTGGTGGCCGCTCTTTCGCGATTGCTTCTTCTACTCCGCCTCGCTGCTCACCCTCATCTACTTCTTTCGCGACAACCACATCTACTGGTACGAGGCGCTCATTCTGTTCATGTTCTACGTGAGCTACGTGGGTTTCATGAAGTGGAATCAGACCTGCGAGCGATGGGTCAAGAAGATACTGTACAGGAATCGGGTCACTCGTGTCAGGAGTACGGATCAACTGATGCCAACCGTAAGTGGATGCCACCCTCGACCACACACACGCTGCTGCCGCCTCCTTCATTCTCTTTAGTTTTGCACCCCGTCCTGTCTGTGTAATGTATGTGTATTGTTCTAATAACTTGAATCATTTTTCCAGCACCAAGTCGCAACACAAGCGCTGGTGAGTGTGCTGCTTTCTCTTTCTGTTTTATTTTTATTTTTATTTTCATCCCTCACCTCCACACACACACACGCGCGCGCATTTTACAAACGAGGATTGGGTAGTTCCTCGGTGAAAAACAGATCATCATCCCCTTGCAGCGGGACATGTTTACCGTAGAACGTACCAATTTGATTACGTCGCGGAAATTTCTTGATATCGGGATCATAACCCGGTCGCCGACCGTACCATTGACTTGTCGTTGCTGGTACAGCCTTGGGGGGTTGTTCCTTGAGCAAACAAGGAAGAGGGAAGAGGGGAGGCACATTACACACCCGGAAGCGATTAACAATCATGTGTAAAATACCTGTTGAGCAATATTTTGCCACGTATCCGGAATATATTTGCGATTTTCTTTCGGTTTGCGTTTGTCGTAGAGCGGGAATATTTTCGTATACGAGAAGAATTGATCGTAACCCAATTCAGCACCGCGTTGTGCCTCATTGCCAAAGAAGGTGATATCTTGCTTTAGGTCTATTTCAGGCGGGGGCTGTATTCAAATCAGGGCGCATTAATTTGCAATGAGGGTTAATCAGTGAGATGACTTACGAAACGATTTTGTTCCATGCGTTCGTTCATTATTTGCATGAACCGATATCGCGCATTTGGCGTAATCTCTAAACGTTTAGCCATTTTTACTGCTGCTTGCTGCTGCTGCTGCCGAGGGGTGTGTCAAAAAAATGATAACCCAATTTGAAAATAGAACACCTTTTGTTTTTAGGGTTGACAATACAAACAAAGGTGCATGAAATATCATCAACTTGACCTTTAAAAAAATAACTCATCTAGCAAACGAGTTGTTTGTTGCGAGCTACAACCCTAAACCAGAGATTTCAACTCAAATTCAAAGTCAGAATGGGGATTTTTATGAATTTGTCCTAACTACTAATTGTAGTCTTAATTTTGTTTTTGTTTTGTTTCGTATGCGCATGACGACAAAGGCGTATTACAACTCATGGGGTGCGCTTGCGTCGCCATCGATCCACTCCACACGCCACACCATACCACCCCCGACGACACACTTTCCACTTTCATTCGGCCCGGGGTCGTGTATTGCGCTTCATCCCCCATGCGCTCACAGCCATCAGCATACGTTTATCTCGCTTTGCTCTCGAGAGAGGGAGAGAAATGAATGGCATTGAGAGAGTGGGCTCGCACTAACAAAACTGGTGCACACGCACATGTTTTTATGTATTGACCTCTAAGGGGGGAGGGGGGGTGGTGAGGAGGAGAGATTGCATAGCATGGCATATTTTTCGTTGTTTCATGTATAAATTAAAGGTTAATATATGTTATTGGCTAGTTGAGGGGAGGCAGAAAAGATGAAGAAAAGAGTTTACAGCCTTGAGGGGATGTGAAAAGAATCAAAAGACTCTTTGAGATGAGGATGATGATGATGATGATAAAAAGCTACAGAAATGTTAGTTTTGTCATTAGTACGACAAAAGTTTGGGGTTGTTGCATTTATAAATATTTGAGTAGGAGAATGGGGGAATGGGGGCGGTAAAGAGCAATCGATATCATATGCCACCACTGCCAGATTGTGAGCAAATTTCATTAGCTTTCGTTTGGTGTTAAATTGGGTCAAATCGCTTTATTGCTCTTTGACTTATTAACGCAGGGAGAAAAACACAAATAATCCCTTAAAACTTTCAAGGGTTTCATCTATCATCTAACTAATTGAATTAAACCTAAACGCAGGGGTGGTTGGTTAATGTTTTGAAATAATTCAAGCATGGAACGGTGGCGACCTCGAGTGAAACGAGTGTTGGCACACAGCCGGGGGGCAGCGTGACATCGCGCACCGCCTCAGAAACACCGCAGATGCCCAGCGGCGGCGGCGGCGGTGGCTTGTCGACGAGCGGAGGCGGCAGCAGCACCGGCCACCACCATACTGGCGCCAAATTCCGTCACGGACTTCTTCAGCTAATGATACACACGATTGATCCCCTTCACGATGGTCAGTATGCAGGTATTTTATCATTCTCATTCACCTCCCCTGCTATTCTTTACACCCTCTATCTATCAGCCCTTCAACCCCGTTCCTCTCTCAATCTACTCTAGCCATTTGAATAGTTTAAACGAAATTTAAAAGCGATAATAATTTAGAATTTTGTTTTGCGCACAGATACAAATTCGAGTACGTATTTTTGTGAAATATGTAAAACAAAACAAACAAAAAATAATAAGCTCAAAAAGCTAATTGAATAATACTTGCATGCTGAATGTATGATGGATCAGTGTCGTCGTTTATTGTCCTAATTATTTACGTGTCACCCCTAAACGTAGCGTAGTGTTTTAAGTGTGGTATTTGATTGTATGCACGATCATGATTCAAGGGATGGTCGATGCTGTAATAATTTCGAGTGGGTGTGTGTGAATTGTTTTCGTAGGTAAAGTGGATGAGAAGGCAACACAATTGCATGCGATTGCATCCCTTAAGGTGCTGCTGGATGCGACAAAGCCGCAAAATGGGGCGGCCACCTCATCAACGGCGAACCACTTGAGTGCCACCACCGGTCTATGCACGAAGCAGGACACGATGCTCGCACCCTCAAGCATTCCCGATATGCCCAACGGGGTGGCGAGCGCACTCAACGATGTCAATTTGGAGGCGGTGAGTGTACAGTCAGTCAATCATCATTTCTTAAGCTAACAAAGTTGAGCGGCAGCAGCAGCAGCAGCAGCAATATTTTGTTGTTTTTTTCGGGGGTTGTTAAAGTTGTTTTAATTTGTCTGTTTGGCGATAACGCGGACGAAGAGAGGCAATTGAAGTGTATTTTGTAAATCGAATAGTGAGTTTATTATTTATCATTGTTGTTATGTGTTTTTTGATGTTTTTTCAACTCCCCCTTGCCCCCTGCCAACCCAACCCCATCTCTAATTGAATTAACTAATACTTTGTTTGTTTCGTGCGCTGTTACACTTTTACACGTTGAGTTTTCAAAAGGTAATCAATTAATCAAAATCCATATGAAATGTAACGCTTCAGAATAGTTTCACTCACATTTTGCGCTTCTTATCAAGTAATTTAGAGTAATTAATATTTCAATGCGGTCGCATACTTCGGCAAACAATTGAATTGTAAATATCAATTTCTGTTTCTATAGCTATCCCCAACCAGTCTTGCAAAGGTAACAAACAAATTTAGGACAAAATCCAAAAACAAAATAAAAATGATTAGAAGTGAATGCGACTGCAATAAACATAAATAATCAAAAATATTTCATGTGCAATATATGCAATATATACACAATTTGCATGCTGAAATTTGCATGGGGCATGGTGATGTCATGTGTTGAGGGTGGAAGTGGTGGTTGGTGATGTGCTATTGAAAATGCCATGTGTTTTGTGTTTGACAGCGACGAATGTCGTCGGTGCGCGCACGAAAGTCGCTCACACCTCAAGCAGTCGTCTGTCTGCAGGTGGGCGACGGGGGCGGCGAGAATGATGCGCCAGACCCGCTGGATATGAGTTGGCCGTCCGGCGCACGCAAGAGGATTACATATATTCTGCTTGCACCCATCGTCTTCCCATTGTGGCTCACACTACCTGATACTCGCTCACCTAGAGGTAAGTGCTGTCTAGCTGGGGGGTGTGTACTCTAGCTAGTGTTTATGTTTAGGTAAGAAATTCTTCCCGATAACGTTCTTGGGAAGCATAATGTGGATCGCGGCGTATTCGTATTTGATGGTGTGGTGGGCGAACATAATTGGGGAAACGATACAAATACCGCCCGAAGTGATGGGCCTCACTTTTCTTGCCGCCGGCACATCCATACCCGATCTAATCACATCGGTGATTGTGGCGCGCAAAGGTTTTGGTGATATGGCCGTCTCCTCATCCGTCGGAAGTAACATATTTGATGTTACCGTCGGGTAAGTGCCCCGAGGACATGAACACCCAATCAATTAATTGACCACCTTGCATTTCTAGTTTACCAGTGCCTTGGTTAATATACGGCATTGTCTACGGTGCACCAGTTGAGGTTAATTCAGTGGGCATGGTCTGCTCGATAACCATCTTATTCATGATGTTAATCTTTGTCATTTTGTCAATCGCATGCTTCCGATGGAAGATGAACAGGGGTCTCGGCTTTACCATGTTCCTGCTGTACTTTGTGTTTGTCGCCGTCTCACTCATGTTTGAATATACCATAATCGTCTGTCCATTTTAAAAGTGAGAGAGCGACAGCAGCAGACAATTTTGTTTTCAAAACAGCAAAACAAAACGAGCAAGTTATATAAGAATAATAGCAAATATTAAACATAAAGCACAAATCTCAGCATAGAACAACAGAGGATACAACAACCCCAACCCCATACTTTTATTGCAGTATACTCACTTGTTATTCGCATTTTTATCGCGCAAAACAAGAATAGAATCAGAAAGGAACAAGCAACTTCCAAAACGCATTATTGATTTCATGAATACAATAATAATCAAAACAAAACAAAAACAGAATAGAATGAAACGAAACGAAACGTAATGAAGAGAGAAGATAAACAAATATATATAGCAATAAATAGACGACAGACACTCTCTCTAAGTTTGCGAATGAACCAGAGGGGGAGAGAATATATGTAGAGTTAAGTTAATACAATATATAGGTGAAAATTAAATTAATAGCGAATTATAATAAATAAGTATACATAGCGGTTATATAATGTTGTTTGTTATTATCGACAAAACACAAATGAAGAGAGAGGAAGAACGAACAACTTTAAAGGTATGCTTTGACTAGGAGAGAAGCAATTCATAAACAAACAAACAAACAAACAAAAACCAAAGAGAAAGATTACGTTAAATTGTTAATTAATTTATAAATTTATACATTAAGTGTGGAGAAATCTATTACGATAACAAATAATAATAATAATAATAATATTTAGGCTAAGAAACAAGTAGCAAATCGCGCGCGAAAAGTGGCATTATTTATGTTTATAAAAAACAAAATATATATATACATATATACTGCTAGGTAAAATGCATATTAAATGATAACATTTTAACATCAACTAGACAAAGAAGAAATGTTTTTATATTGAAGAAGAAAAACTAATGTTTAGACAAGTAGAGAGAAGTAATAAGTGTGCTGCTCGCGCCGCCTCTCCCACAACCCACACCCCCCACACACACACACGTGTTGCAAATTTTATTATTAGTATATAATCGAGTGATATATACATAAAAATTGAACGAGAAATGCTCTCAGCAGAGAGAGAATCAACTTCCCGATTAAATTGCATTTTTGAAAACACAATAGGCGTTGAATACCTAACGATAAATAAAATAATGTATTATATAAAGAATAAATCAATAACGATTGCGAAGTTTTTGCGCTAGTGTTATGAAGTAAACAAATAAATCTAGAGAGAACAAACACATCGAACATTGTTGAAAATGTCAATCAAACACATGACACCACACCCACATACACAGAGATGCAATAACAATTAACAAGATTTTTGGCCTAATCTACCCTCTCTCGCGCTCTCTCACTCTCTCTCTCTTTATATATACTCTAAACTCTCTATCTCGTTTAGTTTTTTAGTGGATACACATAATATACACACACACACACAGCAGCAGCAGACACACAACCGACGAGCGTTTTCAAACTTTTACATATCTAATTGTTGTTATTAACTCATAAATATATATTGTTAACGCACGTGAAGAACAAGAACAACTTGTGGAGATGATGACAGAAGGGTTATTGATTTGCATCAAACAATAATGTTTTGCCACATAACACACAACAAACATACACAACACACATACACATTTAGTGTAAAGCATACATACGCATTTTCTAGTCTCCTAGCTGTAAATCTAAAATTACTAAACTATTACTAAAGAAAAAACTACTACTAAACTACTACATTGCATACTCTTTTAATTAATTATTAAGTCTACGTAGAGTTTGTAATTAGAACAACAAGTACAACAACAACAACCAACAACCAACAAACGACCGACCGAAAATCAACAACAGTAAACTGTGTACAAAATGCGAAGACGCTTTTAATAATTGCTTCTGTCAAAACAAATGAGAAACAAACCGACGTCGTGCGAAAGTAGACAAACCAGAAAAATGAGATATTAAGATTGTTAATCGTGTATATCTAATTAGTAGATTGTTATTGCTAGATGATGAAGATAAACAAAAGCAACAGATAAACAAGATATAAAAGAAAACATTTTTATTATATTATTACTAAACGTAAATAGCGAGAATGTAATGAAATTATTAATTAAACGCCATGTACGTATGGCAAATGTTACTTTTTTGCCGACAATATATTACGAACATGTAAAAGCACGTGCTTGTTTATGTTTACATTTGACATGTCATTTATTTTTATTCGACTTGCAGTACCCCTAGCGGCGCCTAGCGAGAGATCGCGAAAGTGTTTCGGCCGAATCGCGCTCGGAAGAGTTCGGAGTGGTGAGAAGATGGCCGCCACCCTGAGCTGTCAGAGCGATCAGCTGGACCTTGATGAACAAGGTCTTTATCGAATTTCTCGTTACGTAAAACGCTCGTGACTCAGTTTAACGCTCAGTACGCGTTCCAAATTCCCCAACGATCGGGAAGCGGTGGTAATTGCGTTGTGTTCGCGGTAGCCAGAGCCACTTGGAGTCATTTAGAGTGCCTTGTGACGGTGACGGTGTCGGCAGAACAAGCAGTGTTTTCGTGCTCTAGCGCTAATAATTCGCAATAATAACCGCAGCGTTGATACACATTGTTTGTTAATTATAGAACGCGTGAGTGCACAACACAATGCGACTGTTACTTTGTCTTGTGCTTCTGTTGCCATTCGTGCTCAGCGAGAGTATGTGTCTATTCTTAGCACTGGGTGTGGTATTTATTGTTTATTGGGGATTGTGTTGTTGTTTGCAGTACAAATCGAAATCAACTCTGATAAGAATGCGATCGACAGCAAGCAGTTTGATCTCAAGAGCACCATTCATCTCAGCTGCAAAGTGAGCAGCACCGAGAAGAATGAGAAAGTTGTGGTGAAATGGGAGAAGGAGGGCAAAGATGTCAAAGAGCTGCAGGGTGAACGATACCAAGAGGTGACCAGTGGCAATGATTTTGGGTTCAAACTGGCCACAGCCACTTTGAACGATGCTGGGGAGTACAGCTGTGCTGTGTATGTCAATGACCGAGAGGTGAAGAGGGCTAATGTTACACTGTTCAGCAAAGTGCATGTGAAATCACCAAGCAATGTGAACTTTGTTGAGGGTGAAAGTATTAGAATTCAATGTTTGGTGATTGCGAATCCCAAACCAATCATCTCTTGGAAAGTTGGTAAGTTTGCTCAACAAGTTTCTTATCTTATCTCCCACATTCTAATGGGCAATAATTCAATCACACACTGTTATCAAGTAATTATGAGATAATTGTTATTTGCTAGGCAATGATACATTTGAAAAGTCACAAGGACGTGTTGAGCTTGAGGAAGACAAAGACCATGATTTGCCCAATGGATATCTGGTGATTAAAGAGGCTGAAATGGGTGACCGTGGAGAATATGAATGTATTGCAACAAGTGAGCAAAATGGTGAAGAGTTTACTTCCAAGACAATCGTCCGTATTAAGGGTGAGTATATCAACTGATTGGGGACAGCAAATTAGGTTACTAATTCATTGATGGTTCACAGATAAATATGCAGCTCTATGGCCATTCCTTGGCATTTGTGCTGAAGTCTTTGTACTCTGTGCAATTATCTTGATTTATGAGAAGAAACGTAACAAGACCGAGTTGGAAGAAAGTGATACAGATCAAAGCCCAGATCAGTAAGTGAATAGCAAATATTTTTTGCTTAAATAACCTTGAATAACCACACTTTTACTTTCAACATTGAGTTCATATTTACAACCTTTGTTTAACTTGTAGGAAAAATACACCAGATCATGGCAAAGATTCCAATCTGAGACACAGACAGTAGGGGAATGGCTTAAAAGCAAGCATAGAGAGATGAACACAACAACAAATTGATAAATTATGATTGCAATTAAACCAATCTCCAAGGGAACTTTATGTTTGGAATGTATCAGTGATACGTTTTAGGTTATTTTGTGATTTAACGATTGTTTAGTGTGTACAACAAACTCTTACTGATGTAATAATTATATTCATAGCATAACTCATTCTTGCATTCAGCTCGTTGTTAATAAGAATATGATTTGATTACTTACCAATAAAACTATAGACGATCTAGCCAGATGATGTGTAGAAAATAATAATCCAAGGGAAATAATCCAAAATTGTTGTATGCTTGGCACTTAACACTTGTTTTATTGCACTAGACGAGGCGGAAATCGAATCGTAATGGTTATTATGGCAATGACATTAATGATTAATAGACGAGTTATTAAATTGTATGCTAATTAAGGTCACTTTCTAAGTGTGTTAACCGTAACGTTGCAATAAATAATTTTGAAAGTGTTGATTTGGTAATGAGGTCAAGTGAAGTGAATTCTATTAGAGTGTAGTGCACTGTATGATTTTGAGACATCCTGTATACGAGTGTATGCAACCGTTACGGCCAGGGCCGGACTCGAGGTAGAATTTTCGCGTTTTTCGATTTTCGCGGAATTTGTTCGATTTTTTAGCACATTTTGTAGCGCGGACACTCAGCATTCGATTAAATCGCGGTTTAGCGCAAAATTCGCGGTTTTCGCGGAGTTATTCGGCTTACTAGCCAGCGGCGCATAGCGCTTGAAATACACGGCCCCGCAAGCTGCATGATACATCAATCGACGCGCAAGAACGTTATCTATTCGCGTAAGCAGCACTAATTGCTGTATATTGTTTATTGCACTTAAAAAACACTAATTTACACGGGGAAAAGTTAACCGCCAAACCGACGCGTCGCGACTGTACCCACGCATTGCAGTGGGGGTATGAGGTAGCGTGCCCTGACAACCATATTGCTACTAGGTGGCGTACGAAATTTCACCTTTAAACACCGTATACTCTTTGTTGCTACATTATTTATATAATTTGCTGATGCTGGTGTATTGCTTGGTTAATTACAAAGCGATTGATGTATGATACACTATTCAATTTGTTAATAATATTTAAATATTTAAACATGATTCCGCATGTTGCCGATAGATGGCTAGCTCAAATTCGAATTGTGCTCGTTAGCGTTTTCGGCGTCGGATGGTCTGTACCTACTAAGCATCCAACTCGAGTTTTTCGGCCATCTCTGATTTTGCAATTTTTGCAAAAATTCAAAAATATGGTGGTGTATGTGTTATGTGGTGTGTGCATGTGCAGTTTTGAGTCGTGATCACTCGTACGGGCCGTCTGCGATGCGGGAATCAAGGTAAAAATAAAAAATTGGCTGGAAATTGAGCGCGTTGGGGTTAGAAATAAAGGCGGTGTGGTTTGTCTGGCGTCAGCAGCGTGTTTTGCAGCACTCGAAATAAACAATTTACTGATTAGTGAGTGTATAAATAAGCAAATTGAGTGCTGCTTGCCGCCCACGATGGATTATTTAAGGGTGGACGAAGACGTTGCGAGCAATTCAATTAGAATCGACCGTGTAAGTAGTGAGCCAGTCTCTTGTAATCATAATCCAATCCATTTACTCATTTATACGTAATTCGTACAGCCTTCAAGTGCAATTGGTTTGCAATTGCAAAGCGCAAAAAGGGAGAATCGGCAATCAGCAGCGTGGGGCGGCGGTCTAATGAGATGTAATCATCCCTCTGATAAGAAGCAGCATCATGCTGATGATGATGATGATGAGTTTGGCGTCCTGCTGGCCCTGGTCCTGTATCAATATCAGAGCTGTGCTCATCGTTGGCCGATCTAATCAAGAAGCAAACGCTGCAGAGATCACTTCAGCCGCCTCTTCAGCCAGCCATGGTAAGCATTGCTGCCCCTAACTGCTCATGTTTTAGCTGTAAGCGCAGAGGCAGCACAGTTTCTAGAATTGTGCCAATTACTCAAGAATGTCCGGTGACGACGACGACGACGAATGACGCAGAGTGTGACATGCACTTTGGACGCTAATCGTAATTGTTGTAATTACATGCGAGAGAGTAATTAGTGACGCTGTGAGAGTAATGAGAAGTTGGATGACAAACGCGTAATAGGGAAGTACAGTCGAGTCGAATAGGAAGCTGAGCGTGCATAATTTAACTGCTTCCTGAAGACAAGGTAAACTGCAAGTCGGATTTAAAGGGTTCAAGACGTAATCAATCAAACGCGATTGGCCTTGAGACTACTGGTTGTCGCTGTGGCATTGAATGATTTGCATATTTGTTTTAGAAATCTCAAGGTGCGCTTTGAATAACACTCGGTATCGAGTGGAGTCGAGTTATCAAAGGAAAGCACTTAAAAAATGCGTCGGTCTTCCGAGAAGTTCACGTCTCCATAGTCAATTAACCGTTGGTTGTGCCCCGCACGTTATCACACACCTAATTGTCCCGCTTATCTCGGGTTTGGGGCGCGGTGTCGGGGGGTTGGAGGCGACTGGAAAATTATGGCTGACGGGGAAGGCCAGGTATGCGCCGGCACGCTTGGTGGTCAATGATTAGGTGAGGGATTAGTTGATTTGCCTGGAAATAGGAAAGTTCAGTCAAGACATTGACTCATAAACGATTATACTGTGTCCCATTGTTTTAAGCGAGCGCACGAGCCGACTGGGCCACGAATTGAATATGCTGAATGGGCGTGCGTGTTATCAGCAGGTCGAAAAGATGTGAGACATTGTAGTCCGCGTTAGGAGAGAACGAATGTGCATAAAGTTTAATAGGCTTCATCCGCTTTTGGTTGGTCGCGAGCGGGAACGCAAACGAGAGGCTCAGTTGACAAGAGGCCGTCGTGTCACTGTTGTTGTTGCTCGTTGTCGTCGTCGTCGTCGTCGTCTTCGTGTTCGTCTTGTTGTTGGTTATTCAATTTGTGTAATTCACAATACACCAGTATGGTTGCAACGTGTCCATTGCTCAATTATTATATCGGATTCATAGACGATTCACACGATTGGGATTATTAGGTGAGAAGGCAGCAATCGCAATGCGAAATATATGCGTATGAAGTTGACTCTGATTCAAGTCGTAAATTTGTGCGCGCAATAATCATAAAAATGAGTGCAATTACACTTTGTTACTGGTCCGCCGCCGCCGGTTATTTCAGTTCGACCTTGTCCACATTTATTAGATTGTTATTAAACTATACGTGCGCATAAAAGTTTGCGAAGCACGAGATTCGCAATCATCCCCGATAAAATTTCATTTACTTGCTGCTCTGTTTTAGCGTATTAAGTCAATGAACCAACCAGCCAACCAGCCACAGGTTTGAACGCCCAGTATTTGTTTAAGTAATATCCTCAAGGAGTGTGCCGACTTTATAGCTATTTATAACATGAAATGACATTGTTTACTTTCTAATTGGCCAAAAAGGGTTTTTAAGAAGGAGGAGGAGGAGGAGGAGCAGCAGCAGCAGCAGCAGCAGCAGCAGTTGATTTATTTTCGTTAGAGTGCGTGCCAAAATAATTTCAACTTCTACGAAATAGTAAATGACGTCAGGTCTCTTGTCGCATCCGGTTTGTTTTGGCAGTTTTTTTCGTTTGTTTTGCGCTGAATGGATTCGGTGCGTTTGATTGAAATAATGATTGAATTGCTTTCAGAATTGCCCTTGCGTGCTGAGGATGAGAATTTTTCCGCTGAAAATTGGTGAATGCGAATCATGCAATGTTGCTGGTTGGTCTTAATTAATGGTTGGTCGTATGTGCCCCCTCCGGGCATGTGTGGTTCACGATGACGTAAAGAGTTGAGAGCTGAATTCTCGTCGTAAATGTTGACGAAAAGCGCGCGCGACGCAAGTCTCTCTCCGGCGCAAGCCGCACATAAATGCAAGCAATCGTTGCTTCCGAGCGGTAGTATACGTGCGAGCACGTTCTTGAGCTCGTCGAGAGAGTTGAACAAAGTCATCGCCGTCGCCAACAGGTCTGCCGAGAAGTTTTCGCAAAGGCGGCTCGATTCAAACTTTCTACGTGTGCGACGACCACGCACAGTGTGTACTGGCGCGCGCGAGAGAGCCAAGATTCCGCTGGTCGATTGTGTGTTTTAATTATCATTATTGTAATTACGGACCATTTGGACGAAGCACGGCGAACGGCAAGAGCGCATTACGTTCGGGTATGACATTTAGAAATTTAGATGGATTGAGTAAAAGACAATAGAGAGAGAATGCGAGAGTGCATCTGGCATATCAATTAATTATTATTGTTTGCGCGCAGCCAGAATGCGTATTGATTAATGTTAATATAATGGCTATGCTCGCTGCTGGCGTGCAGAAAGTTCATCGACTGAATTAATTGCGATATTTCATATTTTTTGATAGAGTTGCGCGAGCGCGCCTTGTGTGCGCTTTTCTTATTGCATGCTGCAGCGGGCTGGCTGAGTTGTTGCTGCTGCTGCTGCGGCTGCTGCTGCTGTTGCTGTTGCTGTTGCTGCTGCTGTAAGCCAAGCAAAGACGACTTACTAAGTAAGTAAGTAAGTAAGTGAGTAAAAAGTCAAAGCGACTTGTGAATGGCGCAAGGTCGACACCGTGTCGTGTCAGACTGCACGGCGCGCAAACTGTAAATATGCAACAACAATTGCCATTCGCCCGAAACGTAATGCGGGTTTGTTCGATTTGATGAGCTATAAATAGGTGATTAATTATGGCTTTGTTTCTGTTTTTTTTTTGCGATAGATGCATCAAAGATCAACGAGTATAAGCACTCAAGGAGTGTGGGCATACATGGCTGTCGCTCTTGTTCTGCAAATGAGTTGCTCTGGAAGTCCGACCGACCGGACGAGACCGCTTCTCACCCATCATCTCACGAAGCGCTCCTTCTACGACATCCAATGCAAGGGAGTCTACGATAAGAGTATCTTTGCCCGTTTGGATCGCATCTGCGAGGACTGCTACAATCTGTTTCGTGATCCACATTTGCATTCACTCTGCAGGTAAGCAAGAAACACGAGATGTACGCTCAGGAGGAGCAGAAGGTTGTCTTTGTTGTTGGGCTAGTTTAGTTTAATGGTTTGTGCGCACTGTTTGCAGAAAGAACTGTTTCACCACTGATTACTTTAAGGGATGTTTGGAAGCGCTGCAGCTCACAGATGAAATGGAACAGGTTCAAACGTGGATAAAGCAATTGCACGGGGCTGAACCCGGCGTATAGGTACAATTAAAACAACTACTACGGACTGATAACGACTAATCCAATACGAACTATTTTTGAATGGATGCATTAACTTTTTGTGCTTGGCAGCATTTTTTATAACAGCCATTTGGATGATGACTTTTTTACTAACAACAATACGCCGTTGTTCGTTGTTTTGTCGATTTACTAATTGCTTGCTTGTTGCTGGTTTTTAGGTCTGAATGCTTTTCAAAGAGCTACTTTCAGGGATGCGTTGAAGCACTTTTGCTCTCCGAAGAATGGGAAACTCTAAATCGCAGCATCAGTTATCTTGGCCGGAAATAAACAACAACAACAACAACAACAACAAAATTGAAATAATGCAAAAGTCACAACCGTATGCCGTTCAACGCGTTTTTAAAACACTGTACATGTCCTATGATTCTAGTCGTCAAAAAGCAAATCACTAGTATTTGATTATTGATTGTATTATATTATGAAGAATATTATTATTATTATTATTATTATTAGTATTGTATTTTAGAGAGTAATTAAGAGTCATTTAGTACGCGATTGAATGTTGTATCCTTTTTTTGCGGGGGGGAGCGCGTCGACAAGAAAATGTACAAAACGATTTCATGATGCAACAAGTTTTACGTGTGTGCCTTAACTAACGTTTTGCGAGAGGGGGTAGAAGTATTTTTAATACGGAATTATTTAATAATCACTAAATAATATTTATTTATTTATGAAATACGTAGATGTTTTGTGCGCTGCTATTGTTACGCAAAGAAGTTGATGGCTTCTTGAGCGGCTGGATAACAATAGCTGAGCATAATCAACGTTCTCGGAAAAGCGCTCTTTTTTGTATTGATTGACATTCCAGTTAACGATCAGTATTCTCTTTTCATTTTACACGACACCAATCTATGTACTACTTAGTAATTCAGTTTAGAAGAAAAACGGAAAGCACATTGTATATAATTAGAATATGATAATGATATTGTATTAAACTATTGTATTTTTGGCAAATTATCACTCTATAAATGGCAGCTATGAATAATACGCTTTTATTTATAGGAGCTAGCTGTTTATGCGAATTTTACATGGCTCATTTGAAAAGCGCAAGTGTTATGCGTAAAACTAGGCGGTGATTGGTTGTATCTGGACGATGATAGTTTATTGTATGATTAATTCATGTAATTAGGTGTTTTGCAAGTTGGCATTTGATTTATTAGTGCTCTGAGCGTTTGAAATCGAGCGCAAATGTTATAAAGTGATGGAAATAGAGGGGAATCGCTCAACTGAGCATCAGTGGTCTGGTGTGCAGGCTTCAAACCTGTAGTCGGCTAGCGTCGAAGTGGTTCGATTCCACCTGTTGAGCGTTTTGCTTTTAAGCGATGCGTTTTGCGTACGAGAAACGAAGGTCAACTTTGCGATCTTATTACGCATAATTGGACGTATGGAATTTAATGTATGCATGAGATATTTTCAGAAATTTAATCAGCTTTCCATTGGTGAAAGAATTATTTCGATAGCTTTAGTAGATCCAGAGATATTAATTAATGTGTATAACATAAATTTTGCGGTTTTAGGTAATTGGTTTGGCCACCAGGGCACAACACTAGTAGCCCCTGTTGATTAGACCACTGGTAATACACCAGGGGATTTGAACATCCCTATGACGCCCCTATACATTCACAAAAGTACGTGGGTGTAGTGGCGTATGGTTGTGGTAGTAGGCGTAAGACGCGTGGTGACGTTTGGTGATTGGCTGCCCTTTTTCCCCTAGTGGCAGCACTGGTGCGCAACACCAGGGCCTAAAATCGAAGTGGCAGTGAAAGTGCCTGTTCAAAATTGGCCCCTGGTACGGCTCGGGACCTGGCGTCATAGGTGCCAAGTGCGAATAGGCAACGCTGGGAGGGTATTCTGAGTTTGGCCCTGGTAGATGTGTACGCTACCAGGGGGAATTTTCAAATGACTATACCTTTTAAAGTAGTGGACCGATTTGAATAATTTAAAAAGTATTATCATGTGTGTGCAAAAGGCTACAAGGCAATAGTGCTGCTTTTCCAACAGTGTTTATGATTAATTATGAAATCATTGTTTATATTTGGAGTTGCCCCGAGATGCTATATTTTCCAGTGAATGCTTCAGATCTTGCTCAAATTGACTGCAAATGGTATTGTATTAGTGTTTAATTAATTTTCTGCATTAACAAGGTGTTTATTTGAGCAGAAACAGGTCCACAAATACTTAACAACAACAACAATAGCTTGATCAGGTTAGAGCAGTGTCCTTCAACTTGCTGCAGGTGTAATCCGCGTTGATACGTGGCCAAGCAATTGTTTAAAGGATAATCAAGTGTATAATTAATGTCTATGCCATATAACAACATGCTTCAGGACGTTGAAAAGGTAATACACAATCTGTATTCTTACTAGTGCTAAGACTTGTCACGAATGCTGCTGATAACAAAGTGGAGACATGCAGATTAAGTTTGTGGCTGGCAAAACCTGTTCATGTTTTGTTAGCCAATTTTTATTCATGCAGTGATGCTGCAAACCAGTAGATTGTAGTCAGTGCCAGCAGTAACACACACTGCCCCGATTATCATACTAGCTTTGTACGATGGAAGTTGTTCTGAATGTCAACAATCTCAGTGTAAGTGAGCTCAATCTCTAGATGATCAGGCAAGCTTATTGTGTGTCTAATGGAGAGAAAGAAAAACATGTAACAACTTTATCACAGCGACCTACTGACTCTATATTCCTCCAAGTGGGATGATAGTTACTATTCGCTATTGTAAATCATCCAGCATGAAGATTATCAAATCTATTGTAAATTATCTCTAATGTCACGCACGCAGCTAGTGCAAAGCATTTTTGGGGGGTATTCAAGGACAAATTAGTCATTAGAATAGCAAATAATTGCATTGTGCTGTAATTGAACACATTAAATGATACATTAGATCGGTAATAATATGACGATAACGTAATAAGTTTCCATTCATTAAACGATTCCACGCAATTGGCGCGATACGTATCGTTTGGTTTCGTCAGGCAGTTCTGAAATGCATGATAAGACAGTGAAGCGCATTTTTAAACGCTTCTCGTAAAATTGTCGCAACGCGCTCGCGCTCATTATCTACAAGCAAGTTATAAAACAGTAGTAGTTGTTGTTGCATATAAATTAAATGCTCATCCAAGGCCCAGCAGTTGTTTGCGCGAAATTAGCAAGTGTTGTACGTTTCGTGTGCGGTGGTAATAAGCAGCAGTTTGATTGATTTGCGTTGAGTAAACATGACCAGTTTGTTGGATAAAGTAAGATGATTTAATGTCGTTTGCTTTTGTGTTTAACACGTTACTCCGTTTTAGGTGAAGGGTCATTCGCGCTCTTCGAGCTACACGCGCGAGTTTCGTGAGGCCACCAAACAGGATGCGCTCAACAATTTGAATAAGGAGCTCCGGAAACTGGTGGAATGCGCATCGCCAACGACGAAGGACTACGTCCAAAAGGAAATGCAGGGTTTCGCTGATCTCTTTGAGCGATTTATCGCTGAAGAGGGTCCTTCGGTGGAATGGGAGCGCATTGACAAATTGCCAGCGGAGGCGGTGCATGATTATACAACTTTGAAGGCACCCACCGCCGATTTGGTCAGTCATATGCTGAACAAGCTGGTCGTGGTTAAATTGAATGGTGGCCTGGGTACTTCCATGGGTTGTCATGGCCCCAAATCGGTCATCAGCGTGCGCAACAATCTCACTTTCCTGGATCTGACTGTGCAGCAAATTGAAGTAAAAGTCACATCCCCAAGTCAGATGGGTTCTAATCGTTTGTTTTCCAGTATTTGAACAAGACCTACAACGTAAACGTGCCATTAGTGTTGATGAACTCGTTTAATACGGACGAAGATACGGAGAGTATCATCCGGAAGTACAAACACTTGAAAATTGAGATTCATACGTTCAATCAGAGCTGCTATCCCCGTCTTAATCGCGAAACGCTTTTGCCTGTGACCAAGGCTTACGATGTGGCTATGGATGGAGAGGCATGGTATCCACCAGGTCATGGGGATTTCTACCAGAGTTTCCAAAATTGTGGGCTGCTGCGAAAGTTCCTGGAGCAGAAGCGGGAGTACTGTTTCATCTCGAACATTGATAATCTGGGTGCGACTGTGGATCTGAATATACTGCAGTTCTTGATGAATCCAGCAAGTCCGTCCTCGCACGAGTTTGTCATGGAAGTGACTGATAAGACGCGGGCTGACGTTAAGGGTGGTACTCTTATTCAATACGGGAGCAAGTTGCGCCTCCTGGAGATTGCTCAAGTGCCCACTGAGCACGTAGATGATTTTAAATCTGTAAAAACGTTCAAGTTCTTCAACACGAACAATTTATGGGCCAAACTCGACGGTAAGCCGGAAGTTGTTATCTGGTTAACACACTCACGTTGTTGTTTTTATGTTGTAGCTATCGAGCGAGTGCTGAATGAGAACTTGCTGAACATGGAGATTATCGTTAATAATAAGACAATTAATCGCAACGGCACTAATCTGAATATTATTCAGCTGGAGACGGCTGTTGGTGCTGCAATGAAAGTATTCGAGAACGGTATTGGTTTGAATGTTCCTCGCAGTCGTTTTCTTCCTGTTAAGAAGACTTCCGACCTGCTGCTCGTTATGAGCAACTTGTATACTTTAAAGTACGGTTCGTTGGTGATGTCTCCGCAACGCATGTTCCCCACGACCCCCCTAGTGAAGCTGGGGGATAACAATTTCTCCAAGGTGAAGGACTTCCTTAAACGCTTCGATAACATACCCGATTTGCTCGAGCTGGACCACTTGACCGTTTCGGGGGATGTCACCTTTGGACGAGGTGTTAGTCTTAGGGGCACGGTGATTATAATTGCTAATCACGGTGACCGCATTGATATTCCATCGGGTGCGATCCTGGAGAATAAAATCGTATCGGGTAACTTGCGCATCTTGGACCATTGATGCTAGAATTACATACTTTTAGTTTTGTATGATGACATTGTTAATTATATTATGATCTGCTGTGCAATTACTCGTTTTTGTAACTATCCTAGTAGTAGAAAGGATTGCTACGAGTCTGCGCAGGACTTGAAGCGCGCATTGACGGAAAATCCACCCCGCCTCCCACCACCACCGTACGTACGGGGGTGTAATTCAATGCCGAATTGGCCTCTGCTTGTGAGATTAGAGCTCGCATTTTCTTGTCTCATTGTGCATTCATTGCTACAGCCGAAAGCCGAACGCGCACCGCGTTAATCTGCTAATTTGCGCGTGCGAAACATGTAAAACTATTATTTGTTGAAAGGCGCGTTGTGTGCGGTGGTGGTGGCGGTGGCGGCGACGACAGCGCATAGGCAGCCATCATTATTAACAGAACTATTATTGTTGTTGTTGTTTTTCCTCTTTGAGCACAAGTGCGATACCGCAACAATGTTTGCGCATCGCCCACGCATCCTAAGGATAATTTGCGCGATTGCGCTACCCCTGTTGCTGTTCTACCAGGGTAAGGAATGTGTGTGTGTGCGCCCTGATTGATTGATTAAACAATTGCGAATGTTGTGATTAGGTGCCCACTGCAGCGATGACTTTCTTAAGCAACAAGAAGACGATGTGAGTAATCAATGAATCCCATTTCCGGGGTAGTAAATTGGCAATTACGATTGATTGGTCGTTTGCAGGCAACAATCGCCGAATTGGATTTGGTCGGCAGGAATCAATCGGCTGAGGCGGAAGGACCACTCGACTCGCACGAGGCGATGAACAATCGCAACCCTCATACGCACCACCGCAGTTATACGACCGGGCGGAAAAAGCGCAGCTACGAATTCCTGCTGGGGCTGGTGAAGCGCAATTCGAGCGTAATTGAGGTGACGGCAAAGGACGATGAAGGGAATCCCACGCGTTCTGCGGTAAGTGGTGTTAAATACGATTGCCTAAAACATTTCGTTGATTAATTTGCCCTCAGGGCTCGGAGGATGCGAAAGCCAGTGAATTACTGCTCGAATTGCTAGTGAAGATTGCGGAGAATCCTCAGCAATGGTCCAATGTGCACGACTTGCTGCGTAAGTGTTTGAAAAGTTTCATCTTGACCCGATTCGGGATGCAATCAATATTTTCTAATGCATTTGCCACAGAGAAAATTGATAAGGATGTACTCAAGTCCAAGGAGCTGCTTGACACCCTTAAATCCACTGAGCCGGCTGAGAAAACTCCAAAGCAGCAGGAGCAGCAGCAGCAGCAGCAGCAGCAGCAAATTCATCATTCAAAGGCATATCCAACTAATTTTGCATATCATCGTGTCACGGGTAGTCCGGGCAAAGCGTACATTGCCGTCTCCGTTATTGCGCCGAAACCAGCGACTGTGGCGGGCGCAAGGGACGAGCAAACCCTTGAGGACGAGCTGAAGGAGCTCAAGCCGTGGACGCATTCGCAAAATCTACAGAACATGGCAGACCTGCGCTCCCGATGGGTGATACAGGACATGCACGAGCGGACGAAGAGCAAACATCCTTAGGATTATTTTTATATCACACACCACCTCCCCCTTGATATCCTGTAATTAAACATTGGCTTCTCCATTACACCGACACTGCAACATAATGATTAATGACATACATTGCTTGTTAACAATAATAATAATAATATTTACTGTACTTTTACATTCACCTGAACCACCTATGATTTAAATGATAGTCTGCTATCATCACACATTGTGCGATAGCCGATTTCTTATATGCATAGAACTAATGCGTAGGCGCGAGTAAATGTTACAGACGTAAAGTTTAGATTAATAAAAAACATTAACAATTAACTGCATCGTCGTCCACTGGGAAATTTACAGAGTAAAAAATTATTCATTCGCTTGCCGAATCCTAGTCGCGTGTAGGATAATTAATTGGCCCACCGCCAGCGGATTGGTAGAGTGGCCGACTCTGGGTCGTGTACAGGGTGGCTGGCTGGCCGGGCGGCGGTGGCTGATACTGCGTTTGACGCACTGGATATCCTGCTGTTATGCTGCCACCGCTTTTAACCGCTCCTGAGGGTGGCGGGGCATGCATAATGTGCGCTGTTGGCTGGCGAAGAGAACTATAGTGCTGCTCCATGGATGGCTTAACAGCGGCTGCTTCAATGTGATAGGCAGCGGCGGCTGCAGCAGCTGCGGCAGCAAACGCCTGTTGTTGTTGTTGCTGCTGCTGCTGCTGTTGAGTGGCCAACTGCTGGCGAGGCTGTGGTGGCGGCGGCGGCGGTGGAGGCGCCTGCTGCGGATAATAAATAGACAACTCCTGCGGTGGCACCGTGTAGTACGGCGGCTGGTTGGGCGGGTATTGCGGCGGTTCTGCAACAAGAAACGGTGCGTTAATGGACACGCGTCAAGCAGGAGGAAGCACAGTTACAGGAGGCGGCGATAGACTGTTCTTGCTTTGCAAAGTGTTGAGCTATCGCCGTCGCATTGTTGCACAGCTAGAGAACAAGCAGCAGCGTATCCAACAAATGATAATAAACACCCCAACACAAGCAAACAGAAAGGGGGGCAACAACACCACAGATAGAGAGTGTGATAGTGATTAGAGGAGCTTATCAATAATGCATAGTGAGGCTGACACTCACTGTTCCATAATACAGCGCGCAATTCATGACGTCTAGCATCATCTTCTGCAAGAAAACAAAAAGAATTAAGTATAACATAAAATACAGGAGGAAGGAGCAGGCAGGGAGAACAAAACTAGAAGTTGCACTGCAGTGCAATAAGAATTGCACATTGCAAACTGCATACTCACTCTGTGGCGATTGATATGAAGCATTTGAGATTGCTGCCGGTTTGTAGGCGTAATTTGGGTGATACACTGGCATTGATGAGGGTGTAGGGCTTGGACTTCTTGGCCGCTTGCCTGGGGCGGCTTTGAAGTTCTGCTGAGTGACGGGCATGCCTCTGGGCATCCCCTGGGGCGGCATGTAGAGGCCTTGCATGGGCATCACTTCACTGAAATGGCTTGGGGAATGTAGGCATTGGCTTGGGATTCTTGTGGCACTTACCTCGCCTCCTTAGTGAGCTGCTTTCGTCGATTGTCGTCCTCGTTAAGGACCTTCTTGAGCTGCAGGAATAGCTGGTGTTTCTCCTCTTTCAGGTGAGCTAGCTTGGCTTCAAGCTGAGAGATTTGCTCCTTTGTCTCACCGAGTGTCATCACATCTTGTTGCTGGCGAGCTTCGCGTTCCTTGCGCAATCTCTCCTCTTCGACTTCTGCCTCTCGTTCCTGCTTCTTGCGTTCGCGTTCCCGCAGGATATGCCGCTTTAGAGCCGTCCACATTTGCTCAGAACGTCCATCCTCCTCGGAGTCTGTTGTGGCGGTTGGCATTTTTATAACGGCGGCTGGCATCTTTGCCTGCAAGATGACACACAAACGTGGTGCTGGCCCAACACACAAATTAATACGACAGATTGATAATTAATACATCACTCATTGAACGAAAGCCGCAGATAGTAATTAAGCATTAGCAACTGCACTAAAAACAATCACACTAAAAGTAAACAATAAATATGGCGGCGCGTCGTGCGCCACCTACATCGGCTGGTTGTCAAAAAGTCTTCGGCTCTATTCGGGTTGACAGTGTTTGACAACTTTTGACAGTTTTGGACAATACACAGAGGACAGCATTTGACAGGTGACACCGGTCATAACCTATTAAACGTAATAATAATATCCAATTGCCGCGCATAATCTTATCGTTTATTATAACAAATAGTGGTTTATAAAATTAGTTTAATCAATTGTGCATCGATTCATTCACAGTGTCATCGTTGGATAGTGTCTAGAATCCAATCCAGGTAGTAGGCTACATTTGTGTATACACCAGGTTGACCTAGTGAACCACATTGCCTGGGGCCGTAGGAGACGATGCCGTGCTGCACGTACTTGTGCATTTCATTCGTTACCAGGCTCAGGTGGATGAGAGGACCACCACTATCGCCTCGACAAGAGTCCTTTCCGGTGTGACCACCTGCACAAATCTGGCGGTGAGTAATTGGTTCATCCTTATAGATGTTCTTGCATTTCTCAATGGATATCATTGGTACACTGACTTTGAGCAGTTCCTCACTGCGAAAGCCTGATTCAGTAACCCCCCAGCCAGCGACAATTGCGTTCTTATTGTCCAGATTCATGGGAATTGTTCTTGCGGTCAGTGGCAGGCATACAGGCTGTATGTGGGTTGCTGAAAGATTCCTTAGTAATTCAATGTGTTTCTGATGGTTAGAGGAGACTTACCGCTTGTGAGATTGACTGGAGTTGCTAAACGAATCAGCGCAATGTCGTTGGCAAGTGTACTTGACTTGTAATCTGGATGCACAATGAGATCTTCAATGTAAAAGTCCTGAACAGTAGGCTGGCATTCACCAGTCATTTCATCACAGTCCTTTTTCGTCCGGATGTTGTGCTCTCCCAGGCGGATGCCAACCCTGGTAAGGAAACCACTATATGAATCAAATACTCTCTGTGAGCAGTGTGAACATTACTTACATGGTCATTTTAGATACACAATGCCCTGCGGTAAGGACGTAACGCTCATTGATCAGTGAACCACCACACCTGTAGTCCAAACCATCTTCTGCAGGTGCAAATAACAATGACAGGTTAATGGGCTATTATCAGAAGACATGAGACTTACTGGTGTAGTAAATGATGAGAGCCATCCATGGGAATTCAGCTGGAGAAGTATGTGACCCACCAAATATACGATATTCATTCTGAATTGACCCACATTCACTGGCATCTGGCAGCAGGTGCAGATTATGATGTAGTGTTACATCTGGCGGAGGTGGGTAACCCTTTTTCTCATGTTTATCCTGTTCATCACTTGCAGTCACTTTCTTTGGCTTGGATATATGTTTAACTTGCTTTATTGCAATTGCAGGAATGCTAAACACTGTTGCACTGCTTGTTGTTGTTGTTGGTTTGGGAAGAGAACAACAAACCTTGGGTGTATTCCCATTAAATCCACACTGATGGTCAATTATCTCACGTATCACGTATCGCGGACGAGGTTTACGTGTGGTGTCCAGAAGGGTTGCAAAATACGGGCACTGTCTAATCTCCAGGCATTCCTCGTCGGGTTTACAATCTTTATCTGCAAGTAAATGTAACAATGGCGTGAATTCCTGTTGCGAATAAGAGGTTTACACTTACTGTAGCGTGCAAATGCCGGTCGTGTGTTTGGCACAGCGATTGAGAGGATAATCAGAGCGAGTATGAGTTTTGAGCGCATGTTGTGTTGTTGTTTTTATCGTGTTATTGTTGTTTTAGGTGCAGTGTCAACGAAGATTGGAAGTCAACTGAATACGAGTACTACGGCTATTATGGTCAGGTGCGAAAAGGTGGGGAACATAATGGAGCGTGCGGGCAGCCCCTTTAATGGATTTACAGCCCACTTATCCGATGGGGAAAACCCAGTAATTGCATGGGGTGAGTATACAATGCTACGCATACGATTTATTTGTACATTATTAAAATTATCACATGGTTCAATCAGTTTTAGCGGCGCACTTAACGCACTTCAATGTCGACAAGTGTATCCTGTGGATTATTGGAACGTCCACGGCGTTGCAGGTCAAAATGGTCCACGTATTGGGCGATGGGCTCGATGGATGCGAATGATTTGTTTGTGTTGAGAAACGTGGGTGGCTTCCTCGTCGGGCGGATGGGATACGGTACTGTTGAGGCGTCTGGAGGTGCTGTTGGTACAGTGATGTTAAACTGTGGTCGGTTGATTATAAAGTTGATTGGTTCCGGACGATATATTGATAGTTTATTTATTTGCAGCGCCAGTGGCAATGGTGCTTGCGTTGGCTGGGGTCTCTGCTGCTGCTGCTGCTGCTGTTGGTGTTGTAGTTGACGACGCTTCACTAGCCGGAATATTTTGAGATTGGCAGGTAGAGGTGCACAGCAGATACGAGGAAATCCATTGGCAAATCCGCACTGCTGAGCTCTCAGGAATTGCACGAGCGATGGTCGCAGCGGTTTGTTTAGAGCGCGCACCAGGGTCATCACCGGCACGCAATCGTGAATTCCCATGCAATTTGCACTGCGCCGGCACGAACTATCACCTGCTGGTTGGTAAATAAACAATAAATTACTTGCTATTCTGTATGAAATTGTTGCTGTACGCACCTCGGACCGATTGCCAGACGACGACAAGGTGTAGAGATAAAATTAGCAATTTCATTGCAGGCTTTTGTGAGGTTGTTTCTCTGATTCGTACTTGAACTAGGCTGATCAAAAAGCGAAATGCGATTGGGGATTTGATTGTAAGGTCTTTATAAGCCGCCGGCAGATGCGGAAAAAGAAATTAGCTGATTTAGGAAGGTGGGGACTGCACATCTGGCCTCCACATAAGGGTTTTTCCTAATGGACTCAAATTTCCGAAGTGGTTCATGAGCCTATGGGTAATTTTAGACCCCTGGCAGGCAACATAATTCATATTTGTAAATAATTGTTACTAATCTGCTGTTATTACAGTTCGGATTAGGTTCATTTCCGGTGTCAAAGGGATTTTGAATTTGCCGCTCTTCTTCCCGCACGCACCCCCTGGCGGCGAAAAGATCGTTAGCCCACGCTCACTTTTTTGGCGGCCCCACTCCTAGTGAAGCAGTTATGGCGCGAAGTCGCAAGTTTGGGAGCTGTGAATTAATTTAAACAATTTGTGTAGTTTGAATAATTCGTGTGTATCCAGTTTGTTACTAACAGCAACAGAACGTCGGCTACGAGATGCCCGGTAAGTGGATAGGGTTTAGTTGCGCTTTTGTTTCTTGTTGAAACTTCTTTGCGGATAGCCGTTAGGCATGGCGTGTAACATTGTTTAAGCACGGCCTGATTGCGTTGATTATGTGTATTGTTGCTTGTATTTGTTGTATCCTGTACTGTTGTTGTCGCCTTTAACAGGTAATACTTGACTTGGCTTAATGAGCAAAACATTGTATGTTGTAATGTGTATTCACTTTAAGCATGGCGTACAATGGTAAATTATGGCGCAGAAAGATCTTTGGCTTCTGCTTGCTGTAAATCGTGTTGAGCGGCATGTTTGGAAGACTTGAAACATGCTTTGAGAGCACTTTTAAAGTGCTTGTCGTTGAGCACCAATACGATGATGACATAGACGCCGCTCAAATGCCAAAAGGCGGCGAAATATGCGAGCAAGGCGCTCTTGTAAATGACGCTGACGATGAACAAGCCGATGATGAGACAATGGGCAGCGAAAAACAATGTCACTATGTGCAGACGCAAGTCGCTGTGGCTTCGTTTGCCAAAGAGGCGGACGCTCAACTTGTGCACGTAGCGTATGAAAAGCACCAGGATGTTGATGGTTACTGCGATGAGCAGCAAGGCCTCGATGTAGCCGTTGAATGTGAGCATCTTCCACGAGATGACAATGGCCATGAGAGCCACTAGGCTGCCGTACATCCTCTCCACGAACGCTCTGAACTTGGAGTCGGTGGCGTCACTGCCGCACATTATGCTGTCGGCCAGCAGGACGTGGAGAAACACCAGACAGAAGTTGTAGCACAAGAGCCAGAGATCCGCACAGATCATGCGAGCAGTAAAACTGACGTCGCGCGCATTTAAAACGTGCTCCAATGGGAAGAGAACGTTGTGAGTGCACAACTCCAATGCGATCCAATTGGCAATGACAATATTCGTACGTCCTTGGAGACGGCGATGCTTAAAGATGACGTAGAGCAGAAGCACTTGTGCCAAGATGCCCACGACGATGATGCTCGCGTTGATCGCCAGCGAGACGTGGTGCGGTCGCAGCCATTGCGTGGTGGAGTTCTCGTAGAGGATGATGTTGGTTGGCTCGATAGCGCTGAGAAAGTCTTGCTCTTCGCTCATGGCGGTGTGCTGCGATCGTCGACTAAGTAAGTTGAACGCTCAGCTCACGTCTTAATGCTCAGTAATAAGCCACTTCCGACTGATTCACTTGTGAATAACAAGTGTTTTATTCGCTTGTTTATCTTAATAGCATGGCTAGTTATTGCGCCGCCATTGAATGCTATGCTATTGAACTTTACTATTTTTTCAGGTCATGTCATGTCATGTTTGCGCGGCCCGTTGATAACACATTTAATTGTGCTAATTACGGCTCCCGCGCTGATTTGAATTCGGCCAACGATAACACTACGAGTGTGAGGTTAGACGTGTAAACAATGCCGCCGCCTGCATGCAATCAATTCGTATCGAAACAATTGCAGTTTACGCCCACTTTGAGCGGAGGACAATCATTCAGGTGAGTGTTGATTGAGTCCACGTGGACTGGAGTCTAATTGCGGATGGTTGTCAGGTGGAAAAAGGATGAATTGTCCAATTGGTATGGGGTTTTCAACGCTAAGCTCTGGCGACTTTGGAAGGACGACTTGAAGCCAGCTGTAATTCACTTTGAAGTGATTGCTGATTCACAACCATTGGGAGATAAGCGGCTGTACTTGAAGCAATTGCAAGCATACTTTCGACTTGAGATGGATATGGTGCAGCACTTTGAACAATGGGCTGCTGCTGATCCACTCTTCAAGCAGGTGTATCAAAAGTTCTATGGGGTGAGAGTCTTGAAGCAGGAATTGACTGAGACCATCTTTGCATTCATTTGCTCATCAAACAACAACATCCCAAGGTAGGAGACTGAACAGGGAAATGATGCACGGGTTGATATGTTATGTTTTGACAGGATAACTTCACTAGTAGAAAAACTTGCTAAGCTGTTTGGTACATTCATTTGCAAGTTTGATGAACAATCATACTATGCATTTCCAACAATAAGCCAACTGAATGTGCCCAACTTGGAGACTATTTTGAAAGAGAATGCCTTTGGCTACAGGGCAAAGCATATTGCCAACAGTGTCAAATACATTGTTGATAATGGGGGTGAAGTGTGGATAGAGAAAGTTAAATCACTATCATACAATGATGCCACCCTGGAACTGCACAAGTTGCCTGGAGTGGGACCAAAAGTGGCTGATTGCATTTGCCTCATGGCACTGGGTCATCTTGGTGCAGTGCCAGTAGACACACATGTGCTGCAAATTGCTGCCACCCATTATCTGCCAGAGTTGCCAAAGAGAAAGAGCATTACAAAAAAGACTTATGCTGAAATTGCCAATCACTTTCAAAGTCAATTTGGCCCATATGCTGGATGGGCACAAACTGTAAGTGTGTCGTGTGAATCATGCACTGTACCAATCCTGTATTCTCATTTCAGGTGTTGTTTTGTGGCGATTTAAGGAAATTGCAGTCCACATCAAAATAATATTCATTTTATTTATATAGACTATACATGTGGTTATAATTAAAGCGTTTCTACTTTTATATCAAAGATGTCACTTGTGTGATGTTTTCAATCAACAAGTTGCAAATTTAATTTACAACTCTCGGGGAGACGCTGCCTCCAGTTAAAAATATGTATATATAAGATATATATCTCGTATAAAAATAGGATTGATGATAAATGCTTTTCTTGTAGGCGAATCGGAATCAATCACGTTTACTTAAGGCACTCGTTTTGATAAAAGAGAAGTTAGTAGTCGTTAATTTGGCAAGTTTGCAACGAATTGGACCCAGCGGGGGGAATGTGCGAAAGAGATGAGGGGGCGGGCGGACGCGCAGATTTAAATGCTAGCAATGGCGACATAGTTGGCGGGCAGCATCCCCGTCTGGCCGGTGCGCTGCACCTCGCCGGTCATCCAGCCGCTGTCGATGCTCCTCACGTTAATGATAAGATCACCCTCCTGGAAACTGACCTCGTCCGTGTCCTGTGCCTCGTAGTCGTAGAGCGCTTTGTAGATGCGGCCCAGTGAGCCGTAATTGTGGTTGATGGGGTCAATGTCGTGCACGGAGCCAATGTGCCTCTGCGGGGGCGGGTTGTGTACGGCGCCCTGTTCACTCGAGTAGATTAACGTCGTCGCCGCACTGCTGCTGAAGCTCTCGGGATTCGGCGGATCGTAGTCGCTAATCTTGCCAATGTTTTGTGGATTGCCAATCTGCTGCTGCTGCAGCTGCGGCTGCGGCTGCGGCTGCGGCTGCGGCTGGTGGTGGTGTTGATGCTGATGCTGCAGCTGGTGATGCAGATTCTGGGGTAGTTGTTGCGAGTGCTGAATGTTGGCATTCGCATGATCCAAAAGCGCGGCATTGCTGCCGCCTCCACCACCTGTTGTCGTGGAGTTGTTGCCAAAGCCGTTTTCGTTAATTGTGCGCTTCAGCTCCATGTTGGCTTTGCGCTCCAGATCTCCATGATAGGCAACATTGCTGATGATGCGCGTATTCTGTTTGATGCGTTGCATTTCCGGGTCGTCTGCCACCTGCGTAAACTTCCCTTTGCTGCGCTCAAAGTCTTCATGATATTTGATATTCGATTGGATCTTGGTGTTCTCCGCGATCCGACGCAACTCTGGCGTGACCGCCACCGTGGTGGCCTTCGCCTTGGGAATATGACTACAACAAGTAATACTCTTAGAGGGTGAATTCATGTGGTTGTTGCTACTCACGCCTCACAATAGGGCTCCTTATCCATGCCCTTGTAGGTCCGCATGTTGAGAGTCATTCCGCACACTTTGCACTTGAAACAAATCTTGTGCCATATCTAAAAATACATATATATTGTAAGAAAGTTGTGACTCAGGCGGCACACAGGAAATTGAGTGAGTTAAAGCACCGCAACATTATCACCCGTAGTACTAATCCACTAACTCTGTTTTTTAGCGATTAAGCGTGGACTAACACCTAGCGGAATGCTTGAACGTGCATTGTTTAATAAACAACAAACGGCACTCATTCTTGAGATAGTTGTGCGATTAGCAAATAAGCCAAAGCTGGCTGGTTTTCTTCATATGGCAAGGTCGTTTATGCAAAGGCCGCGTCGCATGTGACTCACATTCGCACTCGGGCAGCGAGAGAGCGAGCGAGCGAGCGAGCCGTATTAATAATATTAGCAGCGTGATTATGGGACGAACAATGACATTTTGGAAAAATGCTAATAGATCTTAATGAATTGGGCTGGGCCCAAGAGAGCGGAGTCGGACTCACTTTATCCAGACACTTGAGCTCCTCGGTCGGATACACCGTCTTGTCGCAGCGCGCGCACTTCTTGCTCATCGCACTGGACACTCGAAGCGAATGGCGATCGGATTATCACAGCCGCAAATTGGCGATTTGCAAAAACACGAAGCGGGCGAGTGGTGGTGCGGATCGCGTACTTGTTGCGTGCTCTCGCGCCCAGAGAAAATCAACTGGCTGGCTGCGAGTGCGAGCACTAAAAAACCCACCGTTCTGCTCTCCCCTGACAAGCAGCGCGCATTGCTCACAGCGCTACCAACGTAATCCAATATAACCAGCAATCAGCCCGATTGCGAATGATTATGACGAATAATGATGATGATAATAATAATACGTGCACCGAGTGTGCATCATTTAAAGGGCAGCTGAAGCAGCACAACACATTCGTGGATTAGGACAGGACTCTGCGCCCGCACTTGCAATGTCAATGCGATTTCGGATAGCGAGCTATTATCTATCGCAGTACACGTGAACCTGTCAGATGTGAAAGTGAAATTCGCATGAAAGCAATGTCCGAATGAATTTACTAGCGCAGCGAGAATAATTCGGCAACGGGATGATGAGGTACGGGTGAATAGAAACTGGCGGTCCAGGGTGTTAACTCGTACATTTTTTGTAGTGAGGAGCTGGCGACCAAAGACAAGCTGCACTTGAATCTCAAGGAGCCAGAGGTGAATAGCAAGAATGAGCGAGTCACGAAGGCGATTCAGCAGAATGCGACCGATTCGCATCCGCTCATGTTCTCGCCGGGATCGCCAATTTCCCCCGACTTTCCCGACCTGATTCCGGAGAAGCCGCGCGGCAAGCACTTTAAGCCGATGGCGAACAGCTCCGAAATGCTGGACAGTCCTGTGCATTTGATGGACGACAACTGCAGCGACCTGGAGAACGATGAGAAGTCGGTGTACGAGGCGCACCTGAGCTCCAATCTGCAGCATGTGGCGATGACGATGAGCGAAAAGGCGGAGGGGAATCTGAATTTCCTCGCCTATGGGAAGAAGAGCAATAAGCTGCGCAAGATTAAGGTGATTGCGACTGAGGATCACAATGATAGCGACATTTCCAGTCTGGATAGTTCGCCGGATTCGCTCAAGTCGGAGGACGTTTTTAACGTGGCGCAGCTGGATCACGACGATGAGGACGGTGCCCATGGCGATGGGGATGTTACACCCGAACCTATTGAGCCGCTGAGCGCAGACGACGAGCGGCGGCATGCCCGCCACTGGCAGAGAATGGTCCTGCCTGGGGGCGAGCAGCGCACAATTGATATGCGCGTAATCGAACCGTACAAACGGGTTCTGTCGCATGGCGGATATCTTCGTGCCGGTGGGCATACAGCCATCGTGCTCTTCTCGGCATGCTTTCTGCCGGACAAAAGTCGCTGTGATTACGACTATGTCATGGATAATCTGTTCCTCTACGTACTCTGGACCCTGGAACGTCTCGTCACTGAAGACTACGTCCTGGTGTACATGCACGGCGGTGCGACACGCGTGCCATCATTCGGTTGGCTGAAACGCGCGTATCAAATGGTCGGGCGAAGATTACGAAAGAACCTGACGCATCTCTATCTTGTCCATCCAACCCTTTGGATTAAAACAATGCTCTACATGGCTAAGCCCTTTATTAGGTGGGTGTATCGCTCGCAAAAGTGCTCAGCGAATGCTAATCCTTGATTGTTTGTTGCAGTTCGAAATTTTATCGGAAAATCTCATTTGTAACATGTCTCAAAGACCTTAGAGGTCGAGTTCCTATCGAATTAGCTGCCGTCCCCGAAAAGGTGAAAGCATTCGATAATTTACATTATGGTGGGACATAGGAGAATACTCTGAAGAACCAACAACCAAAATCAACCAAACAACCACCTCGAATAATGTGTACAGCTTTTTTTATACACGCATTTATTTTTTGATTTACCACCAAGTATTATGCACCACTCCACTGTGATTATGATTTCCATTATCGGTTCCTTTACAAAATGATGATGATAGTACAACGCCAAAACAAAACAATCAACTAATTGCTAAATGTAAACAAACAATGAGAACAACGAAGCGCAAAGAATTTGCGTCCCGTTAGAGGAGGGATGCATGTACATACATAAATTATTTTAGGGAGAACGAAAGGCCTCTGTACGAATACAATAAATAAAATGGCAATAATCATAATAGTAACGTGGCCGTAGCAAGGCCGCGGTTTAGCTTTAATGCCGACCCTGTATAAGCAGCTGTCAGTCTGTCGAGTGTGCAAGATTTCCGCACTTGTTTTTGTAAACATTAATCAATGTTGCAAGGTGAATGTGCTTCGAATAGCGAATGTTTGCCCACTGAAGTATTCCTCCTCGAATTGGCGTGTTCTGGCTGTGTGACCAGAAGGGCATTGCATTATTGACAAACAAGACGAGACGAAGCAAAGCAGATCTGCCGTTTGGTACGTAACCGAATGCATTCGTATCCTCATGAAGGCGATCATTATTGATTATTGAGCTAGTGGCGATGTCAGCGAGCCAGCTAAGCGTCGGGAAGTCGTCGCTCAAAGGCAAGAGGCCGCAGAGCACGGCCACCGAGAGTGACATCTTCTTGGGCTTTCGCTGCGACTGCGACAATAACGATGCACCGGCGTACAAGTCACGGCTGCTGGGATTGTTTAAACAAATTGAGAGGGAATTTGACGTACTCTATCGTGAGAATCAAAACTGTAAGTAGTCCAAACATTGAGATGGGTATTTGAACTAATAAACCCCACCATTTATTTTGCTTGCAGTGCATGAGAAAATTGAGCTGCTGAATGAGAAGATTGAGAATAATGTATTGGAAAAGACACAATTGGATACCGTCGACTGCGATAACAACTTGCCGCCGAAAGGAAGCAACAAGAAATGTGAGTTGCCGCCTCATTGCCCCTTGTGGAATGTTAAATTGTTATTTGATTATTTTGCAGTGAGCACGACGTCGTCGCAAAATCTAAAGGCGGCGCATAAATTGAAAGCGCAGACGAGCAAGATTGTATCCAGCTTTAAAGCACCGCATTTAAATTGCAACCTGGTGAAGGAATATGTGGGTCACAAGGATGGGGTGTGGGAGGTGTCGGTGGCACGTCCAGGTCAACCGATTATTGGCACTGCTTCCGCTGATCATACAGCGTGCGTTTGGAGTATGGATAGCGCACGCTGCCTGCTGCAATACCAGGGGCATGCGGGGTCGGTGAATTCAATTCGATTTCATCCGCAGCAGGATCTGGTGCTCACTGCGAGTGGCGATGGCTCCGCACACATTTGGCAGGCGGCTGTCAATTGGGATGTGCCCGTAAGTGTTAAGCGCCTGTGGAGGAGAGCATTTGTTTTAATGGCTGTATTGCTTGCAGAAGGGGCATTCGTCCGAAGAGGAACTCGACGGTGATGATGTCGACGATTCACGCACGGACGTGCGTGCGTCCGCTTTGCGTACGCCAGTGAGAGAGCTGGGTGGACATGGCGGTGCTATTGCTGCCGCTGAATGGCTGGTGGGTGCCGAGCAGATAATCACGGCTGCTTGGGATCGCTTGGCGATACTCCATGACGTTGAATCGGGCACTGCTATTAACACGCTCGCTGGCCATGACCTGGAGTTGACCCATGCTTCAACGCACCCCGTGCAGAAGTTGGCGTTGACCTCGTCCAGGGACACGACGTTTCGTCTATGGGATTTTCGCGATAATGTGCACTCTGTGTCGGTCTTCCAAGGTCATTCCGAGTACGTATAGCCGCTGACTATGTCCAGGAAGCGGTGAATTAATCATCGCCTTGTCTTTTTTGCTCAGGAGTGTCACATCAGCAGCTTTTGCAAGGGACGATAAGGTCGTCTCCAGCTCTGACGATCGCAGCGTTAAGGTGTGGGATTTGCGCAATATGCGCTCCCCGGTGGCCACCGTGCGCGTGGATTCGGCGGTGAATCGCGTGGCCGTCTCCCCCATGGGCATCATCGCCATACCGCACGACAACCGCCAGGTGCGGCTGTTTGATCTCGGCGGCCAGCGTCTGGCGAGGTTGCCGCGCTCCAGCCGCCAGGGGCATAATCGTATGGTGGCGGGGGCGGCGTGGGCGGACGACGTGGCCCTCTCCGTCGGCGTAAATCTCTTCACCTGTGGATTTGATCGACGTGTGCTCGGCTGGTCGGTGCACTCGCTCAAAGACCTGTAAGCAGGGCCATTTAATTCGTGCCATTCTCTTCGCTCAACGTTATTGAAGTTTTGGGAATGAATTCTCCTATTTATTGGTATGTATTTCATTTGATTGAATTACGAATGCAATTATAGGTAAAGCTCTCCTTGTTGAATTAGCGCTAATAAATCGAAATAATTAATGTTTCAGCATCCGTATACTTCCATCCCAGCATCCAGTGTTGTATCACTAGTTGCCTATGCTAGAAGTAGTGCTTGCTTGGACCGCCGCGGAGGGCGCTGCCCCTTGACAGTTCCGGCCGTTGTGGGTTATGTGGCGTCGGTTGTGCATCGAGAGTAATTAACGGATTAAGTGATTAACAACAAGAGTGTCGTGGCGAAGCAGCGAGATGGAGGGACACTTACTGGTGAGTGTTTTTCGACATTTTACACACATTTGCGGCACGCGGAATACGGCAACACATATTTGTAACTCTGTACGACATTGAAGGAGCCCACGCTATACACAATCAAAGGCATTGCAATTCTTGATAACGATGGTAATCGCATACTCGCCAAATACTACGACAAAAACGTATTTCCAACAGCCAAAGAGCAAAAGGCGTTCGAAAAGAACTTGTTCAATAAGACGCATCGCGCCAACGCTGAGATTATCATGCTTGATGGCCTCACTTGCATCTACAAGAGCAATGTTGATTTGTTCTTCTATGTAATGGGAAGTTCCCATGAAAATGAAGTAAGTTGTACTTTTGGTAGCTTGATTGGGTAGTCTTCTTTTGCCTTGCTGCTTTTTGTGGTGGTTAACCTTGTTTGCATTCTGTATGGTACTTGGTCTTCCCTCTGTCTGTTCTCCCTTGGTTCTAATTGGCTTGATCTGTTTAGACTTTGTTTGCTTCTATGCCCTCTCTCTCTCGATCTTTTACACTCTCTAGTATTAGTGTAACAAATTGTTTTAGCTAATCCTGATGAGCGTCTTGAACTGCTTGTATGATTCAGTCAGTTTGATTCTGCGCAAGAATGTCGAGAAGCGAGCTGTGCTCGAATCGCTAGACATTGTCATGCTAGCCATGGATGAGATCTGTGATGGGGGCATCATCATTGATGCAGATTCAAGCTCAGTGGTGTCTCGGGTTGCCTTGCGCACTGATGACATTCCACTTGGAGAGCAAACCGTTGCACAGGTAACAAATGCCATTCATTCCATGTTTTGGTGATTCATTTCCACTTGCATTCCATTTTTCGTTTCATCAGTCATTCCCTCATTACTAAGTAACGCATCAGAGTGCATTTGTTTATATATTAGTCAACAAGAACAAAATACAACCTGTTTAATTATGTTAAGCGAATGTGTAGAGTATTATCACACGTTGATTTCAGGTGCTTCAGAGCGCCAAAGAGCAATTGAAATGGTCATTGCTCAAGTGAAAATTTGATTGATCGATCGATGCGGAGTTTGTCAAGAACATTACACTGTATGTGTGCATTTCTTTTATAATGGTACGAGATCCTCAAGGGCTCTCTCAATAATGATTTGATGAACTGAGTCAAAAATGCGTTTAATATTTTGCGTGCTTGTTGCGATTGTGAAATGAATGTAGACGCCACGTTTCTGCGCGGATGACTTGATGATTGATTGCACTTGCTCCTTGATAAACATTTTTGTATTCTGCACTTGGTCAGTGCAATGCTCAAACGTCTTGTAGTCTTCAAAGTACGCGCCGATCGAACGTCCACTCATAATCTTTTTTTGCAAGATATCCTCCTTATTGAGAAAGATTATTGCATTGGTTGGTTGTAGATATCTGCAGGCAGAGAGAGAGAGAGAGAGTTTGGCTAATGCTGAGCAGGTGAATCCAAAGATTTTACCTGCTGGTGTACATGTTCTGGAAGAGAGAAAGACTTTCTTTGAGGCGGTTGGTTGATGAGTCTTCGCGTAACACTTGATCAAATTCTGCAATTGAGATGAGAAACAAGGTTGTTTCAACATTTTCAAAGACCTGCAAAAGGCACAAGTTAGAAATGGTTGGGCATTGAGATGATGGACTCAACTGAGATCCATTTCTTGCGGTAGACTCTTTGTCCGCCAACATCAATCATGGAGAATTTCGCGCTGCCACCTCCGTACTTTTTGCCTACTTTCACTTCAAACTTGATGTTTGTTATGGTTGTTGTTCGTACACGACAGTAGAGAATGTCTTGAGTGCTAGGGATGTAATCTTTCTGTCTGATTTCACTCAGGCGGTTCATGTATCTAAAATGGGAAATTGCATTAGGAAAGTCATGGTTCCAAATGTTCTATCCAACATTTGGAACTTACTCTTCTGTGCTATCAAGCAGGTTGTATTCATTTCCTCTTGAGAACACTTGTTGGATGATTGGATCTTTCCATAGTGTGGCAACAGCATCAAAATATTCTTCACTGTACACTTGCGGAGGCGTTGGCCCAATGCCAAGTATATATTTGGATAGTTTAGAAATGGTCTCGTCGTTTATTTGTGCGTTGTCTGCATTCTTTACTAGGCTGTATATTGATTCGTGCACGTTTGCTCGAATATCCTGTACTTTGTCGCGTCGTTCCTCGTCGGTATGCTCGTCAAGGTGGATTAATTTCATCTGCTTGAGGATTGTGGTTTTGCCTGCTTCACCAGTGCCAAGCAGGAGTATATTGTGATACTCTTGATTCTTGCGATAGTCTTCAATCAGCTGGCGATCGATTTCACGCGATTTATCGCGAGCTGGATTGCTTTTCGTGAATTTCAACGAGGAGAACATGATGTACGATCAATGACTAATTAATTCCCGTTCAAGTACAGCTTGCAATTTCAGTTTAATCTTATCAAGTCTTATCTTTCACTCAGAGTGTGCATGATTCGTCACAAATTATTATAATACGAGTACCTCTAGTCTAGCTACAATTATTTCTAAGCAAAACCAAAGTGTGCTAATTTACGCATAAGTCCAGGACCACCCCAGTAGCCCTTTAGCATTAACCAGTAGATGGTAGGCATCATGTCCTTCTTCATTATAAACATACTTCTCATCTCTCTGGCCTGGTTGAAGGGAAAGGTTTCAAGTGGATTGAGATTGTAGTCAAACTCTGCTAGAATGCACTTGCTGTATCCAGTTACCAATGGGCAGGATGCATATCCATTGTATATTTGATTTGTTTGTTTGCCACCTTGCATAACATTGTTTAAGTTGTGGGTCACCACTGTTGATTGGGCAGCTGAAAGTTTTGTGTTTATGTTGGGATAGGTTTTTCTGAGATATTGTGGCATTACTCACCAACTGCAGCAGCAGTCTTTGAATTTGGAGAACTTGAACAATCGCCAATTGCAAACACATTGCTGAATCGAGTACTTTGTAAAGTGTCCTTATCAACTTCAACGAACCCTGCACTATTTGCCAGCGCACTCTTGGCGAGCGCATCCGGTGTACTCATTGGCGGTGTAACATGCAACATTTCATAGGGCATTTCAAATTTCTCATTGGTCTCCACATTGGCAAATGTTGCCATGTGTTTGCCAGGCTCAATACTGATTAGGTTCGTCTTGAGATTAACTTCAATATCCCTTGCTTCAACCACTTTCCACAAAGCGTCTGCATATTTCTTAACGCCAAAGATGACGGGTAATGAGGTGTTGTAAAATACTTTTGCTGATTTCCTCTTGTCATTCTAGAAATTGAGATGGTTAAAGTTTTATCATTGAGTCCATTGCAATCAGACGATTATTTACTTTGCGTAAATAATCTTCAGAAATATAGGCTGCTTTCTGTGGAGCACCTGGGCACTTGACTGGAGTGTTGGGGAATGTAAATATAGCATTCCCGGAATTGAATTCACATAATGCCTGATAAGTGCGAGTCACATAGTCTGGTGAATAATTTGAACAAACACCACTCTTCTCCAACTTCAATCCATCGATCAGGCCAGGTATCTGGAAAGTACACTATGAATATTGATTGTGCAAACAAATGAGAGCAAATATTTACTTTATGATAGTTCAATTGCAAGCCAACTGCACACACCAAATACTCGTAATTGATTACATCTCCCCTGCTCGTAATGACTTGATTGTCTTTCGGATTAAATTCACCTGCTGTATCCTTCAGCCAAGTGGCGTTCTTAGGCAGTACAAAGCCCATGGGTTTTCTTGATTGTCTTACGGATTTCATGCCGCCGCCAATCATTGTAAACATTGGCTGGTAGTAATTAAACTCAGCTGGTTCAAGTACAATCAGCTGGTCTTTTCCAAGGCGATTCGCAAATTTCGAGGCGATTGTACAGCCTCCGGCACCGCCGCCAACCACCAGTAATTTACAGCTGAAAACAGGCAGTGTTTCATATTGTTATCGAATTTCTAGAGCTGCAACTTGCCTGTAGTTTGCATTTAAATTTGTGCCTGTACTTAGCGTACGCACACCGTGTTTTTGCCAATGTTTGGCGGCACTCCTGAGGAACATGATCGTTATTAATTATCGCGAATCTCGATTGCAACTGGCAACTTGTTGACCGAATGCGTTATTTATAGTGGGGGCGGTCTTAATAACATTGCAAATATACGCTAAATATTATAGACAACCAATTGGTCGGTAATAACTCATAATTGGATTTAATAATATTCTTCATAATGTTTATTACGTAGGACATTGTGCTGTTAACCCGTAATGCTAAAGCAGACGGTTGGCTGAAAGACGTTGGCGCGGGTGTCATATGCAAAATTCGCTCTGGTGACCATCCCCAGGGCACTTGGCGATTTCTATAGCGGCGTTGTCTCTTCGTATTTTGCTTATCCGAGTTGCTCAGTTTCTCCACAGAGCGCGCCAGTGCGGAGCGCCACTCACCCATGCGCGAACGTTAGGCAACTACTCGTACATTGAACATGTGTTTATTTACATTTTACATATGCAGATTATTGATATTTATTGAATGTGCGATACCAATTTTGATTCTTGAGGCGTTCATCGCTTAGAAACCAACCGTAATCCATGGATGTACAGCCGGGATATCTGTACATATCGCTAGGGCCTGAAATATAGGAAATATTGTTTATCGTACATGTGCCAATAAGACTTTGCTGAGCAAACCAATTGGTTTAAAATTGCCCTTCTTTCGCATCATGACCAATCGTTCATTCGACTTATATGCGTAGCCATCCGCTTGACCAATGTACACATCCAAATCGGCAATGGATGTGGCAAAGGGCTTCTTTTTGTCGCCAGCCTCATACACCTCGAGTAAATCTTTTTGCTGAGTGGGTTCCTCATAGCTCAGCTTCATCATATCCTTGATGGGATCACTGACGCCGTAACGCGTTAAACCAAACCATTCCATGTTGTAATTTTGAGAGATTGACGTTTAATTATTTTATGATATAAAAAGCGAATTCTATTTAACAAATGTGTCACAAGTAAATTAAACAAAAGTTATTAGTAGTCGGTGTCAAAACGGTCGTCATGCTCCCATCCTTTGGGCTTTCTGGGCGCGGAACGTCTCGTGTCGTCTTCAGGCAACTTGCGCCACTGGGACATAGACGACATATTATTTTCGGTTGAATTTGATGTCGTATTATTATGCTTTCTTGCACCAGCTCCAAGAATGGGTCTTCCACCGCCTGTTTTCAGTGCCGAATTGCCATTCAATTTAGCTAGAGTCTCAGTCTCACTTTGATTCACATATTCGTCCACTTTGGGCGCAATGCTTGGTACGGTGGCGGTTTCTGCACATTCCACGGACAGCGGCTGCTTGACAAAGAACAAGCCCTCTGATCCTAATTTCATTTGGTAAAAGTTGAGCAAATGTGAACTCAGCAAACGAAATCTGCTGAGGCAGAGATCCAAGCCAAGCAGTAGCCAAACTCTTGCTTCCTCTATGAGCTTAAAGTTGGAGACAAACATGGAGCGTATTTTAATATCAAGCTCTTGGAGATCAACTGCATCGTCACAAAACTTTGGCCCACATGCATAGAGCTAAAACATTAGATAGTGATTAATCAAGCAATTAGGTTTGACTCATGGCAATGTTGCTTACCCGCATTGTGAACAATTTTAAATCTTCAACATCATTTGACTCAAGCAGGCGCAAGAAATATTGCATTACAGCTGGAGCAACAATGAAATAGTTGGTGCCCAATTTCATTTGTGCTCTCTCATAGAACCCACTAATAATTCTAACACTATTCCGAAATTGTACTGGACTTTGTTCAGCAAGATGCAGATAATCTAGAACACACTTCATTTATTAGAGTTAGGGACTTGGGGGCAGCAACATGCACATACCTTTAAATGTCAGCTGTAACAATTGCAGAAATTCATGCCTAGCATCCTGCTTGGCAATTGTCAGATCGCGGAATGAATTCAGTGATACAAATTGAATAAACTTGGGCGTAAAGTTGGAGTCTTGTAGGGCAGTGTTGTACAGATGTTTAATAATGTCACTGCAGATATACATGAATGATTGGTAAACACAAAATAACAATATCATCAGCACACTTGCCTTAGCTCATCAGCTGCTTGACATTCATCATTCAATGCACTCACAACTGTTTGAAACTTGTAGTTGAGTTGAATGCCATCATCAGCCTCGTTGAACTTGTCCATGGCATTGACAATTTTGTTATAGTGATGACTTTTCGAGTTGTCCTGTGCTTGCTGCCAGGTCAACTTGTGAACATGGGTTTGATATTGATTACTTTGTTGCAGGCCTAATTGTGGTGGAGGAGGTTGTTGTTGTTGTTGTTGTTGTTGCTGTTGCAACTGGTGGTCCAGAAGGGATTTGTCCAGGTGCAGCCAGCCGCGTCCTCGGCCCTTGCCCGTCATCTTAATTGGAATGGGTGCTACGAACTGCTGTTAGTTGGTGATGTTGTTGTTGCCGCCGCCGCCGCCACCGCTACGCGAATAGGTTATGTCAAAATGGCAGTGCCGATGCGCTGACTACACGCGTGTTGCCCCATTGGCCAAGTGGTTAAGATCTGCAATTTTTGGAGGGGGAGCCGCGAAGCAACTGGTCCGCCATTTGCATCATCATAGAGATAAAGTGGTGTCAGCAGACGACGTCGTCTTCGTGGTGGTCGTGATTGTTGTTTGACTGGGCAAATCAAACAACATTAACCGAAACAGATGATTGCGTGCATCACTCCAGTGCCCCGAGTGCATCCAGTGAACCATCATCGTCATCATCATCGTCGTCGTCGTGTTTGCTGATTGCAACTGGATACAGTGAACCAGCCTGTGGATATCTCATCATCGCCATCGTCGACAGCTGGCTGGTGAGTAATTTTAGTTTGTACTACCATTTATGGCTAGAAATGATAATCGGCCGTGTGACATATGAGCGATGCAAAGAATACGAAGCGGTGCGGTCCAGAGTCTAACCTAAAAAAAGATGGGAATGAGGTCGCCGTAACATAAACACACTCGGGAATTGGGATTTTTCGCCTCGTTATCACACTGGCATGCCAGGTGCGCAAAGATAAGCAATGCGTGATTAATTATGTAATTGTTGTTGGCGCAAACGCCGATTTTATTGCAGCCGCGTAAATCTTGCATTTATTGCGTTGCGTAGCAGAGGAAAGCAATTCATGTGTTGCATTTACTTTATTGCTTTAATTGTTGTATTTTTATCGTGCTTTTAGGGATAAGATTCGTTAAGTAACGAGAGTTTATTGCTTGTGACGTCAGGCGCGATCGGAATTAATCAATCAATAAGATCAATAAAAGTTGTTGCTTGTTGTCGTCATGCGGACGACGATTTCTCGAATACAAGAAATGCATTGGCCAATCAAAGAAACGTGCGACGTGTGCATTGAATTGTTGATTTGCATTGTTGCATCATAAATATCAACGACAACGACAACAACAACAAGAACTGTCGGGGTCATCGTGTTATTTGCGACAGCAGCTGTTACAGATTTTTTCGTTTGTTGTCCGACCTTAAAGAAAAACGTGCTCACCTGAGAGAATGGTGGAAGGGCAAAAACAACAACAACAGCAGCAGCAGCAGCACGACAATAATAATAGGAGCAGAAATGCGAGCATTAACAATAGCAATCTTAATCGGCAATCGATACACTTCGTATGCTGCTACAGCAAGTCGTTAACGTGTGCGTATTATTGATAAAACAATTAATAATCATTCGAGCGCGTCTTATGGTTATTTGTGTTGAGATTGCAACACACTCTACCGAATTAATGCATATAAATATTCATGAGGCAGACTGCTACTACATAATTACCACATATGTCTCTGAAAAAGCCTCAAAAACGAACGCGAGTGCATACTAAGTTGACGTGTTCTTGACCAATATATAAAAGTAGAAAACAAGAAACGATTTCGGTTATCATCATAATGCGTTTGGTAATTCCATTTCGAGTCGCTTTTTAGTACCCAACTCATTTGTACTTTTGATTGTTTTTAGGGGACAACAATGGCTAAACACTTTGTTTCGGTGTGCATATTCTGCTTCCTGTGCGCCACGCACTCGCCATGTGCATCACATGCAACTCTTCCAACCACCACCACCACCACCAGCAGCACAACAATTGACTATAATAATAGTGGAGGAGATGGTGGTGGTGGCGGCGGTGGCGATGAAAAGAATACACCTGCCCTTTACGTGGAGCAATTGTTTCGACTGTACGGAGATGGTAAACGTATAAGTCCCGAGGGATTTGAACGAATCATCAAGCGCTTAGATTTACTACAAGAATTTGCATTACGCATAAAGATCGATCAAGAACAACATAATCATCATCATCATCATCATCATAATAGTCATCAAATGGTAAGTGATGTGCGAGTGTGGCGGATAAAGATTGTAATTAATTGTCATGGCTTGTTTGATTTTTTAGTGTACACCAACGCAAGTATTGCATAACATTGTTCTGAATTCAACGCTGAAATCAGATGATACGTTTAAACAAGCATGTCCAGCGCTGCTGTCGACACTCATCATTGGCTGCGTCACGCAGGAGACTCACGAGGATGACGATATCGTCGCAGCGGCACGAACGTATCACGCGTGGGTGTATTCAATGCTTGCGATAGCGCTGATAAGCGCGTGCGGCATTCTCGGACTGCTGATCATTCCCGTGATGCAGAAGCGATTCTATCAGCCGCTGCTGCAATTCCTGGTGGCACTGGCTGTCGGTACGCTCGCTGGCGATGCCTTGCTGCACCTGCTGCCACATGCGATGATGACGCACCAGGAGGAGGCGAGCCACGATCAGCACGCGCACGATGCCAACATGTGGAAGGGGGTGGTGGCGATGCTGGGATTGATTCTCTTCTTTTTCGTCGAGAGATTCATTATGCTCGTGGCCAAGTGGAGGAAGCGCACTCAACAAAGAGAAAAGGTTTGTGCTGCTCAACATTCCACACCAATGCGTCAATTGCTGCTGGTGCATGCACGTGGCAATTGATTGCATTATGCATTATTCAATATGTAAATAATGTGTTTTTGCTTGTTGTTTGCCACAGCTTCCAACGCGCCTGAAAGTGATCAAGCCAGAGACCAGCACGCAGCTGACGAATGCATCGGAGAAGCAGTGCAAGCACAAGTACAGCTCGTTTCCGTACTGCTACGATGAGATTCGCAAGGAGATTGATGACACGATGAGCTATCCGCTCAATTTGGACGCGATCACGTCCACGTTTGCGAAGGAGAAGAACGCAAATCTGACAGAGTGTCCCGACGATGCGGGCCGCGTGAATTGCAGCGAAATTAATCGCATGCTGCCGCTGCCGGCGAACGGAGACCACGCTGCTGGCAGTGGTGGCAGTGCGGCCGGAATAATTATGGATGGCGGCCGTGGCAGCAGCAAGGAGGACACGGACAGTGTGGAGTACACGGTGATCTTGCGCGAGCATGAGAGTCGTCATCACGGCCACTCGCATACCCATGGGCACGTGCATGCGCCGCCGAAGAGCATCACCTCCGTGGCGTGGATGGTGATTATGGGCGATGGCCTGCATAATTTCACCGATGGCATGGCGATCGGTGCGGCGTTCGCCTCCTCGACGGCGGGCGGCTTCTCGACGGCCGTCGCAGTCTTCTGCCACGAGTTGCCGCACGAGCTTGGCGACTTCGCCATGCTTCTAAAGGCCGGCATGACAATGAAACAGGCGCTCTACTACAATCTGCTCTCGAGCGTGCTCTGCCTGTTCGGCAACTTGTTCGGCCTGTGGCTGGGCAAGACGGAGACGGCGAGCTCGTGGATCTTTGCCGCCGCCGCCGGCATGTTCCTCTACATTGCGCTCGTCGATATGATTCCCGAACTGAGTTCGGGCCACGAGGAGGAGGGCAACTTTTTGCAGTGCGTATTGCACTTGCTCGGATTGCTGCTTGGCTTTGGCGTGATGGCATTGATCGCCCTATACGAACACGACTTGAAGTCGATCTTCAACGAAACCTGATTCATCGCCATCAGCAAATCAAATCACAATCAATCAAAGACTTTTCGATAACTATCATGGAGTGTGCCAAACCAAACTGGATGAATGCGAGAGGAGAACACGAGAGGCGAAAACGTGCTTATTAGTTTAATTAACGCTAAACGGAACTTGTTATAAGCAAACTAACGAATTCCCCTCGATAATTTTGCAATCACTAACCAATAGATTTATAACAATTGCAATTGCATTGCATTGCATTGCATTCTATCGCTGGGCTGCTGCGGAAGCAAAGCCAGCGCGATGATAAGTGTTTTAGGTTTTATTTCACATTGAGATTTTGATGGCAAACTTTTTCAACCATTTTTTTAGGCGAGTTTTGTTCATGCATTTTATTTGGTTATAATGATAAAGAGTTGGAAAAGTAGCAACACAACGAATGACCATGAATGACCACTTAAGTTAAGTTATCCTCAATGTCCAATAAGCCACTCTCGGCGCCCAGACTGATGTCAAGTTTGGAGTGGTGCTCATCACTCATGTTGAGGTCCAACGAGTTTGAGTCGGTGCAGTCCATTTGCTCCTGGTCGAGAAGGAGTTGCTTGTCGTTTTGAACTTCGTCGCTCTCCGACTCTGATTCCTTCTGCGAAAGGAAGCACCCAGATGTAGATATAGAACTATACAAGTTAGTTGTAGATCATTAGCTTACACGAATATTCGAATAGACATGCAGGGGCGGAATGTCTCGATGTAGGACGCATGTCTGATCGTCAAAGATGCACTCGACGGGAGTGATACAGTCAAAGTCGCCAGACTTCCTGCCGCACGCCTTGAAGAGTACTTGGTGTGCGTCCTGAAAGAGAATGGAGCGTTGAGACAGGAACGGCTGCTTGACCTGGAGCAAGGGGCTCCTACCTTTAGAATGTGCTTCCGGCAATGACGAGCAACGGGCAGCGCTCGCTCGGTGCACTTGATGCCGCCCTCGGAGAAGGTGCATTTGGGGTGATAGCTTTGAGGCTTCGCGGGCATTCCCTCCGTGATCTTGGCGCGCATCTCGTTGAGGCGTTTCCGCATGATTGCCTCATCTCCGTAGCTACGATGAAAGCGCGTGTACGCTTTGAGAGTCCTGTAGGTGCGCTGCTCCTGCGGCGTATCGCGCTGCTGATTGGCGATGCTGCAATACGTTTCCCGTTCGCGTCTCACTGCCTGGACGTATTTGCGACGCTTTTCCCGGAGCACATGAAAGAGGTGACTGTACTGATCAATGTACAGGGAGTGCATTCGCTTGAGTTTCTCACAAGTAATCAGAGTCACCTCTTCAGCGGACAGAACATCGGCGTATCTGCAAGTGAAGTCATTAGGACTTATCTGGAGGACACATTGACATTGGTCACCTACTTCAGGGCATCCTCATTGTCAGAATCAATGCTCTCATTATCTGAGCTGTCTGCATGTGAATCCATCCAGACATTGGTGGAGGTTGTGGGCTCAACATCACTGTCTGATTCACTACCATAATCCAGGACATGGCTATTGGATGCAGTCACCTGGGTGACATTGATGTCACCTGAAATGAAACTCATGCAATTGAGTTGTAGTGATAACGTGCTGCATGTATACCATATGGATCAAGTGGCTTGTTGGTGTCATCATCCTCAATACCACTCGCAAGTGGTTCTGGCAACTTGCTCTCACTATGAACATAATGTGCAACAGATGCCAATAGGCTTTCAGCAGTCAGAGGTGTCTGCATTCTTGCCCCCTGCTTGGTGCGCATCAAGTGGATCTTGAGGGCATGCTCACTGCAGTGAGCAACGTCCTTCTTGATTGTCTTCTGGGCGGGCTGCATGCAACGTTTGCCGTTCGCAAAAACGTGAGAGCACGGCATGTAGGGCGCATTCTTATCACACAGAATGTGTCTGGAGCAATAATCATAGCCACTGAGGGCCAATTGTGTACACTCGTATGAGGTGTATGCACACTGCTTCTTGCTTTGCAGCTCAGATGTGATCTGGGCTTTCAACACTGCCTGCGCTTTGGCGGCGCGAGGAGAATCAAACTCCACTTGCATTCTGTGGAATTAGGTAAACATATAAGAATTCTAATTGCTTTCTTACAGCACTTTATTGATTTCAATGTTTATGATGGGTTATGTTTACAGATTGTCGTCAGCCAACCAGATTCTGGGGGATTCCACCAAAGTGATTGTGGACAAACACAATTGCAAAATTATCGCAAGCATGCAATCCATACAATGTAAGTACGATTAAGAGTGCGCTCAAATGCTAATTATCATTAGCATTTTAATAATATTTATAATTTGCAGTATTTAGAGATCGCTTGGCGTCGCTTCGGTTGGTAGTCATGCTTCGAACTTGACATCTCGCCATTTGACGTTCCGTTGACTGACGTGAGTGAGAGACGAAAGACCGCACGAGTTTTAGTGTTGTGATTTGATACTTCTACCTTGGGATAATCAGCGCAAGAACAATTTCGCGTAGTGTTTTCATCCTTCAGGCTGCTGGGCATGCACCGCCGCTAATACGCATTTACTTGGTAGCCTGCTCGTCGCGTCTAGAGTCCAGTGTGGTGATTGCATTTTGTGGCTGTCCGGTGCATGCTAAATTGGGCCCCTCGTTTGCGGGATAGAACCAAAGTGTTGGCCCTCAGTGAGATCTAAACGCGTGCACCGGTGCAAAAATAAAAACAATACGCGCGTGTGCTCTTTGGAGTGAGCACCATCATCGTCCACCATCGCTGCTGCACTTGGTGCCTGGATACTGCTGTTTGGATGCGTGGTTTAATGCGCTTGACGAGGACGTCGTCTTCCTCCAGTTGTTGGCGGGCGCACCACCTCCACACCGTTTCGCAGTCGTGACGCGCGTAAATGGCTTCAGACGAAAAATGGTACTTCACCAAGGAGCAACTGGAGAGTACGCCGTCTCGCCAGTACGGTATCGATGCGCAGAAGGAGCTATTCTACAGGCAGCAGGCGGCCTACTTCATTCAGGAGATGGGCCAACGACTCAGAGTGTAAGTGTCTCATTACTCTCATTATTACTCTTCGTATCCGCTGGTGCTTCACAAGCCTGGTGCTGCTTGTGGGTGGCTTCGCCATGTTTGTTTTGTTTTGCGTTGCTTTGCTTTGCTTTGCTTTGCTTTGGCTGGTGCCAGAGCATTCATCGGTCAAGTGCTTTCGTTAGCACTTGGAAGCACATGAGCATTTTGAGGTTATGGTGTGCGCCTGCTGAATTGCATGTTGTGACTAATTTCTTTGGCGTGCTTCAGTACACAGCTGTGCATCAACACTGCTAGCGTCTACATGCATCGGTTTTACGTGTTCCACTCGTTCACGCATTTCCCATGGAGTTCCATTGCGGCGGCGGCCCTCTTCCTTGCCACCAAGGTCGAGGAGCAGCAGAGGAAGCTGGAGCATGTGATACGCTGCCACAACATCTGCAAGAATCCCAGAGATGTTGCATTTGACGTCAACTCGGAGCGGTAAGCAGCGGGTGGATGCATCAAGTGTGCAACTCTGATGGCTTTTGTGATTTTAGGTATCAGCAGCAGTCTCAGGACTTGGTGTTCAATGAGAACATTTTGCTGCAGACGCTTGGCTTTGATGTGGCCATCGACCATCCGCACGCGCATGTGGTGCGTTGCTGCCAGCTGGTGCGCGCTAGCAAGGACCTGGCCCAGACGTCCTACTTCATGGCGAGCACCAGGTATGCATTGAAGGCGCGCCAGCGACTCGTTGCACGCTGATCGCGCTCCTTTGTTTTAGCCTGCACATTACGACAATGTGCCTGCAGTACAGGCCGACCGTGGTCGCCTGCTTCTGCATACACTTGGCGTGCAAATGGTCCAACTGGGAGATACCGCTCTCGAACGAGCGGCGCGAGTGGTTCTCGTACGTGGACACGTCAGTCACGACGGAGATACTGCAGCAGCTGACCGAAGAGTTCCTGGCAATCTTTGGCCGCTGCCCCTCGCGCCTCAAGGAGAAGATAATGGCGGTGGGCGACGGTGCCAATATAAACCGCAGCTTTGGCGGGAGCAGCGGCAGCGGTGGGCATGCATCGGCGCTGACGACGGCCGCGGGCGGTGTAAGTATCCGAAAGTCGCTCGGCCCGCTCGCGTCTCAACCCAATTCTGTTCGGCAGGAGGCGACAAAGCCATCCTCGTCGTCGTCCAACACTTCGTCGTCTTCCACCGCCTCGACGACCGCTCCTGCTGCAATAGCGGCGCTGCCTGCTGACAAGGAGCAGCAGTCGCAGCAGGCGCCCTTACACCACCACCATCATCACCACCATCACCGTGGCTCCTCGCACCACGAGAAATCTGCAGGTTGGTATCGCTTTGCTAGTTCATTAAATGCGCAACGTACTCATTGCAATGTGTTGAACCGGCAGATGAGCATAATAAGCAGCACCGAAGACTGCCACACGAGAGTGGCAGCAGCAACAACACTGGCGGCAGCCAGCAGCAGCAGCGCGAGCGCGAGTATCGCGAAAAGAAGGAACGGGAGCGAGTCGCGCATCAGCACAAGCTGCAGCAACACGGTGGTGTGTCCGCCAAGCCTTCCTCTCAGGGCGGACACCACCGGCCGCCAGCGGCTTCGTCAGTTGATCCAAAGATGAGGACGCAAGGACGCACCTCGTTTCATGAGGGCTCCGATGCCAAGGATGGCATTGAGAAGCGCTCGCATTCCGAGCAGCAGCAGCAGCAGCAGCAGCATCGCTCGTCGCGGCCCACAGCCGGGGGCGATTCCGCCACGAAGCAGCTGCCCTCGCATGCTCGCCGTCATGATGTCGGCAAGCAGAGTCAGGGGCAGGGACAGGGCGGTATTCAGCACAATTGGTTCAATATGTACAATAAGCAGGCGCCGGCCGTTAATGCGCCAAACAACTTGAAATCGCCTTTCGCTCCGGGCGAATGCAGCAGTGGAAGTGCTGCATCCGCATCGCAAAAGTCCGTCCTGCCGAAAGGCGTGCACAATGGCAATGCGTTGCCGCCGACAAGTGCGAGTGGCAATGAAATGCTGCAGCCGGTGAAGAAACCAAGTATGTTTTCTCCGGAGAAAACACCGCCGCGCAAGAGCGCAACCAAGCTGCCCTACGAGCAGCAGGCGGCAGCCGGCGGCGCTAAGAAGCAGCATCATCCGGCGCCGTCGCTCCTGCCGTCGTCTAATCATGCGTATGACTCCTCGTCAAGGCAGAGTCACAATAAGAAAGTGGACCAAGGGCTGCTGGATGGTTTCGAGAGTGGAGCAGCCCATCACCAGCAGTCCCGGGCGAAAACCGATTTGGAGATTGCCAGCAATGATTATCTGTCGGCTGCATGCGGCACGATGCAGCCGCCTTCGTCGTCAACGGTGATGCAAACTCAGTTTATGCACCACCTTCATCACCCGCAGCAGCAGCAGCAACAGTTGCTGCCGCCGCCGCCGCCGCCACATCACCACCATCAACAGCAGCTGCAGCAATCGCATCAACAGCCCACGTCCCTCATGATGGGCGGCAGTCTGCCAATTGTCAATGGCATTGAGACAAACCCGACGCTCATCAGTAATCTGCTCAAGGAGGCACCCTCCGTGCCGCATCTGCCCACCATTACGGGCACGCTGCCGGAGGAGTTTCTCGCGAATAGCAGCAGCAGCGGCGGCGGCGGCGCGGGCAATGGTGATAACGACAACGATTGTGATGATGTGACAAATCGCAATAGCGGCCCAAACGCACCTACCCTGGCAGGCGACGCCACCAGCAGTGCGCATAAGGATAAGAAGAAGAAGAGCAAGGAGAAGCACAAGCACAAAGATAAGAATCGGGAAGAGAAAGAGAAGAAGCGCAAACACAAAGACAAGGATAAGGACAAGGACCGCGACAAGCACAAGAGCAAGAGCCGTGATAAAGACAGATTGTCGTCGGCGCCGGTCAGTGCCTCTGCGGCAGGCGCTTCGACCTCAACGAATGCGACGACGACGGTCACGACGATGACGACGTCGCTTGGTGGCGAAGAGGCGACTGCCGCCCCGATTAAGATTACCATCTCAAAGGATAAGATACAGCCGCCCGCTGTATCGCCGAGCGGCGGGTTGAAAATTAAAATTCCCAAGGACAAGATTAAGACGGATATCATTGATCCGCTGCCGCTGGGCGCCGGCATGGGGGGTGCGCCCGGCATAAAAATTAAGATCTCCAAGGATGCCATCAGCAGCGTGGATTCCACGGCGGCGAACAGTTCCCTCTCGGCGGCGAGTTCGACGTTGCCACCGTCTTCATCAACATCCTCATCGTCATCATCATCTGGGGGCAAGAAGCGTCCCAGCTCGGACCTGCACGGCGCGCCGCCGAGCAAGGCGTCCAAGTATAGTCACAGCCACAGCCGATTCCAGCAGCAACAGAATGGACGCAGTAGTAGTGCGTCTTTCGCCGCCTCCGCCGCCGCCAAGGTAAGCAACGCGCGCACCGCAAATACATCAAACACCACCACGGTCAGCATCAACGCGGCGCACACCGCTCCCTCCGGCGCGAGGCCTGCGCTTCACAATCCGTTCAATGCGCCCTCCAATCTCGCCGCCGCGTTTAATCGTGCGCCCCCCGGCTACATGTACAACTATCCGCCGCCGCCTCCCGTGGCCCCGCTCAGCATGCCTCATGCACACCACAATATCCCGCCCGGCCTGATGGGCAGCATGTACCATCATCCGATGTTTCCAACGGCGAGCTTCCCGATGTATCCGATGCAGGGGATGTATCAGCAGACGCAGATGCTCAGTGCGGCGGTCACTGGAGGCGGTGGTGCTGGTGCTGGTGGTGGAGGTGGCACCAATCCCAGTGGTGGTGCGCCACCGTTGCCGCATGACGACGCTCCCCTCGCACCACCACCACCTCCCCCGGAATAGTCCGGTGGCCCCCGTTTGTTTGTTGATTGCCAAAAACGAAAAAACAATCGAACGATTATTATTAATGTTGCGTTGTTCATCTCGTTGTTGTTGTTGATGATATTGATTCTGTTGGTGGTCTTCTCTTGTGATATATGTATCACGATGGATGGGAGAGAAGCAAACCATGTAACGTATACGCATGCCATACATAACATACATATTATTTATGCATAAATTGTATTTTTTTTTGTTGTAGATAAATATTACTATTAATTTCCCTGGTAGCCTGTAGTTGCGTAGTCGGAGTTTTGATTGATCTAAGTTTTGTGTATGTGCGACACAATTATGGTGCGTAGCTAATAATCAATCCTCTTTGCTGCTCTCGCGCAGGCATTGTGAAACATTAATCGTAATATCTTTTTATTCAATAAGTTGCAACAACAAACAGCAAACAAGCAAACAAACAAAGTAAAGTAAAGTAAAGTAAAGTAACGTTAGTCAGTAGTTCATGCTACCTATGTATTTTGTATTATTTATTATTCTTTTGTACATGCATACATACGAGGTTGGTCGTGTCGGGGGGGCGGTTTAGCTGGTTGATGTAATTGCACATTGTTGAAGCGCAGGTGGCTCTCTTGCAGAGAATGGCACAAACGATCAGTTGTACGTTGTGCGTTTGAAACAAACACAGTTTTGACTGAAATGTATTTTTTAGGTGGCCGGCAATGACGATGAGGCGCTCGCGTTGCACGCGCGGTATTTGGAGGCGGCGACACGCTACGCGAGCAAAGGAGCCTCCGGCACGTAAAAGAGAGAGAGAGATATACACACAGAGAAATAATTAAACAATAAGCGAAGAGTGCAAGCAAGCAAGCATGCATGCATGCAACTGCAATATTAGTTTAAACTATCGCGTGGAGAACTACACCGTGCTTAGAATTCTACAAGAACTATAACTATACCAAAAACCAACAAAGAAAGAACAAAAATGTACCGTTGGGCCAAGGGCTTGGCTTGCCGAAGGGCCGGCGAAGAAAACTAAATTATGAGTGAATGAATGAATTAATTAAGCCACTAACGTAATTTATTTTACACACGTTCTAAAGCAGGCAGAGTTGATTGTAAATATGTTCATAACTCGAGACACTAATGAATTTATACAATAATTAATTTTTAAAATTGCAGATCGCTATATTGCAGAGTAAACAAATACTTGGAAATATTTTTATGGATTAGCTAAGTAGTTAGGTAGCGCGTAGATATGAAATCTATTATTATTATTATTATTCTATTCGTATATATACATTGTGTCTGTCTGACTGAGAGGTACGCATTTTGTGTATAATATTCAACAACTAGCGGCTGATTTGTACAGGCAAACTTTTGTATTAACAAAGAGAATGCTGCTTATGTTGACACAATATTAGGTACACGATTGGCCTTTAGGGTTTTTTTGTAGCCTTGAGATAAGCACACATTTTAAGTTATTATCAACTGTTTACAAATATGTTTTCAATGCAGTTGAGATCAAACACGGGCAGAATTCTTAGTTTATTCCACTACCAGGCGGAATCAAATGAGAGCATGGTTGGATGGATGTATAGACGTTTCGAAAACCGATTTCAATGTACAGATGATACTACTTATTGTATAATTCTCAGGTTCATTAGTAGGATGCTTAATTTAGTTAAATTATTATTATTATTGTATGGACTAGAGAAACAACAAATAACTGTTCAAGTTGAACCAATTCTTAAGTAACACACCACAGTATGATATGCTGCTGGTTGTCAAGAATTACGGATTTTTTATATGCATACGTGCCCTGTATAAATTATATAAAGGTTTTTTGTTTATAAATGAAGCGTTTAGCTGTCTATATGATTGTACAAATCTGAGGTAAAGTTTCAGAGTTATGGCATTTTGTTAATAACTCTGGAACTAATTGAGCTACGGGGGCGGCACGTATATCATTCGTACCGCCGTCGTCCGAGCCACGTGCCTACCAAGTTTCAACCAAATCAAACGGTAAGTTTAGAAGTTTTGTTAATAATTCGGGATCCGTGTGTTAGCTCGTTACAATTAGGCACTTTACAACGAGATGTCACACGCCTCTTTAGCACCACGGGTTGCCGAGTTATAGGCGTTTGAAAATTTCAAAATGGCGTAGCGCCTAAAGTTAAAGGCCCTAAGGGCTGAAAGTTGGTAACAACATAGAAGAGGCTCTGCCCCTTACAACGAGATGTCACTCGCCTCTTTAGCAGCACGGGTTGCCGAGTTATAGGCGTTTGAAAATTTCAAAATGGCGTAGCGCCTAAAGTTAAAGGCCCTAAGGGCTGAAAGTTGGTAACAACATAGAAGAGGCTCTGCCCCTTACAACGAGATGTCACTCGCCTCTTTAGCAGCACGGGTTGCCGAGTTATAGGCGTTTGAAAATTTCAAAATGGCGTAGCGCCTAAAGTTAAAGGCCCTAAGGGCTGAAAGTTGGTGGCAACATAGAAGAGGCTCTGCCCTTTACAACAAGATGTCACACGCCTCTTCAACACCACGGGTTGCCGAGTTATAGGCGTTTGAAAATTTCAAAATGGCGTAGCGCCTAAAGTTAAAGGCCCTAAGGGCTGAAAGTTGGTAACGATATAGAAGAGGCTCTGCCCTTTACAACGAGATGTCACTCGCCTCTTCAGCGCCACGGGTTGACGAGTTATAGGCGTTTGAAAATTTCAAAATGGCGTAGCGCCTAAAGTTAAAGGCCCTAAGGGCTGAAAGTTGGTAACAACATAGAAGAGGCTCTGCCCCTTACAACGAGATGTCACTCGCCTCTTTAGCAGCACGGGTTGCCGAGTTATAGGCGTTTGAAAATTTCAAAATGGCGTAGCGCCTAAAGTTAAAGGCCCTAAGGGCTGAAAGTTGGTAGCAATATAGAAGAGGCTCTGCCCTTTACAACGAGATGTCACACGTCTCTTCAGCACCACGGGTTGCCGAGTTATAGGCGCTTGAAAATTTCAAAATGGCGTAGCGCCTAGAGTTGACGGTCATAAGCGCTGAAAGTTGGTAACAATATAGAAGAGGCTCTGCCCTTTACAACGAGTTATCACTTGCCTCTTCAGCGCCAAGGGTTGCCGAGTTATAGGCGTTTGAAAATTTCAAAATGGCGTAGCGCCTAGAGTTGACGGACCTAAGCGCTGAAAGTTGGTAGCAACATAGAAGAGGCTCTGCCCTTTGCAACGAGATGTCACACGCCTCTTCAGCACCACGGGTTGCCGAGATATAGGCGCTTGAAAATTTCAAAATGGCGTGGCGCCTAGAGTTGACGGTCATAAGCGCTGAAAGTTGGTAACAATATAGAAGAGGCTCTGCCCTTTACAACGAGATGTCACTCGCCGCTTCAGCACCACGGGTTGCCGAGTTATAGGCGTTTGAAAATTTCAAAATGGCGTAGCGCCTAAAGTTAAAGGCCCTAAGGGCTGAAAGTTGGTAACGATATAGAAGAGGCTCTGCCCTTTACAACGAGATGTCACTCGCCTCTTCAGCGCCACGGGTTGACGAGTTATAGGCGTTTGAAAATTTCAAAATGGCGTAGCGCCTAGAGTGGACGGTCATAAGCGCTGAAAGTTGGTAGCAACATAGAAGAGGCTCTGCCCTTTACAACGAGATGTCACTCGCCTCTTCAGCACTACGGGTTGCCGAGTTATAGACGTTTGAAAATTTCAAAATGGCGTAGCGCCTAAAGTTAACGGCCCTAAGGGCTGAAAGTTAGAAGCAACATAGAAGAGGCTCTGCCCTTTACAACAAGATGTCACTCGCCGCTTCAGCACCACGGGTTGCCGAGTTATAGGCGTTTGAAAATTTCAAAATGGCGTAGCGCCTAAAGTTAACGGCCCTATGGTCTGAAAATTGGTAGCAACATAGAAGAGGCTCTGCCTTTTACAACGAGATGTCACACGTCTCTTCAGCACCACGGGTTGCCGAGATATAGGCGCTTGAAAATTTCAAAATGGCGTGGCGCCTAGAGTTGACGGTCATAAGCGCTGAAAGTTGGTAACAATATAGAAGAGGCTCTGCCCTTTACAACGAGATATCACTTGCCTCTTCAGCGCCAAGGGTTGCCGAGTTATAGGCGTTTGAAAATTTCAAAATGGCGTAGCGCCTAGAGTTGACGGACCTAAGCGCTGAAAGTTGGTAGCAACATAGAAGAGGCTCTGCCCTTTACAACGAGATGTCACTCGCCTCTTCAGCACCACGGGTTGCCGAGTTATAGGCGTTTGAAAATTTCAAAATGGCGTAGCGCCTAGAGTTGACGGTCATAAGCGCTGAAAGTTGGTAACAACATAGAAGAGGCTCTGCCCTTTACAACGAGATGTCACTCGCCTCTTCAGCACCAGGGGTTGCCGAGTTATAGGCGTTTAAAAATTTCAAAATGGCGTAGCGCCTAAAGTTAACGGACCTAAGGGCTGAAAGTTGGTAGCAACATAGAAGAGGCTCTGCCCTTTACAACGAGATGTCACTCGCCGCTTCAGCACCACGGGTTGCCGAGTTATAGGCGTTTGAATATTTCAAAATGGCGTAGCGCCTAGAGTTGACGGTCCTAAGCGCTGAAAGTTGGTAGCAACATAGAAGAGGCTCTGCCCTTTGCAACGAGATGTCACACGCCTCTTCAGCACCACGGGTTGCCGAGTTATAGACGTTTGAAAATTTCAAAATGGCGTAGCGCCTAAAGTTGACGGTCATAAGCGCTGAAAGTTGGTAACAACATAGAAGAGGCTCTGCCCTTTACAACGAGATGTCACTCGCCTCTTCAGCACCACGGGTTGCCGAGTTATAGGCGTTTGAAAATTTCAAAATGGCGTAGCGCCTAAAGTTGACGGTCATAAGCGCTGAAAGTTGGTAACAACATAGAAGAGGCTCTGCCCTTTACAACGAGATGTCACTCGCCTCTTCAGCACCACGGGTTGCCGAGTTATAGGCGTTTGAAAATTTCAAAATGGCGTAGCGCCTAAAGTTAACGGCCCTAAGGGCTAAAAGTTGGTAGCAACATAGAAGAGGCTCTGCCCTTTACAACGAGATGTCACTCGCCTCTTCAGCACCACGGGTTGCCGAGTTATAGGCGTTTGAAAATTTCAAAATGGCGTAGCGCCTAAAGTTGACGGTCATAAGCGCTGAAAGTTGGTAACAACATAGAAGAGGCTCTGCCCTTTACAACGAGATGTCACTCGCCGCTTCAGCACCACGGGTTGCCGAGTTATAGGCGTTTGAAAATTTCAAAATGGCGTAGCGCCTAGAGTTGACGGTCCTAAGCGCTGAAAGTTGGTAGCAACATAGAAGAGGCTCTGCCCTTTGCAACGAGATGTCACACGCCTCTTCAGCACCACGGGTTGACGAGTTATAGGCGTTTGAAAATTTCAAAATGACGTAGCGCCTAAAGTTAACGGCCCTAAGGGCTGAAAGTTGGTAGCAACATAGAAGAGGCTCTGCCCTTTACAACGAGATGTCACTCGCCTCTTCAGCACCACGGGTTGCCGAGTTATAGGCGTTTGAAAATTTCAAAATGGCGTAGCGCCTAAAGTTGACGGTCATAAGCGCTGAAAGTTGGTAACAACATAGAAGAGGCTCTGCCCTTTACAACGAGATGTCACTCGCCTCTTCAGCACCACGGGTTGCCGAGTTATAGGCGTTTGAAAATTTCAAAATGGCGTAGCGCCTAAAGTTGACGGTCATAAGCGCTGAAAGTTGGTAACAACATAGAAGAGGCTCTGCCCTTTACAACGAGATGTCACTCGCCTCTTCAGCAGCACGGGTTGCCGAGTTATAGGCGTTTGAAAATTTCAAAATGGCGTAGCGCCTAGAGTTGACGGTCATAAGCGCTGAAAGTTGGTAGCAACATAGAGGAGGCTCTGCCCTTTACAACGAGATGTCACTCGCCTCTTCAGCACCACGGGTTGCCGAGTTATAGGCGTTTGAAAATTTCAAAATGGCGTAGCGCCTAAAGTTGACGGTCATAAGCGCTGAAAGTTGGTAACAACATAGAAGAGGCTCTGCCCTTTACAACGAGATGTCACTCGCCTCTTCAGCACCACGGGTTGCCGAGTTATAGGCGTTTGAAAATTTCAAAATGGCGTAGCGCCTAAAGTTAACGGCCCTAAGGGCTAAAAGTTGGTAGCAACATAGAAGAGGCTCTGCCCTTTACAACGAGATGTCACTCGCCGCTTCAGCACCACGGGTTGCCGAGTTATAGGAGTTTGAAAATTTTAAAATGGCGTAGCGCCTAAAGTTAACGGCCCTATGGGCTGAAAATTGGTAGCAACATAGAAGAGGCTCTGCCCTTTACAACGAGATGTCACTCGCCTCTTCAGCACCACGGGTTGCCGAGTTATAGGCGTTTGAAATATTCAAAATGGCGTAGCGCCTAAAGTTAACGGCCCTAAGGGCTAAAAGTTGGTAGCAACATAGAAGAGGCTCTGCCCTTTACAACGAGATGTCACTCGCCGCTTCAGCACCACGGGTTGCCGAGTTATAGGCGTTTGAAAATTTCAAAATGGCGTAGCGCCTAAAGTTAACGGCCCTATGGGCTGAAAATTGGTAGCAACATAGAAGAGGCTCTGCCCTTTACAACGAGATGTCACTCGCCTCTTCAGCACCACGGGTTGCCGAGTTATAGGCGTTTGAAAATTTCAAAATGGCGTAGCGCCTAAAGTTGACGGTCATAAGCGCTGAAAGTTGGTAACAACATAGAAGAGGCTCTGCCCTTTACAACGAGATGTCACTCGCCTCTTCAGCACCACGGGTTGCCGAGTTATAGGCGTTTGAAAATTTCAAAATGGCGTAGCGCCTAAAGTTAACGGCCCTAAGGGCTAAAAGTTGGTAGCAACATAGAAGAGGCTCTGCCCTTTACAACGAGATGTCACTCGCCGCTTCAGCACCACGGGTTGCCGAGTTATAGGCGTTTGAAAATTTCAAAATGGCGTAGCGCCTAAAGTTAACGGCCCTATGGGCTGAAAATTGGTAGCAACATAGAAGAGGCTCTGCCCTTTACAACGAGATGTAACTTGCCTCTTCAGCGCCAAGGGTTGCCGAGTTATAGGCGTTTGAAAATTTCAAAATGGCGTAGCGCCTAAAGTTAACGGCCCTAAGGGCTGAAAGTTGGTAGCAACATAGAAGAGGCTCTACCCTTTACAACGAGATATCACTCGCCGCTTCAGCACCACGGGTTGCCGAGTTATAGGCGTTTGAAAATTTCAAAATGGCGGTTTTTTTGTTAATAACTCGGGAACCAATCGAGCTACGGGGGCGGCAGAGATATCACTCGAACGGCCGTCGTCCCGGACACCTGCCTACGAAGTTTGAACCGAATGGGGCGGTAACTTTTCGAGTAGGAGGTCCGGCAATTTGGGGGGTACCCCTTTGCAGCTTCAATGCTTGAAATAGTTATAATTATAAATTAAGCATGCTTATTTTTAGGGAACCAATTGAGCTACGGGGGCGGCACGCATATCATTCGAACCGCCCTCTAACTGGCCACGTGTGTGCAGAGTTGGAACGAAATAGGGCGGCAACTTATCGAGTTGGAGGCCCGAAAGCTTTGCAGATTGAAATAGTTAGTGTTCTAAAATAAGCATGCTCATTTTTAGATATTGTATTTTATTAATAACTCTGGAACCAATTGAGCTACGGGGGCGGCACGTATATCATTCGAACGGCCATCGTCCCAGACACCTATCTACAAAGTTTGAACCAAATGGGTCAGTAACTCTCCGAGTTATTGCGGTTTAAAGATAAGGTTCCAAGGTCGAGTTTTAAAAAATAACTTCTAAACTAAGCGTGCTAGGGGGGCGTGACATATGTCGTTGTAATCAGCGTGGCGCCCTCTACATGTATACCAAGTTTCAGCTCATTCCGAGGACTTTTAATTTTTTGCATTTTTTGAATTTTTGTAGAATTTTCAAACTTGAATATCTCCGGAACCAGACATCGTAGGGGGGCGGCAAGGATGTGATTCGAACCGCCTTCGTCGCCTCCATCTGTGTACCAAATCTGAATAATATCGGACTGTAACTTTTCGAGTAATTACGTTTTTTGTTAATATTTAGGAAACCATGGGTGATACGGTGGCGCCACCTATACTGTTCAAATCGTCTTGGCGGCCGTTACCTGCGCACCAAGTCTGAACCAAATCGAACGGTAAGTTTAGAAGTTATGGTTTTTTGTTAATAATTTAGGAACAATTAGCGGTACGGTGGCGCCATCTATGTCACACGAACAGGTTTGACCACGCCCACATGGCCACCTAGTTTGAACTACATCGGACGGTAACTTTTTTAGGTATGGTTTTTTGTTAATAACTCGGGAACCAATCGAGCTACGGGGGCGGCAGAGATATCACTCGAACGGCCGTCGTCCCGGACACCTGCCTACGAAGTTTGAACCGAATGGGGCGGTAACTTTTCGAGTAGGAGGTCCGGCAATTTGGGGGGTACCCCTTTGCAGCTTCAATGCTTGCAATAGTTATAATTATAAATTAAGCATGCTCATTTTTAGGGAACCAATTGAGCTACGGGGGCGGCACGCATATCATTCGAACCGCCCTCTAACTGGCCACGTGTGTGCAGAGTTGGAACGAAATAGGGCGGCAACTTATCGAGTTGGAGGCCCAAAAGCTTTGCAGATTGAAATAGTTAGTGTTCTAAAATAAGCATGCTCATTTTTAGATATTGTATTTTATTAATAACTCTGGAACCAATTGAGCTACGGGGGCGGCACGTATATCATTCGAACGGCCATCGTCCCAGACACCTATCTACAAAGTTTGAACCAAATGGGTCAGTAACTTTCCGAGTTATTGCGGTTTAAAGATAAGGTTCCAAGGTCGAGTTTTAAAAAATAACTTCTAAACTAAGCGTGCTAGGGGGGCGTGACATATGTCGTTGTAATCAGCGTGGCGCCCTCTACATGTATACCAAGTTTCAGCTCATTCCGAGGACTTTTAATTTTTTGCATTTTTTGAATTTTTGTAGAATTTTCAAACTTGAATATCTCCGGAACCAGACATCGTAGGGGGGCGGCAAGGATGTGATTCGAACCGCCTTCGTCGCCTCCATCTGTGTACCAAATCTGAATAATATCGCACTGTAACTTTTCGAGTAATTACGTTTTTTGTTAATATTTAGGAAACCATGGGTGATACGGTGGCGCCACCTATACTGTTCAAATCGTCTTGGCGGCCGTTACCTGCGCACCAAGTCTGAACCAAATCGAACGGTAAGTTTAGAAGTTATGGTTTTTTGTTAATAATTTAGGAACAATTAGCGGTACGGTGGCGCCATCTATGTCACACGAACAGGTTTGACCACGCCCACATGGCCACCTAGTTTGAACTACATCGGACGGTAACTTTTTTAGGTATGGTTTTTTGTTAATAACTCGGGAACCAAGCGAGCTACGGGGGCGGCAGAGATATCACTCGAACGGCCGTCGTCCCGGACACCTGCCTACGAAGTTTGAACCGAATGGGGCGGTAACTTTTCGAGTAGGAGGTCCGGCAATTTGGGGGGTACCCCTTTGCAGCTTCAATGCTTGCAATAGTTATAATTATAAATTAAGCATGCTCATTTTTAGGGAACCAATTGAGCTACGGGGGCGGCACGCATATCATTCGAACCGCCCTCTAACTGGCCACGTGTGTGCAGAGTTGGAACGAAATAGGGCGGCAACTTATCGAGTTGGAGGCCCGAAAGCTTTGCAGATTGAAATAGTTAGTGTTCTAAAATAAGCATGCTCATTTTTAGATATTGTATTTTATTAATAACTCTGGAACCAATTGAGCTACGGGGGCGGCACGTATATCATTCGAACGGCCATCGTCCCAGACACCTATCTACAAAGTTTGAACCAAATGGGTCAGTAACTTTCCGAGTTATTGCGGTTTAAAGATAAGGTTCCAAGGTCGAGTTTTAAAAAATAACTTCTAAACTAAGCGTGCTAGGGGGGCGTGACATATGTCGTTGTAATCAGCGTGGCGCCCTCTACATGTATACCAAGTTTCAGCTCATTCCGAGGACTTTTAATTTTTTGCATTTTTTGAATTTTTGTAGAATTTTCAAACTTGAATATCTCCGGAACCAGACATCGTAGTGGGGCGGCAAGGATGTGATTCGAACCGCCTTCGTCGCCTCCATCTGTGTACCAAATCTGAATAATATCGGACTGTAACTTTTCGAGTAATTACGTTTTTTGTTAATATTTAGGAAACCATGGGTGATACGGTGGCGCCACCTATACTGTTCAAATCGTCTTGGCGGCCGTTACCTGCGCACCAAGTCTGAACCAAATCGAACGGTAAGTTTAGAAGTTATGGTTTTTTGTTAATAATTTAGGAACAATTAGCGGTACGGTGGCGCCATCTATGTCACACGAACAGGTTTGACCACGCCCTCATGGCCACCTAGTTTGAACTACATCGGACGGTAACTTTTTTAGGTATGGTTTTTTGTTAATAACTCGGGAACCAATCGAGCTACGGGGGCGGCAGAGATATCACTCGAACGGCCGTCGTCCCGGACACCTGCCTACGAAGTTTGAACCGAATGGGGCGGTAACTTTTCGAGTAGGAGGTCCGGCAATTTGGGGGGTACCCCTTTGCAGCTTCAATGCTTGCAATAGTTATAATTATAAATTAAGCATGCTCATTTTTAGGGAACCAATTGAGCTACGGGGGCGGCACGCATATCATTCGAACCGCCCTCTAACTGGCCACGTGTGTGCAGAGTTGGAACGAAATAGGGCGGCAACTTATCGAGTTGGAGGCCCGAAAGCTTTGCAGATTGAAATAGTTAGTGTTCTAAAATAAGCATGCTCATTTTTAGATATTGTATTTTATTAATAACTCTGGAACCAATTGAGCTACGGGGGCGGCACGTATATCATTCGAACGGCCATCGTCCCAGACACCTATCTACAAGGTTTGAACCAAATCGGTCAGTAACTTTCCGAGTTATTGCGGTTTAAAGATAAGGTTCCAAGGTCGAGTTTTAAAAAATAACTTCTAAACTAAGCGTGCTAGGGGGGCGTGACATATGTCGTTGTAATCAGCGTGGCGCCCTCTACATGTATACCAAGTTTCAGCTCATTCCGAGGACTTTTAATTTTTTGCATTTTTTGAATTTTTGTAGAATTTTCAAACTTGAATATCTCCGGAACCAGACATCGTAGGGGGGCGGCAAGGATGTGATTCGAACCGCCTTCGTCGCCTCCATCTGTGTACCAAATCTGAATAATATCGGACTGTAACTTTTCGAGTAATTACGTTTTTTGTTAATATTTAGGAAACCATGGGTGATACGGTGGCGCCACCTATACTGTTCAAATCGTCTTGGCGGCCGTTACCTGCGCACCAAGTCTGAACCAAATCGAACGGTAAGTTTAGAAGTTATGGTTTTTTGTTAATAATTTAGGAACAATTAGCGGTACGGTGGCGCCATCTATGTCACACGAACAGGTTTGACCACGCCCACATGGCCACCTAGTTTGAACTACATCGGACGGTAACTTTTTTAGGTATGGTTTTTTGTTAATAACTCGGGAACCAAGCGAGCTACGGGGGCGGCAGAGATATCACTCGAACGGCCGTCGTCCCGGACACCTGCCTACGAAGTTTGAACCGAATGGGGCGGTAACTTTTCGAGTAGGAGGTCCGGCAATTTGGGGGGTACCCCTTTGCAGCTTCAATGCTTGCAATAGTTATAATTATAAATTAAGCATGCTCATTTTTAGGGAACCAATTGAGCTACGGGGGCGGCACGCATATCATTCGAACCGCCCTCTAACTGGCCACGTGTGTGCAGAGTTGGAACGAAATAGGGCGGCAACTTATCGAGTTGGAGGCCCGAAAGCTTTGCAGATTGAAATAGTTAGTGTTCTAAAATAAGCATGCTCATTTTTAGATATTGTATTTTATTAATAACTCTGGAACCAATTGAGCTACGGGGGCGGCACGTATATCATTCGAACGGCCATCGTCCCAGACACCTATCTACAAAGTTTGAACCAAATGGGTCAGTAACTTTCCGAGTTATTGCGGTTTAAAGATAAGGTTCCAAGGTCGAGTTTTAAAAAATAACTTCTAAACTAAGCGTGCTAGGGGGCGTGACATATGTCGTTGTAATCAGCGTGGCGCCCTCTACATGTATACCAAGTTTCAGCTCATTCCGAGGACTTTTAATTTTTTGCATTTTTTGAATTTTTGTAGAATTTTCAAACTTGAATATCTCCGGAACCAGACATCGTAGTGGGGCGGCAAGGATGTGATTCGAACCGCCTTCGTCGCCTCCATCTGTGTACCAAATCTGAATAATATCGGACTGTAACTTTTCGAGTAATTACGTTTTTTGTTAATATTTAGGAAACCATGGGTGATACGGTGGCGCCACCTATACTGTTCAAATCGTCTTGGCGGCCGTTACCTGCGCACCAAGTCTGAACCAAATCGAACGGTAAGTTTAGAAGTTATGGTTTTTTGTTAATAATTTAGGAACAATTAGCGGTACGGTGGCGCCATCTATGTCACACGAACAGGTTTGACCACGCCCTCATGGCCACCTAGTTTGAACTACATCGGACGGTAACTTTTTTAGGTATGGTTTTTTGTTAATAACTCGGGAACCAATCGAGCTACGGGGGCGGCAGAGATATCACTCGAACGGCCGTCGTCCCGGACACCTGCCTACGAAGTTTGAACCGAATGGGGCGGTAACTTTTCGAGTAGGAGGTCCGGCAATTTGGGGGGTACCCCTTTGCAGCTTCAATGCTTGCAATAGTTATAATTATAAATTAAGCATGCTCATTTTTAGGGAACCAATTGAGCTACGGGGGCGGCACGCATATCATTCGAACCGCCCTCTAACTGGCCACGTGTGTGCAGAGTTGGAACGAAATAGGGCGGCAACTTATCGAGTTGGAGGCCCGAAAGCTTTGCAGATTGAAATAGTTAGTGTTCTAAAATAAGCATGCTCATTTTTAGATATTGTATTTTATTAATAACTCTGGAACCAATTGAGCTACGGGGGCGGCACGTATATCATTCGAACGGCCATCGTCCCAGACACCTATCTACAAGGTTTGAACCAAATCGGTCAGTAACTTTCCGAGTTATTGCGGTTTAAAGATAAGGTTCCAAGGTCGAGTTTTAAAAAATAACTTCTAAACTAAGCGTGCTAGGGGGCGTGACATATGTCGTTGTAATCAGCGTGGCGCCCTCTACATGTATACCAAGTTTCAGCTCATTCCGAGGACTTTTAATTTTTTGCATTTTTTGAATTTTTGTAGAATTTTCAAACTTGAATATCTCCGGAACCAGACATCGTAGTGGGGCGGCAAGGATGTGATTCGAACCGCCTTCGTCGCCTCCATCTGTGTACCAAATCTGAATAATATCGGACTGTAACTTTTCGAGTAATTACGTTTTTTGTTAATATTTAGGAAACCATGGGTGATACGGTGGCGCCACCTATACTGTTCAAATCGTCTTGGCGGCCGTTACCTGCGCACCAAGTCTGAACCAAATCGAACGGTAAGTTTAGAAGTTATGGTTTTTTGTTAATAATTTAGGAACAATTAGCGGTACGGTGGCGCCATCTATGTCACACGAACAGGTTTGACCACGCCCTCATGGCCACCTAGTTTGAACTACATCGGACGGTAACTTTTTTAGGTATGGTTTTTTGTTAATAACTCGGGAACCAATCGAGCTACGGGGGCGGCAGAGATATCACTCGAACGGCCGTCGTCCCGGACACCTGCCTACGAAGTTTGAACCGAATGGGGCGGTAACTTTTCGAGTAGGAGGTCCGGCAATTTGGGGGGTACCCCTTTGCAGCTTCAATGCTTGCAATAGTTATAATTATAAATTAAGCATGCTCATTTTTAGGGAACCAATTGAGCTACGGGGGCGGCACGCATATCATTCGAACCGCCCTCTAACTGGCCACGTGTGTGCAGAGTTGGAACGAAATAGGGCGGCAACTTATCGAGTTGGAGGCCCGAAAGCTTTGCAGATTGAAATAGTTAGTGTTCTAAAATAAGCATGCTCATTTTTAGATATTGTATTTTATTAATAACTCTGGAACCAATTGAGCTACGGGGGCGGCACGTATATCATTCGAACGGCCATCGTCCCAGACACCTATCTACAAGGTTTGAACCAAATCGGTCAGTAACTTTCCGAGTTATTGCGGTTTAAAGATAAGGTTCCAAGGTCGAGTTTTAAAAAATAACTTCTAAACTAAGCGTGCTAGGGGGGCGTGACATATGTCGTTGTAATCAGCGTGGCGCCCTCTACATGTATACCAAGTTTCAGCTCATTCCGAGGACTTTTAATTTTTTGCATTTTTTGAATTTTTGTAGAATTTTCAAACTTGAATATCTCCGGAACCAGACATCGTAGTGGGGCGGCAAGGATGTGATTCGAACCGCCTTCGTCGCCTCCATCTGTGTACCAAATCTGAATAATATCGGACTGTAACTTTTCGAGTAATTACGTTTTTTGTTAATATTTAGGAAACCATGGGTGATACGGTGGCGCCACCTATACTGTTCAAATCGTCTTGGCGGCCGTTACCTGCGCACCAAGTCTGAACCAAATCGAACGGTAAGTTTAGAAGTTATGGTTTTTTGTTAATAATTTAGGAACAATTAGCGGTACGGTGGCGCCATCTATGTCACACGAACAGGTTTGACCACGCCCTCATGGCCACCTAGTTTGAACTACATCGGACGGTAACTTTTTTAGGTATGGTTTTTTGTTAATAACTCGGGAACCAATCGAGCTACGGGGGCGGCAGAGATATCACTCGAACGGCCGTCGTCCCGGACACCTGCCTACGAAGTTTGAACCGAATGGGGCGGTAACTTTTCGAGTAGGAGGTCCGGCAATTTGGGGGGTACCCCTTTGCAGCTTCAATGCTTGCAATAGTTATAATTATAAATTAAGCATGCTCATTTTTAGGGAACCAATTGAGCTACGGGGGCGGCACGCATATCATTCGAACCGCCCTCTAACTGGCCACGTGTGTGCAGAGTTGGAACGAAATAGGGCGGCAACTTATCGAGTTGGAGGCCCGAAAGCTTTGCAGATTGAAATAGTTAGTGTTCTAAAATAAGCATGCTCATTTTTAGATATTGTATTTTATTAATAACTCTGGAACCAATTGAGCTACGGGGGCGGCACGTATATCATTCGAACGGCCATCGTCCCAGACACCTATCTACAAGGTTTGAACCAAATCGGTCAGTAACTTTCCGAGTTATTGCGGTTTAAAGATAAGGTTCCAAGGTCGAGTTTTAAAAAATAACTTCTAAACTAAGCGTGCTAGGGGGGCGTGACATATGTCGTTGTAATCAGCGTGGCGCCCTCTACATGTATACCAAGTTTCAGCTCATTCCGAGGACTTTTAATTTTTTGCATTTTTTGAATTTTTGTAGAATTTTCAAACTTGAATATCTCCGGAACCAGACATCGTAGTGGGGCGGCAAGGATGTGATTCGAACCGCCTTCGTCGCCTCCATCTGTGTACCAAATCTGAATAATATCGGACTGTAACTTTTCGAGTAATTACGTTTTTTGTTAATATTTAGGAAACCATGGGTGATACGGTGGCGCCACCTATACTGTTCAAATCGTCTTGGCGGCCGTTACCTGCGCACCAAGTCTGAACCAAATCGAACGGTAAGTTTAGAAGTTATGGTTTTTTGTTAATAATTTAGGAACAATTAGCGGTACGGTGGCGCCATCTATGTCACACGAACAGGTTTGACCACGCCCTCATGGCCACCTAGTTTGAACTACATCGGACGGTAACTTTTTTAGGTATGGTTTTTTGTTAATAACTCGGGAACCAATCGAGCTACGGGGGCGGCAGAGATATCACTCGAACGGCCGTCGTCCCGGACACCTGCCTACGAAGTTTGAACCGAATGGGGCGGTAACTTTTCGAGTAGGAGGTCCGGCAATTTGGGGGGTACCCCTTTGCAGCTTCAATGCTTGCAATAGTTATAATTATAAATTAAGCATGCTCATTTTTAGGGAACCAATTGAGCTACGGGGGCGGCACGCATATCATTCGAACCGCCCTCTAACTGGCCACGTGTGTGCAGAGTTGGAACGAAATAGGGCGGCAACTTATCGAGTTGGAGGCCCGAAAGCTTTGCAGATTGAAATAGTTAGTGTTCTAAAATAAGCATGCTCATTTTTAGATATTGTATTTTATTAATAACTCTGGAACCAATTGAGCTACGGGGGCGGCACGTATATCATTCGAACGGCCATCGTCCCAGACACCTATCTACAAGGTTTGAACCAAATCGGTCAGTAACTTTCCGAGTTATTGCGGTTTAAAGATAAGGTTCCAAGGTCGAGTTTTAAAAAATAACTTCTAAACTAAGCGTGCTAGGGGGGCGTGACATATGTCGTTGTAATCAGCGTGGCGCCCTCTACATGTATACCAAGTTTCAGCTCATTCCGAGGACTTTTAATTTTTTGCATTTTTTGAATTTTTGTAGAATTTTCAAACTTGAATATCTCCGGAACCAGACATCGTAGGGGGGCGGCAAGGATGTGATTCGAACCGCCTTCGTCGCCTCCATCTGTGTACCAAATCTGAATAATATCGGACTGTAACTTTTCGAGTAATTACGTTTTTTGTTAATATTTAGGAAACCATGGGTGATACGGTGGCGCCACCTATACTGTTCAAATCGTCTTGGCGGCCGTTACCTGCGCACCAAGTCTGAACCAAATCGAACGGTAAGTTTAGAAGTTATGGTTTTTTGTTAATAATTTAGGAACAATTAGCGGTACGGTGGCGCCATCTATGTCACACGAACAGGTTTGACCACGCCCACATGGCCACCTAGTTTGAACTACATCGGACGGTAACTTTTTTAGGTATGGTTTTTTGTTAATAACTCGGGAACCAATCGAGCTACGGGGGCGGCAGAGATATCACTCGAACGGCCGTCGTCCCGGACACCTGCCTACGAAGTTTGAACCGAATGGGGCGGTAACTTTTCGAGTAGGAGGTCCGGCAATTTGGGGGGTACCCCTTTGCAGCTTCAATGCTTGCAATAGTTATAATTATAAATTAAGCATGCTCATTTTTAGGGAACCAATTGAGCTACGGGGGCGGCACGCATATCATTCGAACCGCCCTCTAACTGGCCACGTGTGTGCAGAGTTGGAACGAAATAGGGCGGCAACTTATCGAGTTGGAGGCCCAAAAGCTTTGCAGATTGAAATAGTTAGTGTTCTAAAATAAGCATGCTCATTTTTAGATATTGTATTTTATTAATAACTCTGGAACCAATTGAGCTACGGGGGCGGCACGTATATCATTCGAACGGCCATCGTCCCAGACACCTATCTACAAAGTTTGAACCAAATGGGTCAGGAACTTTCCGAGTTATTGCGGTTTAAAGATAAGGTTCCAAGGTCGAGTTTTAAAAAATAACTTCTAAACTAAGCGTGCTAGGGGGGCGTGACATATGTCGTTGTAATCAGCGTGGCGCCCTCTACATGTATACCAAGTTTCAGCTCATTCCGAGGACTTTTAATTTTTTGCATTTTTTGAATTTTTGTAGAATTTTCAAACTTGAATATCTCCGGAACCAGACATCGTAGGGGGGCGGCAAGGATGTGATTCGAACCGCCTTCGTCGCCTCCATCTGTGTACCAAATCTGAATAATATCGGACTGTAACTTTTCGAGTAATTACGTTTTTTGTTAATATTTAGGAAACCATGGGTGATACGGTGGCGCCACCTATACTGTTCAAATCGTCTTGGCGGCCGTTACCTGCGCACCAAGTCTGAACCAAATCGAACGGTAAGTTTAGAAGTTATGGTTTTTTGTTAATAATTTAGGAACAATTAGCGGTACGGTGGCGCCATCTATGTCACACGAACAGGTTTGACCACGCCCACATGGCCACCTAGTTTGAACTACATCGGACGGTAACTTTTTTAGGTATGGTTTTTTGTTAATAACTCGGGAACCAATCGAGCTACGGGGGCGGCAGAGATATCACTCGAACGGCCGTCGTCCCGGACACCTGCCTACGAAGTTTGAACCGAATGGGGCGGTAACTTTTCGAGTAGGAGGTCCGGCAATTTGGGGGGTACCCCTTTGCAGCTTCAATGCTTGCAATAGTTATAATTATAAATTAAGCATGCTCATTTTTAGGGAACCAATTGAGCTACGGGGGCGGCACGCATATCATTCGAACCGCCCTCTAACTGGCCACGTGTGTGCAGAGTTGGAACGAAATAGGGCGGCAACTTATCGAGTTGGAGGCCCAAAAGCTTTGCAGATTGAAATAGTTAGTGTTCTAAAATAAGCATGCTCATTTTTAGATATTGTATTTTATTAATAACTCTGGAACCAATTGAGCTACGGGGGCGGCACGTATATCATTCGAACGGCCATCGTCCCAGACACCTATCTACAAAGTTTGAACCAAATGGGTCAGGAACTTTCCGAGTTATTGCGGTTTAAAGATAAGGTTCCAAGGTCGAGTTTTAAAAAATAACTTCTAAACTAAGCGTGCTAGGGGGGCGTGACATATGTCGTTGTAATCAGCGTGGCGCCCTCTACATGTATACCAAGTTTCAGCTCATTCCGAGGACTCAAGGTCAAGGTCAAGGTCAAATTTTTCAAACTTGAATAACTCCGGAACCAGACATGCTAGAGGGGCGGCAGATATGTCATTTGAACCGCCTTCGTCCCCTCCATCTGCGTACCAAATGTAAATAATATCGGACTGTAACTTTATAAATAATTGGTTTTTATTTTAGGAATGGTTTTTTGTTAATAACTCGGGAACCGATGGAGCCAAGGGGGCGGCACATATATCCATCGAACGCCAATCGCCTGCGCCACGTGCCTGCCAAATTTGAACCAAATAGGACCGTAACTTTTCGAATTGGATGTCTGGCAGTCTGGGGGTACCCCCTGGCAGCTTCGATATTTAGAAAAGTTACAGTGGTATATCGAATTCTTTATTCGGTAGTAGTGTTTTTGTGCATCATAGACTTCCTACGATCTTCAAAGCTGGCAAACTAAGGACTAAGGGGGTAAGTACCCAATATGGGCATTATTTATTGTTTGTTTTTAGTACATAGTTATATCATTGTTACCAAGGTCAAGGTCAAGGTCAAGGTCATGGTCAAGGTCAAGGTCAAGGTCAAGGTCAAGGTCAAGGTCAAGGTCAAGGTCAAGGTCAAGGTCAAATTTTTCAAACTTGAATAACTCCGGAACCAGACATGCTAGAGGGGCGGCAGATATGTAATTTGAACCGCCTTCGTCCCCTCCATCTGCGTACCAAATGTAAATAACATCGGACTGTAACTTTCCAAATAATTGGTTTTTATTTTAGGAATGGTTTTTTGTTAATAACTCGGGAACCGATGGAGCCACGGGGGCGGCACATATATCGTTCGAACGCGCGTTGCCCGCGCCACGTGCCTGCCAAATTTGAAGCAAATAGGTCAACGTCAAATTCAAAGTCAAGGTCAAGGTCAAGGTCAAGGTTAAGGTCAAGGTCAAGGTCAAGGTCAAGGTCAAGGTCAAGGTCAAAGTCAAGGTCAAGGTCAAGGTCAAGGTCAAGGTCAAGGTCAAGGTCAAGGTCAAATTTTTCAAACTTGAATAACTCCGGAACCAGACATGCTAGAGGGGCGGCAGATATGTCATTTGAACCGCCTTCGTCCCCTCCATCTGCGTACCAAATGTAAATAATATCGGACTGTAACTTTATAAATAATTGGTTTTTATTTTAGGAATGGTTTTTTATTAATAACTCGGGAACCGATGGAGCCAAGGGGGCGGCACATATATCCATCGAACGCCAATCGCCTGCGCCACGTGCCTGCCAAATTTGAACCAAATAGGACCGTAACTTTTCGAATTGGATGTCTGGCAGTCTGGGGGTACCCCCTGGCAGCTTCGATATTTAGAAAAGTTACAGTGGTATATCGAATTCTTTATTCGGTAGTAGTGTTTTTGTGCATCATAGACTTCCTACGATCTTCAAAGCTGGCAAACTAAGGACTAAGGGGGTAAGTACCCAATATGGGCATTATTTATTGTTTGTTTTTAGTACATAGTTATATCATTGTTACCAAGGTCAAGGTCAAAGTCAAGGTCAAGGTCAAGGTCATGGTCAAGGTCAAGGTCAAGGTCAAGGTCAAGGTCAAGGTCAAGGTCAAGGTCAAGGTCAAGGTCAAGGTCAAGGTCAAGGTCAAATTTTTCAAACTTGAATAACTCCGGAACCAGACAGGCTAGAGGGGCGGCAGATATGTCATTTGAACCGCCTTCGTCCCCTCCATCAGCGTACCAAATGTAAATAACATCGGACTGTAACTTTCCAAATAATTGGTTTTTATTTTAGGAATGGTTTTTTGTTAATAACTCGGGAACCGATGGAGCCACGGGGGCGGCACATATATCGTTCGAACGCGCGTTGCCCGCGCCACGTGCCTGCCAAATTTGAAGCAAATAGGTCAACGTCAAATTCAAAGTCAAGGTCAAGGTCAATGTCAAGGTCAAGGTCAAGGTCAAGGTCAAGGTTAAGGTCAAGGTCAAGGTCAAGGTCAAGGTCAAGGTCAAAGTCAAGGTCAAGGTCAAGGTCAAGGTCAAGGTCAAGGTCAAGGTCAAGGTCAAGGTCAAATTTTTCAAACTTGAATAACTCCGGAACCAGACATGCTAGAGGGGTGGCAGATATGTCATTTGAACCGCCTTCGTCCCCTCCATCTGCGTACCAAATGTAAATAACATCGGACTGTAACTTTCCAAATAATTGGTTTTTATTTTAGGAATGGTTTTTTGTTAATAACTCGGGAACCGATGGAGCCACGGGGGCGGCACATATATCGTTCGAACGCGCGTTGCCCGCGCCACGTGCCTGCCAAATTTGAAGCAAATAGGTCAACGTCAAATTCAAAGTCAAGGTCAAGGTCAAGGTCAAGGTCAAAGTCAAGGTCAAAGTCAAGGTCAAAGTCAAGGTCAAAGTCAAGGTCAAAGTCAAGGTCAAAGTCAAGGTCAAGGTCAAGGTCAAGGTCAAGGTCAAGGTCAAGGTCAAATTTTTCAAACTTGAATAACTCCGGAACCAGACATGCTAGAGGGGTGGCAGATATGTCATTTGAACCGCCTTCGTCCCCTCCATCTGCGTACCAAATGTAAATAACATCGGACTGTAACTTTCCAAATAATTGGTTTTTATTTTAGGAATGGTTTTTTGTTAATAACTCGGGAACCGATGGAGCCACGGGGGCGGCACATATATCGTTCGAACGCGCGTTGCCCGCGCCACGTGCCTGCCAAATTTGAAGCAAATAGGTCAACGTCAAATTCAAAGTCAAGGTCAAGGTCAAGGTCAAGGTCAAGGTCAAGGTCAAAGTCAAGGTCAATGTCAAAGTCAAGGTCAAGGTCAAGGTCAAGGTCAAGGTCAAGGTCAAAGTCAAGGTCAATGTCAAGGTCAAGGTCAAGGTCAAGGTCAAGGTCAAAGTCAAGGTCAAGGTCAAATTTTTCAAACTTGAATAACTCCGGAACCAGACATGCTAGAGGGGCGGCAGATATGTCAATCGAACCGCCTTCGTCCCCTCCATCTGCGTACCAAATGTAAATAATATCGGACTGTAACTTTCCAAATAATTGGTTTTTATTTTACGAATGGTTTTTTGTTAATAACTCGGGAACCGATGGAGCCACGGGGGCGGCACATATATCGTTCGAACGCGCGTTGCCCGCGCCAAGTGCCTGGCAAATTTGAAGCAAATAGGTCAACGTCAAATTCAAAGTCAAGGTCAAGGTCAAGGTCAAGGTCAAAGTCAAGGTCAAGGTCAAGGTCAAGGTCAAGGTCAAGGTCAAGGTCAAGGTCAAGGTCAAATTTTTCAAACTTGAATAACTCCGGAACCAGACATGCTAGAGGGGCGGCAGATATGTCATTTGAACCGCCTTCGTCCCCTCCATCTGCGTACCAAATGTAAATAATATCGGACTGTAACTTTATAAATAATTGGTTTTTATTTTAGGAATGGTTTTTTATTAATAACTCGGGAACCGATGGAGCCAAGGGGGCGGCACATATATCCATCGAACGCCAATCGCCTGCGCCACGTGCCTGCCAAATTTGAACCAAATAGGACCGTTACTTTTCGAATTGGATGTCTGGCAGTCTGGGGGTACCCCCTGGCAGCTTCGATATTTAGAAAAGTTACAGTGGTATATCGAATTCTTTATTCGGTAGTAGTGTTTTTGTGCATCATAGACTTCCTACGATCTTCAAAGCTGGCAAACTAAGGACTAAGGGGGTAAGTACCCAATATGGGCATTATTTATTGTTTGTTTTTAGTACATAGTTATATCATTGTTACCAAGGTCAAGGTCAAAGTCAAGGTCAAGGTCAAGGTCATGGTCAAGGTCAAGGTCAAGGTCAAGGTCAAGGTCAAGGTCAAATTTTTCAAACTTGAATAACTCCGGAACCAGACAGGCTAGAGGGGCGGCAGATATGTCATTTGAACCGCCTTCGTCCCCTCCATCTGCGTACCAAATGTAAATAACATCGGACTGTAACTTTCCAAATAATTGGTTTTTATTTTAGGAATGGTTTTTTGTTAATAACTCGGGAACCGATGGAGCCACGGGGGCGGCACATATATCGTTCGAACGCGCGTTGCCCGCGCCACGTGCCTGCCAAATTTGAAGCAAATAGGTCAACGTCAAATTCAAAGTCAAGGTCAAGGTCAAGGTCAAGGTCAAGGTTAAGGTCAAGGTCAAGGTCAAGGTCAAGGTCAAGGTCAAAGTCAAGGTCAAGGTCAAGGTCAAGGTCAAGGTCAAGGTCAAAGTCAAATTTTTCAAACTTGAATAACTCCGGAACCAGACATGCTAGAGGGGTGGCAGATATGTCATTTGAACCGCCTTCGTCCCCTCCATCTGCGTACCAAATGTAAATAACATCGGACTGTAACTTTCCAAATAATTGGTTTTTATTTTACGAATGGTTTTTTGTTAATAACTCGGGAACCGATGGAGCCACGGGGGCGGCACATATATCGTTCGAACGCGCGTTGCCCGCGCCACGTGCCTGCGAAATTTGAAGCAAATAGGTCAAGGTCAAGGTCAAGGTCAAGGTCAAGGTCAAGGTCAAGGTCAAGGTCAAGGTCAAGGTCAAGGTCAAGGTCAAGGTCAAGGTCAAGGTCAAGGTCAAGGTCAAGGTCAAGGTCAAAGTCAAGGTCAAAGTCAATGTCAAGGACAAGGTCAAGGTCAAGGTCAAGGTCAAGGTCAAGGTCAAGGTCAAAGTCAAGGTCAAGGTCAAATTTTTCAAACTTGAATAACTCCGGAACCAGACATGCTAGAGGGGCGGCAGATATGTCATTTGAACCGCCTTCGTCCCCTCCATCTGCGTATCAAATGTAAATAACATCGGACTGTAACTTTCCAAATAATTGGTTTTTATTTTAGGAATGGTTTTTTGTTAATAACTCGGGAACCGATGGAGCCACGGGGGCGGCACATATATCGTTCGAACGCGCGTTGCCCGCGCCACGTGCCTGCCAAATTTGAAGCAAATAGGTCAACGTCAAATTCAAAGTCAAGGTCAAGGTCAAGGTCAAGGTCAAGGTCAAGGTCAAGGTCAAGGTCAAGGTCAAGGTCAAGGTCAAGGTCAAGGTCAAGGTCAAGGTCAAGGTCAAGGTCAAGGTCAAAGTCAAGGTCAAGGTCGAGGTCAAGGTCAAGGTCAAGGTCAAGGTCAAGGTCAAGGTCAAATTTTTCAAACTTGAATAACTCCGGAACCAGACATGCTAGAGGGGCGGCAGATATGTCATTTGAACCGCCTTCGTCCCCTCCAACTGCGTACCAAATGTAAATAATATCGGACTGTAACTTTATAAATAATTGGTTTTTATTTTAGGAATGGTTTTTTATTAATAACTCGGGAACCGATGGAGCCAAGGGGGCGGCACATATATCCATCGAACGCCAATCGCCTGCGCCACGTGCCTGCCAAATTTGAACCAAATAGGACCGTAACTTTTCGAATTGGATGTCTGGCAGTCTGGGGGTACCCCCTGGCAGCTTCGATATTTAGAAAAGTTACAGTGGTATATCGAATTCTTTATTCGGTAGTAGTGTTTTTGTGCATCATAGACTTCCTACGATCTTCAAAGCTGGCAAACTAAGGACTAAGGGGGTAAGTACCCAATATGGGCATTATTTATTGTTTGTTTTTAGTACATAGTTATATCATTGTTACCAAGGTCAAGGTCAAAGTCAAGGTCAAGGTCAAGGTCATGGTCAAGGTCAAGGTCAAGGTCAAGGTCAAGGTCAAGGTCAAGGTCAAGGTCAAGGTCAAATTTTTCAAACTTGAATAACTCCGGAACCAGACAGGCTAGAGGGGCGGCAGATATGTCATTTGAACCGCCTTCGTCCCCTCCATCTGCGTACCAAATGTAAATAACATCGGACTGTAACTTTCCAAATAATTGGTTTTTATTTTAGGAATGGTTTTTTGTTAATAACTCGGGAACCGATGGAGCCACGGGGGCGGCACATATATCGTTCGAACGCGCGTTGCCCGCGCCACGTGCCTGCCAAATTTGAAGCAAATAGGTCAAGGTCAAGGTCAAGGTCAAGGTCAAGGTTAAGGTCAAGGTCAAGGTCAAGGTCAAGGTCAAGGTCAAAGTCAAGGTCAAGGTCAAGGTCAAGGTCAAGGTCAAGGTCAAAGTTTTCAAACTTGAATAACTCCGGAACCAGACAGGCTAGAGGGGCGGCAGATATGTCATTTGAACCGCCTTCGTCCCCTCCATCTGCGTACCAAATGTAAATAACATCGGACTGTAACTTTCCAAATAATTGGTTTTTATTTTAGGAATGGTTTTTTGTTAATAACTCGGGAACCGATGGAGCCACGGGGGCGGCACATATATCGTTCGAACGCGCGTTGCCCGCGCCACGTGCCTGCCAAATTTGAAGCAAATAGGTCAACGTCAAATTCAAAGTCAAGGTCAAGGTCAAGGTCAAAGTCAAGGTCAAAGTCAAGGTCAAAGTCAAGGTCAAAGTCAAGGTCAAAGTCAAGGTCAAGGTCAAGGTCAAGGTCAAGGTCAAGGTCAAGGTCAAATTTTTCAAACTTGAATAACTCCGGAACCAGACATGCTAGAGGGGTGGCAGATATGTCATTTGAACCGCCTTCGTCCCCTCCATCTGCGTACCAAATGTAAATAACATCGGACTGTAACTTTCCAAATAATTGGTTTTTATTTTAGGAATGGTTTTTTGTTAATAACTCGGGAACCGATGGAGCCACGGGGGCGGCACATATATCGTTCGAACGCGCGTTGCCCGCGCCACGTGCCTGCCAAATTTGAAGCAAATAGGTCAACGTCAAATTCAAAGTCAAGGTCAAGGTCAAGGTCAAGGTCAAGGTCAAGGTCAAGGTCAAGGTCAAGGTCAAGGTCAAGGTCAAGGTCAATGTCAAAGTCAAGGTCAATGTCAAAGTCAAGGTCAAGGTCAAGGTCAAGGTCAAAGTCAAGGTCAATGTCAAGGTCAAGGTCAAGGTCAAGGTCAAGGTCAAAGTCAAGGTCAAGGTCAAATTTTTCAAACTTGAATAACTCCGGAACCAGACATGCTAGAGGGGCGGCAGATATGTCAATCGAACCGCCTTCGTCCCCTCCATCTGCGTACCAAATGTAAATAATATCGGACTGTAACTTTCCAAATAATTGGTTTTTATTTTACGAATGGTTTTTTGTTAATAACTCGGGAACCGATGGAGCCACGGGGGCGGCACATATATCGTTCGAACGCGCGTTGCCCGCGCCAAGTGCCTGGCAAATTTGAAGCAAATAGGTCAACGTCAAATTCAAAGTCAAGGTCAAGGTCAAGGTCAAGGTCAAAGTCAAGGTCAAGGTCAAGGTCAAGGTCAAGGTCAAGGTCAAGGTCAAGGTCAAGGTCAAGGTCAAGGTCAAATTTTTCAAACTTGAATAACTCCGGAACCAGACATGCTAGAGGGGTGGCAGATATGTCATTTGAACCGCCTTCGTCCCCTCCATCTGCGTACCAAATGTAAATAACATCGGACTGTAACTTTCCAAATAATTGGTTTTTATTTTACGAATGGTTTTTTGTTAATAACTCGGGAACCGATGGAGCCACGGGGGCGGCACATATATCGTTCGAACGCGCGTTGCCCGCGCCACGTGCCTGCGAAATTTGAAGCAAATAGGTCAAGGTCAAGGTCAAGGTCAAGGTCAAGGTCAAGGTCAAGGTCAAGGTCAAGGTCAAAGTCAATGTCAAGGACAAGGTCAAGGTCAAGGTCAAGGTCAAGGTCAAGGTCAAAGTCAAGGTCAAGGTCAAATTTTTCAAACTTGAATAACTCCGGAACCAGACATGCTAGAGGGGTGGCAGATATGTCATTTGAACCGCCTTCGTCCCCTCCATCTGCGTACCAAATGTAAATAACATCGGACTGTAACTTTCCAAATAATTGGTTTTTATTTTAGGAATGGTTTTTTGTTAATAACTCGGGAACCGATGGAGCCACGGGGGCGGCACATATATCGTTCGAACGCGCGTTGCCCGCGCCACGTGCCTGCCAAATTTGAAGCAAATAGGTCAACGTCAAATTCAAAGTCAAGGTCAAGGTCAAGGTCAAGGTCAAGGTCAAGGTCAAGGTCAAGGTCAAGGTCAAGGTCAAGGTCAAGGTCAAAGTCAAGGTCAATGTCAAAGTCAAGGTCAAGGTCAAGGTCAAGGTCAAGGTCAATGTCAAAGTCAAGGTCAATGTCAAGGTCAAGGTCAAGGTCAAGGTCAAGGTCAAAGTCACGGTCAAGGTCAAAATTTTCAAACTTGAATAACTCCGGAACCAGACATGCTAGAGGGGCGGCAGATATGTCAATCGAACCGCCTTCGTCCCCTCCATCTGCGTACCAAATGTAAATAATATCGGACTGTAACTTTCCAAATAATTGGTTTTTATTTTACGAATGGTTTTTTGTTAATAACTCGGGAACCGATGGAGCCACGGGGGCGGCACATATATCGTTCGAACGCGCGTTGCCCGCGCCACGTGCCTGCCAAATTTGAAGCAAATAGGTCAACGTCAAATTCAAAGTCAAGGTCAAGGTCAAGGTTAAGGTCAAGGTCAAGGTCAAGGTCAAGGTCAAGGTCAAGGTCAAGGTCAAGGTCAAGGTCAAAGTCAAGGTCAAGGTCAAGGTCAAGGTCAAGGTCAAGGTCAAGGTCAAGGTCAAGGTCATGGTCAAGGTCAAATTTTTCAAACTTGAATAACTCCGGAACCAGACATGCTAGAGGGGCGGCAGATATGTCATTTGAACCGCCTTCGTCCCCTCCATCTGCGTACCAAATGTAAATAATATCGGACTGTAACTTTATAAATAATTGGTTTTTATTTTAGGAATGGTTTTTTATTAATAACTCGGGAACCGATGGAGCCAAGGGGGCGGCACATATATCCATCGAACGCCAATCGCCTGCGCCACGTGCCTGCCAAATTTGAACCAAATAGGACCGTAACTTTTCGAATTGGATGTCTGGCAGTCTGGGGGTACCCCCTGGCAGCTTCGATATTTAGAAAAGTTACAGTGGTATATCGAATTCTTTATTCGGTAGTAGTGTTTTTGTGCATCATAGACTTCCTACGATCTTCAAAGCTGGCAAACTAAGGACTAAGGGGGTAAGTACCCAATATGGGCATTATTTATTGTTTGTTTTTAGTACATAGTTATATCATTGTTACCAAGGTCAAGGTCAAAGTCAAGGTCAAGGTCAAGGTCATGGTCAAGGTCAAGGTCAAGGTCAAGGTCAAGGTCAAGGTCAAGGTCAAGGTCAAATTTTTCAAACTTGAATAACTCCGGAACCAGACAGGCTAGAGGGGCGGCAGATATGTCATTTGAACCGCCTTCGTCCCCTCCATCTGCGTACCAAATGTAAATAATATCGGACTGTAACTTTATAAATAATTGGTTTTTATTTTAGGAATGGTTTTTTATTAATAACTCGGGAACCGATGGAGCCAAGGGGGCGGCACATATATCCATCGAACGCCAATCGCCTGCGCCACGTGCCTGCCAAATTTGAACCAAATAGGACCGTAACTTTTCGAATTGGATGTCTGGCAGTCTGGGGGTACCCCCTGGCAGCTTCGATATTTAGAAAAGTTACAGTGGTATATCGAATTCTTTATTCGGTAGTAGTGTTTTTGTGCATCATAGACTTCCTACGATCTTCAAAGCTGGCAAACTAAGGACTAAGGGGGTAAGTACCCAATATGGGCATTATTTATTGTTTGTTTTTAGTACATAGTTATATCATTGTCACCAAGGTCAAGGTCAAAGTCAAGGTCAAGGTCAAGGTCATGGTCAAGGTCAAGGTCAAGGTCAAGGTCAAGGTCAAGGTCAAGGTCAAGGTCAAATTTTTCAAACTTGAATAACTCCGGAACCAGACAGGCTAGAGGGGCGGCAGATATGTCATTTGAACCGCCTTCGTCCCCTCCATCTGCGTACCAAATGTAAATAACATCGGACTGTAACTTTCCAAATAATTGGTTTTTATTTTAGGAATGGTTTTTTGTTAATAACTCGGGAACCGATGGAGCCACGGGGGCGGCACATATATCGTTCGAACGCGCGTTGCCCGCGCCACGTGCCTGCCAAATTTGAAGCAAATAGGTCAACGTCAAATTCAAAGTCAAGGTCAAGGTCAAGGTCAAGGTCAAGGTTAAGGTCAAGGTCAAGGTCAAGGTCAAGGTCAAGGTCAAGGTCAAGGTCAAGGTCAAGGTCAAGGTCAAGGTCAAAGTCAAGGTCAAGGTCAAGGTCAAGGTCAAGGTCAAATTTTTCAAACTTGAATAACTCCGGAACCAGACATGCTAGAGGGGTGGCAGATATGTCATTTGAACCGCCTTCCGAATGGGGCGGTAACTTTTCGAGTAGGAGGTCCGGCAATTTGGGGGGTACCCCTTTGCAGCTTCAATGCTTGCAATAGTTATAATTATAAATTAAGCATGCTCATTTTTAGGGAACCAATTGAGCTACGGGGGCGGCACGCATATCATTCGAACCGCCCTCTAACTGGCCACGTGTGTGCAGAGTTGGAACGAAATAGGGCGGCAACTTATCGAGTTGGAGGCCCGAAAGCTTTGCAGATTGAAATAGTTAGTGTTCTAAAATAAGCATGCTCATTTTTAGATATTGTATTTTATTAATAACTCTGGAACCAATTGAGCTACGGGGGCGGCACGTATATCATTCGAACGGCCATCGTCCCAGACACCTATCTACAAGGTTTGAACCAAATCGGTCAGTAACTTTCCGAGTTATTGCGGTTTAAAGATAAGGTTCCAAGGTCGAGTTTTAAAAAATAACTTCTAAACTAAGCGTGCTAGGGGGGCGTGACATATGTCGTTGTAATCAGCGTGGCGCCCTCTACATGTATACCAAGTTTCAGCTCATTCCGAGGACTTTTAATTTTTTGCATTTTTTGAATTTTTGTAGAATTTTCAAACTTGAATATCTCCGGAACCAGACATCGTAGTGGGGCGGCAAGGATGTGATTCGAACCGCCTTCGTCGCCTCCATCTGTGTACCAAATCTGAATAATATCGGACTGTAACTTTTCGAGTAATTACGTTTTTTGTTAATATTTAGGAAACCATGGGTGATACGGTGGCGCCACCTATACTGTTCAAATCGTCTTGGCGGCCGTTACCTGCGCACCAAGTCTGAACCAAATCGAACGGTAAGTTTAGAAGTTATGGTTTTTTGTTAATAATTTAGGAACAATTAGCGGTACGGTGGCGCCATCTATGTCACACGAACAGGTTTGACCACGCCCTCATGGCCACCTAGTTTGAACTACATCGGACGGTAACTTTTTTAGGTATGGTTTTTTGTTAATAACTCGGGAACCAATCGAGCTACGGGGGCGGCAGAGATATCACTCGAACGGCCGTCGTCCCGGACACCTGCCTACGAAGTTTGAACCGAATGGGGCGGTAACTTTTCGAGTAGGAGGTCCGGCAATTTGGGGGGTACCCCTTTGCAGCTTCAATGCTTGCAATAGTTATAATTATAAATTAAGCATGCTCATTTTTAGGGAACCAATTGAGCTACGGGGGCGGCACGCATATCATTCGAACCGCCCTCTAACTGGCCACGTGTGTGCAGAGTTGGAACGAAATAGGGCGGCAACTTATCGAGTTGGAGGCCCGAAAGCTTTGCAGATTGAAATAGTTAGTGTTCTAAAATAAGCATGCTCATTTTTAGATATTGTATTTTATTAATAACTCTGGAACCAATTGAGCTACGGGGGCGGCACGTATATCATTCGAACGGCCATCGTCCCAGACACCTATCTACAAGGTTTGAACCAAATCGGTCAGTAACTTTCCGAGTTATTGCGGTTTAAAGATAAGGTTCCAAGGTCGAGTTTTAAAAAATAACTTCTAAACTAAGCGTGCTAGGGGGGCGTGACATATGTCGTTGTAATCAGCGTGGCGCCCTCTACATGTATACCAAGTTTCAGCTCATTCCGAGGACTTTTAATTTTTTGCATTTTTTGAATTTTTGTAGAATTTTCAAACTTGAATATCTCCGGAACCAGACATCGTAGGGGGGCGGCAAGGATGTGATTCGAACCGCCTTCGTCGCCTCCATCTGTGTACCAAATCTGAATAATATCGGACTGTAACTTTTCGAGTAATTACGTTTTTTGTTAATATTTAGGAAACCATGGGTGATACGGTGGCGCCACCTATACTGTTCAAATCGTCTTGGCGGCCGTTACCTGCGCACCAAGTCTGAACCAAATCGAACGGTAAGTTTAGAAGTTATGGTTTTTTGTTAATAATTTAGGAACAATTAGCGGTACGGTGGCGCCATCTATGTCACACGAACAGGTTTGACCACGCCCACATGGCCACCTAGTTTGAACTACATCGGACGGTAACTTTTTTAGGTATGGTTTTTTGTTAATAACTCGGGAACCAATCGAGCTACGGGGGCGGCAGAGATATCACTCGAACGGCCGTCGTCCCGGACACCTGCCTACGAAGTTTGAACCGAATGGGGCGGTAACTTTTCGAGTAGGAGGTCCGGCAATTTGGGGGGTACCCCTTTGCAGCTTCAATGCTTGCAATAGTTATAATTATAAATTAAGCATGCTCATTTTTAGGGAACCAATTGAGCTACGGGGGCGGCACGCATATCATTCGAACCGCCCTCTAACTGGCCACGTGTGTGCAGAGTTGGAACGAAATAGGGCGGCAACTTATCGAGTTGGAGGCCCAAAAGCTTTGCAGATTGAAATAGTTAGTGTTCTAAAATAAGCATGCTCATTTTTAGATATTGTATTTTATTAATAACTCTGGAACCAATTGAGCTACGGGGGCGGCACGTATATCATTCGAACGGCCATCGTCCCAGACACCTATCTACAAAGTTTGAACCAAATGGGTCAGGAACTTTCCGAGTTATTGCGGTTTAAAGATAAGGTTCCAAGGTCGAGTTTTAAAAAATAACTTCTAAACTAAGCGTGCTAGGGGGGCGTGACATATGTCGTTGTAATCAGCGTGGCGCCCTCTACATGTATACCAAGTTTCAGCTCATTCCGAGGACTTTTAATTTTTTGCATTTTTTGAATTTTTGTAGAATTTTCAAACTTGAATATCTCCGGAACCAGACATCGTAGGGGGGCGGCAAGGATGTGATTCGAACCGCCTTCGTCGCCTCCATCTGTGTACCAAATCTGAATAATATCGGACTGTAACTTTTCGAGTAATTACGTTTTTTGTTAATATTTAGGAAACCATGGGTGATACGGTGGCGCCACCTATACTGTTCAAATCGTCTTGGCGGCCGTTACCTGCGCACCAAGTCTGAACCAAATCGAACGGTAAGTTTAGAAGTTATGGTTTTTTGTTAATAATTTAGGAACAATTAGCGGTACGGTGGCGCCATCTATGTCACACGAACAGGTTTGACCACGCCCACATGGCCACCTAGTTTGAACTACATCGGACGGTAACTTTTTTAGGTATGGTTTTTTGTTAATAACTCGGGAACCAATCGAGCTACGGGGGCGGCAGAGATATCACTCGAACGGCCGTCGTCCCGGACACCTGCCTACGAAGTTTGAACCGAATGGGGCGGTAACTTTTCGAGTAGGAGGTCCGGCAATTTGGGGGGTACCCCTTTGCAGCTTCAATGCTTGCAATAGTTATAATTATAAATTAAGCATGCTCATTTTTAGGGAACCAATTGAGCTACGGGGGCGGCACGCATATCATTCGAACCGCCCTCTAACTGGCCACGTGTGTGCAGAGTTGGAACGAAATAGGGCGGCAACTTATCGAGTTGGAGGCCCAAAAGCTTTGCAGATTGAAATAGTTAGTGTTCTAAAATAAGCATGCTCATTTTTAGATATTGTATTTTATTAATAACTCTGGAACCAATTGAGCTACGGGGGCGGCACGTATATCATTCGAACGGCCATCGTCCCAGACACCTATCTACAAAGTTTGAACCAAATGGGTCAGGAACTTTCCGAGTTATTGCGGTTTAAAGATAAGGTTCCAAGGTCGAGTTTTAAAAAATAACTTCTAAACTAAGCGTGCTAGGGGGGCGTGACATATGTCGTTGTAATCAGCGTGGCGCCCTCTACATGTATACCAAGTTTCAGCTCATTCCGAGGACTCAAGGTCAAGGTCAAGGTCAAATTTTTCAAACTTGAATAACTCCGGAACCAGACATGCTAGAGGGGCGGCAGATATGTCATTTGAACCGCCTTCGTCCCCTCCATCTGCGTACCAAATGTAAATAATATCGGACTGTAACTTTATAAATAATTGGTTTTTATTTTAGGAATGGTTTTTTGTTAATAACTCGGGAACCGATGGAGCCAAGGGGGCGGCACATATATCCATCGAACGCCAATCGCCTGCGCCACGTGCCTGCCAAATTTGAACCAAATAGGACCGTAACTTTTCGAATTGGATGTCTGGCAGTCTGGGGGTACCCCCTGGCAGCTTCGATATTTAGAAAAGTTACAGTGGTATATCGAATTCTTTATTCGGTAGTAGTGTTTTTGTGCATCATAGACTTCCTACGATCTTCAAAGCTGGCAAACTAAGGACTAAGGGGGTAAGTACCCAATATGGGCATTATTTATTGTTTGTTTTTAGTACATAGTTATATCATTGTTACCAAGGTCAAGGTCAAGGTCAAGGTCATGGTCAAGGTCAAGGTCAAGGTCAAGGTCAAGGTCAAGGTCAAGGTCAAGGTCAAGGTCAAGGTCAAATTTTTCAAACTTGAATAACTCCGGAACCAGACATGCTAGAGGGGCGGCAGATATGTAATTTGAACCGCCTTCGTCCCCTCCATCTGCGTACCAAATGTAAATAACATCGGACTGTAACTTTCCAAATAATTGGTTTTTATTTTAGGAATGGTTTTTTGTTAATAACTCGGGAACCGATGGAGCCACGGGGGCGGCACATATATCGTTCGAACGCGCGTTGCCCGCGCCACGTGCCTGCCAAATTTGAAGCAAATAGGTCAACGTCAAATTCAAAGTCAAGGTCAAGGTCAAGGTCAAGGTTAAGGTCAAGGTCAAGGTCAAGGTCAAGGTCAAGGTCAAGGTCAAAGTCAAGGTCAAGGTCAAGGTCAAGGTCAAGGTCAAGGTCAAGGTCAAGGTCAAATTTTTCAAACTTGAATAACTCCGGAACCAGACATGCTAGAGGGGCGGCAGATATGTCATTTGAACCGCCTTCGTCCCCTCCATCTGCGTACCAAATGTAAATAATATCGGACTGTAACTTTATAAATAATTGGTTTTTATTTTAGGAATGGTTTTTTATTAATAACTCGGGAACCGATGGAGCCAAGGGGGCGGCACATATATCCATCGAACGCCAATCGCCTGCGCCACGTGCCTGCCAAATTTGAACCAAATAGGACCGTAACTTTTCGAATTGGATGTCTGGCAGTCTGGGGGTACCCCCTGGCAGCTTCGATATTTAGAAAAGTTACAGTGGTATATCGAATTCTTTATTCGGTAGTAGTGTTTTTGTGCATCATAGACTTCCTACGATCTTCAAAGCTGGCAAACTAAGGACTAAGGGGGTAAGTACCCAATATGGGCATTATTTATTGTTTGTTTTTAGTACATAGTTATATCATTGTTACCAAGGTCAAGGTCAAAGTCAAGGTCAAGGTCAAGGTCATGGTCAAGGTCAAGGTCAAGGTCAAGGTCAAGGTCAAGGTCAAGGTCAAGGTCAAGGTCAAGGTCAAGGTCAAGGTCAAGGTCAAGGTCAAATTTTTCAAACTTGAATAACTCCGGAACCAGACAGGCTAGAGGGGCGGCAGATATGTCATTTGAACCGCCTTCGTCCCCTCCATCTGCGTACCAAATGTAAATAACATCGGACTGTAACTTTCCAAATAATTGGTTTTTATTTTAGGAATGGTTTTTTGTTAATAACTCGGGAACCGATGGAGCCACGGGGGCGGCACATATATCGTTCGAACGCGCGTTGCCCGCGCCACGTGCCTGCCAAATTTGAAGCAAATAGGTCAACGTCAAATTCAAAGTCAAGGTCAAGGTCAATGTCAAGGTCAAGGTCAAGGTCAAGGTCAAGGTTAAGGTCAAGGTCAAGGTCAAGGTCAAGGTCAAGGTCAAAGTCAAGGTCAAGGTCAAGGTCAAGGTCAAGGTCAAGGTCAAGGTCAAGGTCAAGGTCAAATTTTTCAAACTTGAATAACTCCGGAACCAGACATGCTAGAGGGGTGGCAGATATGTCATTTGAACCGCCTTCGTCCCCTCCATCTGCGTACCAAATGTAAATAACATCGGACTGTAACTTTCCAAATAATTGGTTTTTATTTTAGGAATGGTTTTTTGTTAATAACTCGGGAACCGATGGAGCCACGGGGGCGGCACATATATCGTTCGAACGCGCGTTGCCCGCGCCACGTGCCTGCCAAATTTGAAGCAAATAGGTCAACGTCAAATTCAAAGTCAAGGTCAAGGTCAAGGTCAAGGTCAAAGTCAAGGTCAAAGTCAAGGTCAAAGTCAAGGTCAAAGTCAAGGTCAAAGTCAAGGTCAAAGTCAAGGTCAAGGTCAAGGTCAAGGTCAAGGTCAAGGTCAAGGTCAAATTTTTCAAACTTGAATAACTCCGGAACCAGACATGCTAGAGGGGTGGCAGATATGTCATTTGAACCGCCTTCGTCCCCTCCATCTGCGTACCAAATGTAAATAACATCGGACTGTAACTTTCCAAATAATTGGTTTTTATTTTAGGAATGGTTTTTTGTTAATAACTCGGGAACCGATGGAGCCACGGGGGCGGCACATATATCGTTCGAACGCGCGTTGCCCGCGCCACGTGCCTGCCAAATTTGAAGCAAATAGGTCAACGTCAAATTCAAAGTCAAGGTCAAGGTCAAGGTCAAGGTCAAGGTCAAGGTCAAAGTCAAGGTCAATGTCAAAGTCAAGGTCAAGGTCAAGGTCAAGGTCAAGGTCAAGGTCAAAGTCAAGGTCAATGTCAAGGTCAAGGTCAAGGTCAAGGTCAAGGTCAAAGTCAAGGTCAAGGTCAAATTTTTCAAACTTGAATAACTCCGGAACCAGACATGCTAGAGGGGCGGCAGATATGTCAATCGAACCGCCTTCGTCCCCTCCATCTGCGTACCAAATGTAAATAATATCGGACTGTAACTTTCCAAATAATTGGTTTTTATTTTACGAATGGTTTTTTGTTAATAACTCGGGAACCGATGGAGCCACGGGGGCGGCACATATATCGTTCGAACGCGCGTTGCCCGCGCCAAGTGCCTGGCAAATTTGAAGCAAATAGGTCAACGTCAAATTCAAAGTCAAGGTCAAGGTCAAGGTCAAGGTCAAAGTCAAGGTCAAGGTCAAGGTCAAGGTCAAGGTCAAGGTCAAGGTCAAGGTCAAGGTCAAATTTTTCAAACTTGAATAACTCCGGAACCAGACATGCTAGAGGGGCGGCAGATATGTCATTTGAACCGCCTTCGTCCCCTCCATCTGCGTACCAAATGTAAATAATATCGGACTGTAACTTTATAAATAATTGGTTTTTATTTTAGGAATGGTTTTTTATTAATAACTCGGGAACCGATGGAGCCAAGGGGGCGGCACATATATCCATCGAACGCCAATCGCCTGCGCCACGTGCCTGCCAAATTTGAACCAAATAGGACCGTTACTTTTCGAATTGGATGTCTGGCAGTCTGGGGGTACCCCCTGGCAGCTTCGATATTTAGAAAAGTTACAGTGGTATATCGAATTCTTTATTCGGTAGTAGTGTTTTTGTGCATCATAGACTTCCTACGATCTTCAAAGCTGGCAAACTAAGGACTAAGGGGGTAAGTACCCAATATGGGCATTATTTATTGTTTGTTTTTAGTACATAGTTATATCATTGTTACCAAGGTCAAGGTCAAAGTCAAGGTCAAGGTCAAGGTCATGGTCAAGGTCAAGGTCAAGGTCAAGGTCAAGGTCAAGGTCAAGGTCAAGGTCAAGGTCAAATTTTTCAAACTTGAATAACTCCGGAACCAGACAGGCTAGAGGGGCGGCAGATATGTCATTTGAACCGCCTTCGTCCCCTCCATCTGCGTACCAAATGTAAATAACATCGGACTGTAACTTTCCAAATAATTGGTTTTTATTTTAGGAATGGTTTTTTGTTAATAACTCGGGAACCGATGGAGCCACGGGGGCGGCACATATATCGTTCGAACGCGCGTTGCCCGCGCCACGTGCCTGCCAAATTTGAAGCAAATAGGTCAACGTCAAATTCAAAGTCAAGGTCAAGGTCAAGGTCAAGGTCAAGGTTAAGGTCAAGGTCAAGGTCAAGGTCAAGGTCAAGGTCAAAGTCAAGGTCAAGGTCAAGGTCAAGGTCAAGGTCAAGGTCAAAGTCAAATTTTTCAAACTTGAATAACTCCGGAACCAGACATGCTAGAGGGGTGGCAGATATGTCATTTGAACCGCCTTCGTCCCCTCCATCTGCGTACCAAATGTAAATAACATCGGACTGTAACTTTCCAAATAATTGGTTTTTATTTTACGAATGGTTTTTTGTTAATAACTCGGGAACCGATGGAGCCACGGGGGCGGCACATATATCGTTCGAACGCGCGTTGCCCGCGCCACGTGCCTGCGAAATTTGAAGCAAATAGGTCAAGGTCAAGGTCAAGGTCAAGGTCAAGGTCAAGGTCAAGGTCAAGGTCAAGGTCAAGGTCAAGGTCAAGGTCAAGGTCAAGGTCAAGGTCAAGGTCAAGGTCAAGGTCAAGGTCAAGGTCAAGGTCAAAGTCAAGGTCAAAGTCAATGTCAAGGACAAGGTCAAGGTCAAGGTCAAGGTCAAGGTCAAGGTCAAGGTCAAAGTCAAGGTCAAGGTCAAATTTTTCAAACTTGAATAACTCCGGAACCAGACATGCTAGAGGGGCGGCAGATATGTCATTTGAACCGCCTTCGTCCCCTCCATCTGCGTATCAAATGTAAATAACATCGGACTGTAACTTTCCAAATAATTGGTTTTTATTTTAGGAATGGTTTTTTGTTAATAACTCGGGAACCGATGGAGCCACGGGGGCGGCACATATATCGTTCGAACGCGCGTTGCCCGCGCCACGTGCCTGCCAAATTTGAAGCAAATAGGTCAACGTCAAATTCAAAGTCAAGGTCAAGGTCAAGGTCAAGGTCAAGGTCAAGGTCAAGGTCAAGGTCAAGGTCAAGGTCAAGGTCAAGGTCAAGG